>OU343223.1:22868081-22924317 GCA_910596185.1 Chrysanthemum makinoi | reverse complement strand
AGTCTAGAAGTCGAAAGGGAAGGCAATAGAAAGGGGTCTCCGAAACATGGGTTAGTTCATGGACTTCCTTCCAAGGTGTTTACTAATGAGCACAATTGTGTGGCTTGCAACAAGGGAAAGCAGCACAAGGCTTCCTGATCCGCTTCAAACCGTCAATTTTATCATACAAGTCAACCACTTGTGAATGGTCAACCGTAATAAAATTAAAACAGTCTAAAACCAATGCAATTTCCCTTGGAATATAGTGGATTCCCGGGTCGTTAAGTCCCACGGAGGATTAATGGTGTTTAAAACGTTCAGATGTCGAATGATCACTAAGGATAATGATTAGTAAGGATTTTGAGTGGTAATTACACCTAAAGAGAAAGTTTGTAAATTACAGGTGCTTAAATGCAAATTAAAGAAAATTTAAAAAACTAAATTATATTAAATAAATGCTATCACTATTTTTAAAGTTGGTTTTTCTTGATTTGTAAAACAAAATAACTTAAATAAACTATTTTAATTAAAGCGTAAACCTAATTTATCTAAAAAGCATTGACCTAGAATGAAAGCGTCGTTATATATATAAAAATTACCTTGGTCGTAAGAAAAAAGCGTAAAATTTGTAAAATAAAAGTCCTACCAGTGTAAAAACAATTTTCTTACTTACTATATGACAAAAGAAAATTTTAGAAAAAAGATTTATATTTTTTTACTTTTATATTTTTTATTATGAATTAAATACTATTTTAAACTAATTAAATGATTAAAATGCTAAAACTATTCAGAAAATTCTGAAACTTTTTATAAAATACTTATATAACAATACAAAGCTAAGAAAAATACAAAAGGTGTGAAAGCTTGTTTTAATAAGCTGTAAATAAGCTAATTAACTCGTATAAGCTAAAATAGAAAACAAGGGTTAAGTATTAAATGTTGCAAGGTATAACCAGTCAAAGACCCAAGGGCAACTGGTAGCGTGTGTGTGTGGTGGGGGTGGCGAGGTTCGAATCAACTGGACTTTTAATTTTTATTTTCTTTTTGGATTTTTCTTTTGAAAACTATTTAACTACTGAAATAAAAGCAACTTTTAATGAAAGACAAAAGTTTTACAACTTGAAAATAAGCTAGTTTATGAGCTTATTAGCTAACAGTGGAGCTTATGAGCTTATTAAGAGAGTTTTTCAAGCTCAAATAAGCTTCACAGCTTGAAACAAAGGTGAAAATAAGATGCAACAAGCTAAAAACTTAAATTAAGCTAAAAAGCACAAGAGATACACACTGATAAGCTTATAAATAAGCAAATAAGCACTTATCCTAAGTCTACTAACCAAACGGGCAGTGCAAGTATTAACAAGCAATTTAAGCTTATGTAATAAGCTAAAAAGCTCAAAACAAAACCGAGGGATAGAAGTTGAATGGTGGGCTTCCAAAAAGTCCAAAGCTCTCCTGGGGTCCACTAGATAAGCTCTTGTGACAAGCTTATGAAAAGCTTCTAAAACCACTTGAATGATGCGTTAGTGTACAGAGAAATGGGACAAAGCTACAAAAGCTTACTGCGGCTTATTAAATAAGCTACAAAATTGAAAATTAAGCACTTGGACTTGTGAGAATGGCTAGATTGGCTTTCAAAACTAAGGTTCACAAGCTGAGGTTTACTAATAAGCTTTTATAAGCTTGTGAAAAGGTGGTCAGTCTAAAGCGTGCACATGAGCACATTTTTGAAAAAGGGTCTAAAAGTAAACTATAAAATAGCGAGTTTAAAAAGCTAATTGAAAATTATAAAAAATACTGTGATTAAGATTAGCAACTATATTTTATAAATCTAAAAGCTTAAAACATGAAACTCAAAGTTAAACCCTATAGAAATTAATCTATTTTATTCAAAAACTGCAAAACTGAAATTTTGACTTTTTATATTACACTAAAAGGTTGACTTAAAATGAACTTTAATTGATCAAATCTACTCACTGAATTATGATGTATGTTAAGCTATAATAAGATGTAATTAAGCTATATTAACAAGTTTTAAGCTACTATGATGAGTTTTACTCTTTAAATCCTAACAGTTATCAAATTAAGTGGGATTAAAAGAGATTTTGACTTTTACAAAGTAAGCACTAGTATTTTATGGTTTCTTGAGTTATATTAGACCTAAGTGTGACATGTATCAAACAACAACACTGTCTTGAACAACAGATTTAACACAATGAACAAATCAGTGAATCCAAACAACACCTTAATAAACTGTTTTTGTGATTTCCAACTTTTGATTCCATGCACTAGATTCAAGACTTCATATATCATTTATTAAGACTAAATAAGCATAAACAACAACTTAATAACAAAATAAAAATCAAGATATGATAATTATGCTCTTATGAACTATTAAACTATGATTTTTGGTAACTACAAATTTAAAGAACAAGCAAACTTGTTTTAAGTTTAACTTAACTTAAATAACTCAAAGACATAGAAACACAAGATTTAAGCTAAGTTCTAAAGTGAAATGCCAAATTTATGAGTAAAAAGCTTACAAATTGCTTTCCAAACTTCGCTGAAAATTGAGAACCAAGGACTGAAACAACTTCCTATAGCTTCCCAAGAAGCTCTAAACCAAGGCAATCCACAATTCAACCTTGCTCCACTTCTTGATCATATTCTCCATGGAATTTTTATTTTTAATAATTTTTTTAGTATTTTTGGTATTTTTTTCTTTTTGATACTAAATTGAGTTTTAAAGTTTCTAAAAGCTTAGAAAAGCTTTATAAGGAGCTTATATGAGCTTATGAGTCCAAAACAACAACTAAAACAACATTCGAACTTATTGAGATTTTGAAAAGGGAAATTTGCATAAACTTGAAAATGGATACTTATCACTGAAATTACTTATTGATAAAGATTTACAACTTGAAATGAGAAAATTACTTGAAAGCTTAAGAATTACCTTTGGAAAGCTTAAATTTTACTAAAACGACATAAAATTTTAAATTACACTAGATACCATCCTACATTGCTTCTTATCCTTCTTTATAAAGATCTTTTAGGTTCCTTGATTCGAACATATTTCCCACTTATTTCAACAGCCATTGGATGCATTGAAGAGATTCATCATAATTCTCCATTTGTCAATTTGGCGCCAAAAGTCTTGAGCGGGTTTTCTCAATTAATGAAGTTTGGGAGGATGTGGAGGTGGAGGGGAGTGGGTATACACACGGGTGACAGGTGGTGGTGAGGTGGTAGAGAGGTGGTGGTGAAAACCACACTGGTTTTGGGTTTAGGTGATGGTGAAGGCGGTGCATCGGTTTTGGCGGGTTGACTTTTTTGACCGTTTTTATTAATAACTTGGGGTTGGGCTGGGTCAAATGGATATTGGGGGTCAAAATGATTTTGGACTAGCTCAAGGGATTGGGTTTTGGATTGGATTTAATATCAAAAGGGTCCGTTTGGTATAAGTTAAGCACAAGGACCATTCATGTAATTTACTAAAATGAAAATGAGGTGATTTGAACTTTAAACATCACATAAGGACTAAACCACAATTTGGTTAGTACAAAGACCAATATTGCATAATTCCATTTTATAAATCCAAGGACCAACTTGCCAACTTTGTAACTCCAGGGACCAAACTTGTAATTTTCTCAAAATTTATCATATAAGGACCAAATATGCCACATTTGAATAGTACAAGGGTTTAGTTTGAATAATTTCCATTTTTAAATATCAAGGACTATTTTGACACTTTTTAAAGTTGAGGGACCAAAGTTGTAACTTTTTCATTTTAAACTTTGAAGGTTTTGTTTTGACAACTTTTGAATCCCATGGACCTTAAATGATATTTTATAAGTTTTGGAATGACCAGGGACTAGATTTGACAACTTTTGAAACTTGGGGGACTAAAACTGCCAATTATGCAAACTTGATACGTTTTCACCTGATTTTGGTATTTTTGCATTTAAAACACATAAAACACTTATTTGTGATATTTTTATCATTTTGATGCATTTACGAGTGTTTTCGGATGTTTTTCAGGCATTCTAAATGGTATAAAAATGATGAGTATTTAGACACTCATCAATCCCCACACTAAGATATTGCTAGTCCCTAGCAATCTTTTAAAAAAACTTAATGGATTTCATCTCTTTACCAAAAGCCATTACTTCTGGAGTAGCCAATTGTTTTAGTTCAAGTAAGAACTTGGGTACAATGATAACCAAATGATTTTGAGCAAATCACCAGCTTTCAACGGTTTGATTTGTCTTTACCAGAAGCCGTTTGCTTCTGGACTAGCCAACTCTTAGATAAAATATCAATATTATCTTTGGTGAGTCGATTACCAATTATGGTTTTCCAACTGCCTTTACCACAAGCCATAAACTTGCGGGCTAGCCAACTCTTTACTAATTAAAGATATGGTGAGCTGAACACCATACAATTTTGGGCAAATTGCAAGCCATCAACGGATTTGAGATATCTTTACCAAGAGCCGTTTGCTCTTGGATTAGCCAATCCTTATGTGGGTTAGACATGGCGGACTGATTACCATTTCTGAGTAAGTGAAAACACTTACTCCAAAAAATTTGGCCAAAAATGGGGAATGGGTGGATAATTACATGATAAAATTCGTGAGAATTTCCCCCCACACTAGAAATGAATATTGCCCTCAATATTCAAAGTACAGCGGTTATGCGAAACATAGAACGTAAAAAAGAAATACTACGGCCATTATTTTATTTTTGATATATACACATTTTTTTTTGAAAACTTATATACAACGTGAGGGGGCAACTCCCCACACTAGGGTGGTAGAAAGTAGAAAGAAGTAAGAAATATGGGTGAAAACCCATATGGTGTGTCTCTTGTTTTGATTCGAGTCACTAGCTTGACTCGATCCCCGCATTCATTGGTTCATGGGGAAAGTTTGTAGATCGGGACAACCATGGGTGGAATGTCCTCTCCAAAATAGTGCTTCAATCGATGACCATTCACTTTAAAATTTGGACCATCGGGTTGAGATAACTCAATGGTTCCATAAGGATAAACCTTAGCAATAGTAAATGGACGGACCAGCGGGACTTGAGCTTTCGAGAAATATCTTCAATCTTGAATTGAAAAGAAGGACTCGATCACCGGCGTTGAAAACGCGGTTCTTGATTTTGGAGTCATGAATCTTCTTTGTCTTTTGTTTGTAGATCAAAGAGTTCGCGTATGCTTGATCACGGAGTTCATTTAGTTCATTCATTTGAACTTTCGGTGATCACCGGTATCTGAATATCGAAGTTGGCATGTTTCAAGGCCCAGTATGCTTTGTGCTCAAGCTCAATCGGAAGATGACATGCCTTTCCGTACACTAGCTTGTATGGAGTACACCCGATGGGTGTTTTATAAGCTGTCATGCGGAAGGCCGAGTCGTCATCCAGTTTATCCGACCAGGATGCGGTTTTAAGCCTCTGTCCTTTCAAGAATTATTTTAATACCACGGTTGGAAACTTCCACTTGCCCACTTGTTTGGGGGTGGTATGCGATGAGAGGCGGTGGGTTACACCATACTTTTGCATGACTCTATCAAATTGGTCATTGCAGAAATGTGTACCACGATCACTGATTATAGCTCGCGGAGTTCCAAACCTAGCAAAAAGAGATTTTAAGAATTTCACAACAACTCGGGCATCATTGGTAGGTAAAGCTTTCGCTTCAACCCATTTTGACAAATAGTCAACGACCACAAGTATGTATTTGTTTCCTCGAGATGATGGAAATGGCCCCATAAAGTCAATGCCCCGGATGTCAAATATCTCACACACTTGAATGGCGTTTTGCGGCATTTCATTTCTTTGCGAGATATTTCCGTGGCGTTGACAAGCGTCACAGGTTTTGACAAATTCGTGGGCATCCTTGTAAATAGTGGGCCAATAAAACCGGGAATCAAACACCTTTTTGGCGGTGTAATTTGGACTATGATGGCCCCGGTGGGTCCAGCATGGCAAGCTTTGAGAATGTCCATAGCTTCTTGTCCATAAACACACCGTCGGATGACTTGATCCGCCTGATTTTTGAATAAGTAGGGGTCGTCCCAGAAGTAATGTTTAACATCCTTGAAGAATTTGTTCTTATGTTGGGTCGACATTCCTTTCACTATGAAGTTACCCGCATGGTAATTTGCGAAGTCAGCAAACCATGGGGTAGTAGAATTTCCACGAAACGCATTGAGTGTCTCAAAAGGAAATGTTTCATTTATTTCCTTTTTCTCGAAAACATCTTGGTGAGGGTTTTCTAGATGGGACAGATGATCGGCTGACGGGTTCTCGGCTCCTTTTTATCACGTATAATGATATCAAATTCTTGCGGGAGGAGAACCCAACGAAGCAATCTCGGCTTTGCATCTTGTTTTGCAAAGAGATATTTGAGAGAGTGATCCGTATACACCACACATTTGGTCAAGATTAAGTATGGTCGAAACTTCTCAAACGCATACACCACGGCTAGTAGCTCTTTTTTTGTGGTGGTGTAATGAGTTTGAGCTTGATCATAGTTTTACTTGCGTAGTGGATAGGCTGAAAATGCTTGGATCTACGTTGCCCTAGGGGCGCACCGATAGCAAAATCACTTGCATCGCACATGAGCTCAAAAGGCAAATCCCGGTCGGAACAACGAGAATGGGTGCTTGATAAGCTTTTCTTTAATGTTTCAAAAGCTTTGATGCACTTTCGGGTGAAGATAAAAGGAGCATCTTTTTCAAGAAGATGGGTCATAGGCCGGCGATTTTAGAAAAATCTTGTATGAATCTGCGATAGAAACCGGCATGACCTAAAAACTCCTAATACCTTTGACGGTAGTAGGATGAGGCAATTTAGCAATAACATCGACTTTTGCTCTATCTACCTCAATCCCGTTTTTGAAATCTTATGGCCAAGGACTATGCCTTCTTTGACCATAAAGTGGCTCTTCTCCCAATTTAGACAAAGATTGGTGTCTTCACACCGTTTTAGCATTTTTCTAAATGGGAGAGACATGTTTGAAACGAGTCCCCAATGACCGAGAAGTCATCCATAAACACCTCCATTGTTTCCCGATCATGTCGTGGAAAATGGCCATCATACATCGTTGGAGCGTGCGGGGAGCATTACATAGGACAAAAGGCATACGTCTGTAGGCAAAAGTTCCGTATGGGCAGGTGAATGTGGTCTTTTCTTGATCCTGTGGATCAATGGGGATCTGAAAATACCCAGAGAAACCATCAAGGAAACAATAGTATTAGTTCCACGCTAATCTCTCAAGCATTTGGTCCATGAAGGGTAGAGGAAAATGGTCTTTTAGGGTGGCGTCATTCAACTTACGATAGTCAATGCAAACACGCCATCCCGTAACCAATCGAGTTGGAATTAACTCGTTTTCTTCATTTGTGACAACGGTTATGCCACCCTTTTTAGGAACACAATGAATTGGGCTAACCCAAGGACTATCGGAGATCGGGTAAATTAATCCTGCATCAAGAAGTTTGAGAACCTCTTGTTTGATAACATCATGGATTTTTGGATTTACTCTTCTCGATGTTGAACTGGCGGTTTGAAGTCATCCACCATTAAGATTTTGTGAGTACAAAACTCAGGGTTGATACCCTTAATGTCGGAGAGTTTCCAAGCAATTGCTTGCTTGTGTGACTTCAAGACCTTTATGAGAGAAGCTTTTTCATCTTTACTCAAATCTCGAGCAATAATGACGGGTAATTTATCATCACCCTCAAGAAATGCATACTCGAGATGAGGTGGTAAGTCCTTAAGTTCGACTCGGGAAATTCTTGATTTTCTCAATGAATTGACTTCCTTGTTATGAAGCTCGGCGGGAGGGAGTGATGATGGATCATCATTAAGCAACTTCTCAATGAGAAGTATATCTCCCTCGATGTCAATTGGAGCGTGATCAATTTCCCATGGAACTGAATCACTAGACAAGTATGCTTCAATCTCTTCCAAGATGAAGTCACTTTCCTCAAATGGAGTGAGAGAAGGAGTAGAATTGGCAATGATGGGTTGAGATGAATGAGTGAGATTATCACTCGAAGAATTATGATCATAACCGAGAACTTCTTGAGAGTACTCTTGAAGCAACATCAATGATATCTATTAGGTTAACCGATTCAGAATCATAGTTTGCGGAGTACCTCGAAGTTTGATCAAGGTTAAAGGTGACAGCTTCATTACCTACACGTAATGTGATTTCTTGCTCAAATACATCAATGAGAGCATGGCCCGTTCTCGGGAATCCTCGTCCAACAATGAGAGGAACCCGATGATCGGCATCGAAATCAACAACCACAAAGTCAGTTGGGAAATGGAACTTTCCTACTTTCACAAATACGTCCTCGGCAATGCCAAGAGGGCGGGATATTGTACGATCTGCAAGCTCGAGAGTCATGCATGTAGGAGTAAGATCCGGAAGAGAAAGTTTCTTCCATCTTGAATGAGGCATCAGTTGATGCTTGCACCAAGATCAGCTAAGGCAAAGCATTCAACCATTCCTGGAAATACACAAGGTAAGAGAAATTTTCCGGGATCTCCAAGCTTTTCGGGAAGCTTCTTCAAGATAGCTGCGAGCGGTTCTCGTTGAAGGAGTTTTGCCATTTCAAACAGATTTTCCTTGTTGCTTAACATGTGTTTGAGAGTTGATGCAAACTTGGGCATCGGCATGATAGCATCCGCAAAGCTTATGTCAAAATGTAGTTCTTGGAAAATTTGAAAAAATTTGTCCATTTGATGGCTGGCTTTTTCGCGGAGCTTTTGCTCATTCAAACGTGATGGGTAAGGAATAGAAGATTTGGATTTGGGGTTTTCAGCGGGAGCTACTGGAGGTTCAAAAACAACTCCTGGATTGGATTTGGGTTTCGGAACAACTTGAGGTTGGACATCGTTGGTACCTCCGTTATTAGTAGGAAGTTCCTTGTCCTTTGTAGCCTCAGGTTCACTTTCCACTACCTTCGGGAGAGAAGAAGAAGAGGTAGTAGGAATAGCGGGTCCATTGTATGAAACACCACTTATGGTTGTGATCGCCTTTGCATCGCCCCTCGGGTTAGCGATCGTGTTGCTCGGAAGTTTTCATGAGCCCGAGGGTTGATCATTTAAAGACTTCTTTAGATGTGATCGACTAACCAACAACCTGTTCATTTCATCTTGGGATTTCATGAATTGTTTCAATAACTCATCGGATGATGGTCCAGTTGGAACAATGGCTTGAGTTTGATTAGGAAAATTCGGCCTCTATTGTTGATTAGGGCCTTGATTTTAAAAATTTCCTTGATTAGGATTCATATTCCCATGAAATTGATTCCCTCGATTGAAATTGTTTTGATTAAGATTTCCTTGATGTTGGAAACCTTGATTTGGTCTGGGATAGAAATTACCTTGGTTTTGATAACCTTGGTTCATTCTAGGTTGGTTCGATTCGGTTTTGTATGTTAGGATTCTGATTAAAACCGGGTGGTCCTTGATAAGTATTAGCACGGTAGTTTGGTTCATTTTGAGGGCGGTATTGATTACCTCCCTGATGTGAAGTACCGGCTATAGCATTGGCTTCAAACGGACTACCATCGGTGGCGGTACAGTTGTAGTATGCATGAGGGCCACCACAAGTAACACGAACCTCGACTTTCTTCACTTCACCATGTGATGGTGTCCGTGTGAAAGTGACTTTCTTTTGGTTAGCAAGAACCAAAGCATGAACAATATCCGTGAGTTTGTCAATCTTAGCATCGGTGCTAGATGTACTCACGTGAGATGAAGTAGAAGGTCATTAGGCGAGGCGATATGTCTTTGTTGGAAGAGGCGGACACAGGACTTGTTTTCTATGATTTGCAAGGCTTCTTTTGTGGTCTTGCTCGAAATTACCTCCAAACCATTGTAGAAAGTATCCATTTGCATTAACTCGTGGTCTTGTGGAAAACCATGGTGCATTCTTGAAATTACCTCAGCGGAGGCATTTAAAGAGGCTTGGTTAGTTTGGTTCAAACCATTGTAGAAAGTATCCATTTGCATTAACTCGGTAAAACCATGATGTGGACACTTCCGGAGCAACTCTTTATAACGATCCCATGCCTCACCGAATGATTCATCAAATCTTTGAGACAATTTCATTATCTCATTCTTAAGACTTGTAGTTCGGGATGGAGGATAGAATTCGTTAACAAACTTAGTGACTAGATCCTCCCATGTCTCAATGGAACGAGGGGTTGTTTCTCAAGCCAATTCCGGGCTTGTCCCTCTAGAGAATGGGAGCGAGAAGAAGCTTAATTTTCTTCATGTGGGACATTCTTGTATTTGATGGTAGATGCAATCTTGTTAAACCATCGAATATGTGCATGAGGATCATCCGGCTCAAAACCATAAAATTGGCTTTGGGTTACAAGATTAAGCAACCCGGTTTTGAGCTCGAAGGTATCGACCGATGGGCTGGGACAATAATTGCATCTCCGTAACCCTCGATGGGTGCTTGGAGAAGCTCATTCATCGGTTTGTCTTACGCCATTACGACGGGGGGTGGTGGTACTAGGCGTTCCTCGATCCGCGGTGAAGGAGCGAGACGTCCTCGTCTCACGAGGAATATTTGCAAGCTCGAAAGTGGACTTGTAGAGCTGGAAGAGCGAGTGTGCATGCACTAAGTTTAAAAATCAATTTTCAAAACAAATGCGAGGCAAAGCGACAAGTGAACTTAACCAATAATCACAAATGAAATGGCTTCTTTGAAAAAGGTACACCAAATCACAAGGACACAAAGGCAAGTTTTGATCTTTAAGATTGGGAACTTATTAATGTTCACACCCACAGTTGGTAGGTGTTCTGCCTTGGTTTGCGGTGGTTGATTTTTATGTATTTAATAAGTACCACGAAAAGCGTAGGTATGGATTTGTGCTAAGGGTTTAAAACTTTTGGACAATATTTTTGGTATCGTCTCGTTTAACCAAATCGTACCTCTTTAAGAATCACCTTAAAGAAAATACAAGATAAGAAACGTTACGATTGTTTTGTTGTTTTATATTTTTGGTGTTGTTAACACTTTAGGAAAAGTGTTAATGAACTTTTTGATATAACTTTACAAAAAAGCATTTACAAAAGGTGGTATATGTGCAAGAATGGGTGCGAGAATGCTTAAAACACGCTAAAGCCTCCCGGCAAAATGGCGAAAATTTGATCAACCGTCAAGTTTATCACACAAGTCAACCACTTGTGAATGGTCAACCGTAATAAAATTCAAACAGTCTAAAACCAATGCAATTTCCTTTGGAATATAGTGGATTCCCGGGTCGTTAAGTCCCACGGAGGATTAATGGTGTTTCAAAATGTTTCGGATGTCGAATAATCACTAAGGATAGTGATCGGTAAGGATTTTGGTTGGAAATTATACTACTTGATTGGAATGTATTTGAATACGAATTATAAAGCACAATTAAAGAAAATTAAAAACGCTAAATTATATTAGCGTACAAAAAGCGCTATCACTGATTTTTAAAGTTTTAAGTTGGTTTTCTTGAAATAAAAGACCTACAAATATGAAAATGATATCTTTACAACCCTAATAATAAAAGAAAATTATTAGAAAATTAAAATTATTTTTATAACTATTTATTTAATTATTATTAATTAAAACTATTTTAAACTATTTAATAATACTTAGCTAAGAATATAAGAAAATATGAAATAAAACTAGAAAAGTGAAATTATGACTCAGAAAAATCTAAAATATTATGACAAACTTATTTTAGAAAAAAGATATATTTTTTACACTTTTATATTTATTATTAATTAATACTATTTTAAACTTATTATTTAATTATTATTTAAAATACACTTAAATACTATAGAAATTCGAAAAATGAAATTTTTTAGAAAAATAAAATACTATAACTAACTAAGAAAAATTGAGAAAGATATTTTTTATGTTTTTTATTTATTTATTATTAATTAATTAATACTTATTAACTATTTTAAATTCTAATAAATACTAAACAAGCTAAGAAAATTATGAAATTTTTTAAAAAATATCTTATGATGACAGAAAACTAAGAAAATTATAAAAACAGCAAGTGCTTAATAATAAGTGAAAAAGAAAATTAAAAGCTAATTCCTATTAAATAAACGCTATCACTATTTTAAAATGATGTTTTTTTTATTTTTCTTTTTGAAAACTATTTAACTACTGATAATAAGCAACTTTAATGAAAACAAAAATTTTACAACTTAAAAATAAGCTATTTGAGAGCTTATTAGCTCAACAGGTTAGATGGACTTATGAGCTTATTAAAAGGATTTTTTAAGCTCAAATAAGCTTCACAGCTTGAAACAAAGGTGAAATAAGATGCAACAAGCTAAAAGCTACTTAAATGAAACTAAAAAGAACAAAGATACACACTGATAAGCTATAAATAAGCAAATAAGCACTTATCCTAAGTCTACTAACCAAGCAGGGCTGCTGGTATATTCAAGCAATTTAAGCATGTAATAAGCTAAAAAGCTCAAAACAAAGACTGAGGTAGCAAGAATGACTGGTGGGCTTTCTAAAAAGTCCAAGCTCAAACACTTTGGGGACCACTAAGCTTGACAAGCTTGTGAAAAGCTTCTAAACCACTGATTGGTTAGTGTACACAGAAATGGGACAAGTAAAGTTACTTGCAGGCTTATTAAATAAGCTGCAAAATGAAAATTAAGCACTAGACTTGTGAAATGGCTAGATTGGCTTTCCAAAAAACCAAGGTTCATAGTGAGGTTTACTAATAAGCTTTTATAAGCTTGTGAAAAAGGTGGTAAACGTGTCCTGAGCACATTTTTGAAAAAAGGTCTAAAGTAAGCTATAAAATAAGCAGTTTAAAAAGCTAATTGAAAATTATAAAAAATACTGTGATTAAGATTAGCAACTATATTTTATAAATCTAAAAGTTTAAAACATGAAACTCAAAGTTAAACCCTATAGAAATTAATCTATTTTATTCAAAAACTACAAAACTGAAATTTTGACTTTTTAAGATAAACTAAAAGGTTGACTTATATGAACTTTAAATCAAATCTACTCACTGATTATGATATATTAAGCTATAATAAGATGAAATTAAGCTAGATTAAAAAGTTATAAGCTACTATGATGAGTTTTACTCTTTAAATCCTAACAGTTATCAAATTAATGGGATTAAAGAGATTTTGACTTTTTACAAAGTAAGGACTGTATTTTATGGTATGTTTGAGTTATTTAGACCAAGTGTGACATATCAAACAAGAACAACGTCTTGAACAACCTTTAACACAATGAACAAATCAAATCCAAACAACACCTTAATAAACTGTTTTTGTGATTTCCAAAGACTTTTTCAGATTCAGACCATGCACTAGATTCAAGACTTCATAATATCATATATTAAGACTAAATAAGCATAAAACAACAGTAATAACAACATAAAACTCAAGAATGATAATTATGCTCTTATAACTGTTAAACTATGATTTTTAGTAACTAAAATATTTTAAAGAACAAGCTAACTGTTTTATTGTTTAACTTTACTTAAATACAGCTCATAAACATAGAAACACAATGATTTAAGCTAATGACTACGATTGAAATGCCAAAATGAGTAAAAAGCTTACAAATTGGTTTCCAAGTGAAAATTGAGAACCAAGGACCGAAACAACTTCCTATAGCTTCCCAAGAAGCTCTAAACCAAGGCAATCCACAATCAACCCTGCTCCAGCTTCTTGATCATATTCTCCATGGAATTTTTGATTTTCCAATATTTTTTAGTATTTTTGGTAATTTTTTTCTTTTTGATACTAAACTGAGTTTTAAAGTTACTAAAAGCTTAGAAAAGCTTTATAAGGAGCTTACATTAGCTTATGAGTCCAAAACAACCACTAAAAACAACATTCGAACTTATTGAGATTTTGAACAAGGAAATTTGCATAAACTTGAAATGGAACTTATCACTGAAATTACTTATTGAAAAAGATTTACAATACTTGAACTTGAAAAACAAGTACTTGAAAGCTAAGAAATACACTGGAAAGCTTAAGTTAAGTAAAACGACTAAAGAAATTTAAAATTACACTAGATACCATCCCACATTGCTTCTTATCTTCTTTATAAAGATCTTTTAGGTTCCTTGTCGACCTCGATCATTTCCACTTATTTCCGACCATTGGATGCATTGAATTCATCATAATCGTCCATTTGTCCATTTGGCGGGAAAAGTCTTGAGCAGGTTTTCTCAATTAATGAAGTTTGGGAGGATGTGGAGGTGGAGTGGGTATACAGCTGGGTGACAGGTGGTGGTGAGGTGGTAGACAGGTGGTGGTGAAAACCACCCTGGTTTTGGTTTAACAGGTGATGGTGAAGGAGATGTACAGTGCATCTGGTTTTGGCGGGTTTGACTTTTTTTGACCGTTTTTATTAATAACGGGGGTTGGGCTGGGTTGGATATTGGGCCAGGATATGGGATTGGGTTTTGGATTGGATTTAATATCAAAAGGGTCCGTTTGGTATAAGTTAAGCACAAGGACCATTCATGTAATTTTCTGAAAATGAGGGACTGATTTGAACTTTCCCCAAACATCACATAAGGACTAAACCTGCAATTAATGGTTAGTACAAAGACCAATATTGCATAAAATTCCATTTTTATAAATCAAGGACCAAAACGCCAACTTTGTAACTCTAGGGACCAAACTTGTAATTTTCTCAAAACTTATCATATAAGGACCAAATATGCCACATTTGAATAGTACAAGGGTGTAGTTTGAATAATTTCCATTTTTAAACACCCAGAGACTGATTTTGACACTTTTGTAAAGTTGAGGGACCAAAGTTGTAACTTGTGATTTTTAAACTTTGAAGGGTTTGTTTTGACAACTTTTGAATCCCATGGACCTTAAATGATATTTTATAAGTTTTGGAATGACCAGGGACTAGATTTGACAACTTTTGAAACTTGGGGGACTAAAACTGCCAATGATGCAAACTTGATACGTTTTTCACCTAATTTTGGTATTTTTGCATTTAAAACACATAAAACACTTATTTGTGATATTTTTATCATTTTGATGCATTTCTGAGTGTTTTCAGATGTTTTTGGCATTCTAAACGGTACAAAAATGATGAGTATTTAGACACTCATCAGCAGACTTAAATCGTCTACTAACAGGACACACGCTCAATCAAGTGTTCAATCAAACCGTTCATCAAATCAGCCCTAAACATCTCATCAATCATCTTATCAATTAACTCGTCTAATGTGTTCTCAATCATCCATACCAAATCAATCGAGTTCAAATTTCCAAAATCATAATATACCGTTTACTCAATTCAAATTCTGTAATATCTCGATAATCACATCTCATTTACCCAAAATCAATAATCATATCTCCAAATCATAATGTTTCCAATATTCGTTCACAATATCCCTTAAAAGATCATCTCATAATTCAAATCGTAATTCATACCATAATATATTAAGAAACTTCGACAGCAAGCTGATGCGTCGATGGGATCAATTTTTCTCAAAGGTGGTTATAGTTTAGGGTTTATAAAATACCTAATTCTCTATAACCTTGTGCTCGATACCAATCTAGCAACACCCCAAATCTGATGCAGTAGGAAGACTTAATCAAGTTTTGAGGCGTTACTATTGGATTGGTATAAACACACAAGTATAGCAAAAAGATAGTCATTTAATCATTCAAAACCAATCCCAAATTTGGTTATTTAAAACATTTAATCCAAAAGTGTAATTATTAGGCCCAAAACATGATTTAATGAAATAGGGCCCCAAAGTTTATTAGAGTCAGAAATGATCCTTGCACCCCGCCTTCTTGCCAAGCTTCCACCGATCACGTATTCCAAACATCTCTCAAATTCCTGAGAAATCATGCTAAAAGGTCAGCTTATGCTGGTGAGTTCATAGGTTTAAGTTCAACAAAATCATAGTGGACCAGTAAGAGTTATTTTGCCATGCAAGACCTAGATAGATAAATACCGTTTCACACTGCTGATTCTACAGGATCTCCAATCATATCACATGTCCCGCATCCAAGGACTACTCGGGCCCCGAAACTCTAGTCCAGCACTGTCGTGGCAAAATCTAGAACAATTGCCAACCCCGACTAGGTGGTAGAAGTCTATTCTTAGTTGACGCGGTTAAACCTAAACTAATGCAACAACTACGCACATCTATCTAAGCAGTCATGCATATAAAGCAAATCCAAATATTTTAATGGTCCAAAAATAGTAGCATGATTCTCACCCCAAAATAGTTCAAAACGTAGTTAAAACGTAGATAAAAGTGGGGCTATGAAACTCACCTTAGCCACATCAATGCCGCGAATAAACACTATGAGAAGATAATGAGGGTAATCACGGCACAACAATGCACTATTCACTATTGACACATTTGGCATCTAAAGTTAATCTCCATGGCATCCAAAGATTTAATACGGCGAGTACAATAGAATAGTTAATGACTTAACCTATCGCATTATCTGATATTCTTAGAATCACGCTCATACGATAAAGAAATTCAATAGAAAGTAATGTGTTGTAGTTTTCGTGGATCATTCATGTCGTTACTTTCAAAAGTACATTACCGTTCCCAAAAGTTCATAATTAATATCTCAAAAGTTTAGTTTTAACGTTTAGGTGTGGTGGTAGAAACATAGACGCGACATACAACTCGCGCCAAAAGTATATTAAAACATAACTCACACCAAAGATATAACTCACGCTAATGAGGAAAAGACGTCGACCAAGTTAAGAAATACTGACAATACTCAAGCTAGTCAGAGACTAGGAAATGGCGGCAACTATTTATGTAACATAAATAGGTTAATTGATAAGTTTCGGCTATTTACCTAACAATTCCCAAACATACAGGTTCAATAATAAAAGGCAAGTTTCCATTTATCGCTCAATAAATAAAGGTTTCTCAATCGTTACTTATAATCATACAAGTTTACCCGAAGTTACTTCATATAAGGTATAGTAAGTAGTGTACTATAAATGACACGTTCATTTATTCCAAAGTTTCCAAACCAGTACGACTTCAATAGGTTATATTATCAAAACAATATTTCCAAACAAGTTTATAAGAGCTACATGTGTTATAAAATATGAGTTATTATCGTAGTAAATAAAGGTTTATAATTCAAATAAAACCGTAGTCGTCAACAATATATATAGCTATATATTTCATTATGGGTTAAAATATAGAAACATAACATTTATGCTTATTGTAAAATGAATATATTAAACTCATTTAAACCAAAATGTTTAATAGAGTACGACATAATAATCAGTATAACTGTTTTCAATAGTTTATAAAACACAAATTATTATCGTAGATAATAAGGGTTTTTAACTAAATAAAACCGTATTTGTTGGCAATTTATATACCAAAACATCTCGTCATTGGTTAATATGAGAAAATAGAACATTTAAGTATATCCTTGAAACAAATACGTTAAACTTTGTGCCATGTCTTACATATAATATTCGGTTACTTCAAAACGTTTAATAAAGTGCAACTAAATACCCATATAATTCCGTTATCAAGAGTTATATGCAATATATAATTAAGTAATGAACCTTAGGTCATGGCGTATCATGTGCTGATATTATTAGTGGCTCTGTATATCTAGCCCATGAATGTTTTATCACACCGTTAATATAAATATTTTATTAGTTGTCCTTTCGAGTTCCATATCGTTTACCCCAGGTTCTATTCGGTATCGTCTAGTAATTAACTTGTTATCTTAATCAAATTGTTATATATATATATATATATATATATATATATATATATATATATATATATATATATATATATATATATATATATATATATATATATATATATATATATATATATATATATATATATATATATATATATATATATACACACACACACACACACACACACACACACACACACACATATATATATATATATATATATGTGTGTGTCTCTTATAATTAAATAAATATTTCATCACAAAGTTTTTCCACCCGATGACCTATACTTTTTACGTATCCTTGGTATCGATAGTTCATGTATTGTTAACTCGTCACATAACTTCAATTAATCCATTTGTTTCCGTTCAAAATTCCATATTAATCACAGTTACAACTCATAACTACTACCATGTTATCTCGTATTGCATTAGTAATTAACTTAACTTTTATCGTATGCCTCATTTATAACCCATGACAATATTAGAAACAAGATAACGCCCATGTGCCAATGAATGCATTTTTAACCATGTTGTTTTGAGATAAAAGTTAATTACCCAAGCTCCCAACAAGGCTGACCCGACCCTTATCTCGACTACCCAGTTTCAAAATATTCAATCACAACCACAATATAACCAACATATATCGACCCGTTTTCTGTTGGACCTGACCCGAAACCCATGACTGACCCGAGTGTGGTATGACTCGACTGAGTTGGCTCAGTGAGTCGACTCACTCCAAACAAACCTTACCTAAAAGAACTTAACAATCAAATTTCAGCCGCAACATTAGGAAATACGAAAACCAAATCAACCGAGACTAAATGAATGAGCAAGTCCAATATTATCGTTAGTCTAATCCTCGATCCAAGAAACCCAAAACAGAAATCAAGTCACCACACGAACGTCTCTACCACACTAGTTCATATCTCAAACATTTCATAAATCTTGCTTTTAACTTTAATAGTCCACGAAAAATAACACAACAGCTCGTATGTATATATTTTTGGTACTATACGACCAGATTTAAAATGTTTTATATATTTTGCTCCACGAAAAACATAACACAAGTTATATATAAACTTGTTTAAACAAAATAAAATTTATAACGGGTGTTGAGGCTTACCGAGAGGAAGAAAAAGAGAATAAACGAGGGATGTTGTGGCGTTTCTATCACGGTACAACTTCTAAATCCAAGCATGACCCTTGATACTGGATTTACCTTGAAAACCTTAGGCATCGAATCTTGAAATCAAGATTTGGAGGCTGGCGTGTGAAATTTCTTGACAGTGTTTTTATAAAATAGAACCACGGCATCCCGATCTACAGATGGGATGGGTGGTGTAGTTATCGATTAATTAGCGGAAGTTGGAAAATAGTGTTAGCTTACTTAGGAACCTAGGTGGGTGGCGGAATTGTAGAGAGGTGAGAAATAATGTGTGTGTTTTGTAGTGAGAGAAAAGAATATATAAAAAAAAGAGAGATTAATGAGGTGTGTGTATATTTATACTTCCACAAGGGACTAGACTTGTACAAGTGAAACTATAAGGGCATGAATGAAAATATCAAAAGGGACCCTAGACGAAACTTTACAAAACTTACGATATATTCGTTTCGGGGCTCGTTTAACTTAGTAAACGAAGGATTCATGACTCGAGAGTTGCGCCAATGCTTTTAAAATAATTTTTCCAATAAAAACGATATATAACCGCGACTTCGTTATCTCAAATTAAATCAAACGATCGCTCTAATCGACAATTCTCCAATTACGAAGCATCGAGAAATTTACGAGTTGTCACAATCTCCAAGATCATTGAAAAAAGGTACTTGATGTAAAACCTTAACATCATTATTCATCCTGGAGATACCAAAGAACGTATGCCAAATGTATAAATCTTGGGAGGCGATCGCTTCCAATAAAATGAAAGGATCGGACCTGTGATCACCCCTACAAAATTGAACTTTTAAAGCATGTGGGCAATTCGCCCACGACCAATCTGTACAATCAATGCTTCCTATCATCCCAGGAAACCCATGCTTTTTGTAGTGATGTGCATAGAGTTTTTCAATGTTAGTAATTGTTGGCTTTCGCAAAAAATCTTCAGCATATAACTCCACGATGACCTCACAAAATTTTTGGAGACACTCACGAATTGTTTTCGCACCTATTTGACGAATTGACGAAGTACACTTCGTCAATGGGGAAATACCAAGTATGCCCACACAACTAAGAGTTTGTTGAAAATAAGAGGAATGATCGGTTACCTCTCGAACAATTCGTGTGAATAGGTTTCAGCTCATTCAGAAACGATCACGGAATGCTCTTTCGTCATCTTTGTGGGTTTTCGCATAAGTAAGCCTATACTAAACGATTATGAGCACCCAAACAATCTCTATTAATTTGGTTTCGTGAGATTTTAGGCTGTGACGCTTGATAAGCCTCCCAACACTCTTCCGCAAACAACATAAGCTCGCTATTAACTTCATTTTTATCATACGAAGATGAATCGGCAATAAATAGCTCGTAAGAATCCATTATGTAGATTAGAGAGAATGTGTTTGAATGTGTGAATAAAATGGTGAAATGAGTGGGTTATTTATAGTGTGAAAGTATTTAAGTTTAAAAAAAAAGTGGACGATTGTCGATTATACAGACAATCGAAACACAAAAAAAATAATCGATCGCTAGACGATCGACACCCACAAAAAGAACGATCGATTTGTCAATCTCCATGCTTACTGCGTCCTGTCTTAGACTCTTCAAACAGATTATACAAATCATATTACATTATAGAATAAACTTGTGTCACGTCTTTTTCTTTACCAAAACTAAACCTTGGCTGAACATGTTAAGCAGATTAATATATAGTTGTACAAAAGGTTACAAAATGCATGCAATATAGAAAATAAAATGGCAAATATACATCATTGTCGTAATAAAATCGTTTTGTGATTACATTCGGCCAAAGGTGCAAATTGCAAAAAAACGTTTGGACCATTCGTGTATGTTTTTTTAAAGCTTGACCCGAGTTGACCCGAACCCAACCGAGTCAACCCGAATAACACCCTTACGTGTAATTAATCAAAAAAAAAAAAATCTAGTTTCATAACTATTGAATCAAAATCATATGCTTGGTTTTGGATGGATGAAATGTCAACATGAGATTTAATCCAAGTGGGGTCATGGATAATGATATGATACTACGTACATAAAGTATTTTGCTAGAAGAAATTAATGATGCATGATGCGAAATAAATAATTTCATTGTAACTTTTACTTTGAACGAATGCATGCATGGATTATAAGATGTAACCCTTCAGCTTATCTCATACACGTAATTGTAATAAGCAAAATGTTAGATTCTTATACTAAACGTTTGCATTTTGATTGTCTTTTGCGGTCTCGCATTCTCTTCTTCCATGAGATCCTTAGATTTTATTACTCATAACCATAAGTCACAGTCTAATATAACCAAATATAAGAATGGCATGAGCTCGGACGACATTCAATCGGCCTGACTTCTAAGTCATAACTTGGTTTTTGATACCTGCCAAATCGAGTCCGTATATATCGTGGTCCTAATCACAATCTACCAGTGTGAAGTGATCAAGACTTATGCTGAGATATTGTGTAGCGTTGAAAGGCATAGGTGTCATATATGTATGAAAAAAATATACAAATGCTAGTCATGACTGGAGTTGAGGAGAGTAAGGTTAGAGTTCAATGTATATATGGAGGGAAATTTAATGCCACGTGATACTTATGTGACAACATCTAATTTTAAATGTTTATCGCAAACATCGTAGTATATCGCATGTGTGAGAGATTGACGTGGCTGACGTGATAGTTTAGTCAGAAACCATAGCAAGTGGATAGGAAAAGTTGGCGAATAATATCATAACGCAACCATTGCGGAAAGTCGCCAAGGTTTCATAGAAATTCGTGGGTTATCAATTTGATTTTGAGTTTTTCAAATACAACTCGAAACCATGTCAAACTCGGTATGAAACTAAAGAGGAAAGTATTCTAGATTAAACGGTATGATTTTAGAACGTAAAACATAACAAAACTAGAGATGTCGTGACTTTAATTGGCTCTGAGGTTTGCGAATAGTAAGAAATAAAGTAAAAAAAAATACAACAAAAGTTTCGTTTTGGAAGTTTTTTAAATAAAAGCATGAAAACTCAAATAGCGTATTTTTGAAGCACTTGATGAGATAACGTACATAGTGGAGCAAACTTTTATCAAAATTTCTTTTTTAACTCACTAAAAACGTTGTGAGGGTCGGTTTTAGATATATTTATTAATACATAAATGTGGTGTCAAATCAATCGTGAAGAAAACCGATATAGTGAGTTTTACGCTCTGTTCTCGAATTTTCTTTTGTGGGAATAGAAATGATAGGTAAAGAAAAGTAAAGAAAATAAGTGGAAAGAAAAGAAAGTGTCATTTATATTTCATGTTCTCGAGTTGAAAGAAAATGAACGGAAATGGAAAGAAAATAAACAAAGTCGTGTTCTCGAGTTGGAAGGAAAAGAAAGAAAAAAAGAAAAAATTATAGTTATGACTTTTTAAACATAGAAATATATCTATAACAAAAGATATATAAAATAATGAAGGTTATATAACTTAGTTTATAACAAATAGTTTATGTGTAAATTTGTTTCCTTCCAAATCCGCCAATATTTGGCCGGAAAATTTGGTGGAAAAACCTCTTAATTTTCTATCAAATCCTTCCTATTTCCTTTCCTTTTACGTTTTGATAAAAACTCGAGAACACACCAATTTTTCTATTTCCTTTTATTTTCTTTTTTTTCCTTCCAAAAACAAACTCGAGAACGCAGCGTTAGTGTTAATTTTATTTTTGTTTTAAACAAAAGAATTTGGTAGAAATAAATGTAACACACTTCTTTCTTGTGTGCAAGTAGGAAAACTTTTGACATTTAGAAAGTCATTTATGATTTTTAATCTCTCTCACATGAAAAACACTCTTATAATTTAAGCAATTTCTTTTGAATGGAGATAACGGGCCTGTTTTGCAGGAGCTTTTTGTGGAGCTGTTAGCTTTTTGTTACAAAAATAATCTCATCTAAATTAAGTAGCTCCATTTGGATATGTTAACTTGAATCTTTTATTTTCAACAAATAACTCCTAAATGTAAAGCTGATTCATGAAACTTTTTAAAAGTACTGATATACCTTCCAAACATTTGTTTATACTTATAAATATGTCCTTTTATGTCATTTTATATCTTATAATTACATTTAACAACTAGCTTACCAAATATTTTTATTGAAAAAATAAAGACAGCTTGTAGCTCATATTAACAGCTTTGCAGTTAACAACTTGCAGTTTACAGCTAATTTGCCCAACATACCCAACATGTGAAATATATTCAGATCGAAAATGGAAATATCTCGGGATCTTAAAAGTATAACTAGAATGTTTTAACAACATTTTAAGCCGGTATATAACTTTGTAAGAGTAATAAGATGGTCTAACAAAATGGTTTTAGTCCATTTTTAGAGCCAAAATGGTTTATACCGTTTTGCAAATCATATTTGATATTTTAGAGTGAAAATTTCAAGAGTAAATAAACCTCGAAATAAAAGTTTGTCCAAATATATCGAAGTGTCCTTCAACTTAATAATAGAGAAAATTCTCGTCATAATGACGTATTTTTTTATCGTTTAACTATTTACCGTTTCACCGTCCGTGATATATTTTTTTGAAAAAAAAGCGAAAAGTAGGTTTTTCTGTTTTGATAAAAAATGAATGATCAACAATTACTCATTTAATCATTAAGTATCGTTAAAATCTTTTTTGTTGCTAAAACTCTTGAAACAGGTTACACAAATCATATTACATTAAGGGGGCGTTTGGTTGGGGCAATTTTGGGGATATTGGAGGCATTTGCATTTTAATTCCCTTCAAATGTCATGTTTGGTAACTCAAATGGGGAAATTGAAGCAATTTACAATTCCTCGAATTGCTTAAAATGGGAGAATCAGGATATGTCTAAAAGTGAGGAATTTTAATTTGTTTGAAAAAAAATTTATAAACTTTTTTTCTTATTGTTTTTTTATAAACTTTTAAATAGAATATTTATAATTTTTTTTTAGAGTTAACTACATTTTTGGTCCTTGTGGTTGTACCTGGATTCCACTTTTGGTCCATTTGTTCAAAAAGTTGCGATTTTAGTCCAAAATGCATAGTTTGGTTCCACTTTTGGTCCATTTTCTAGCGAAAGTTATTCGATTAGTTAAGTCGTTTACAGCGTTAGTCCTTTTATAACGATTCGTTTGCAACGTTAGTCCTTTATACCAAAGATCTTTTGCAACATTTGCAGCGTTAGTCCTTTCAGTTAGTTAGTCCTTTAAAAAATTCTAAAAAAATATTGAGAAAAAATTTAGAAAAAAAAAATTATAATTTTTTTTTTCTAAAATAAAATTCGAAATATATTCTAAAAAGAAAACTTTTTTTTTTTTCGAAAAATTCTAAAAGAAACTTTTTCAAAAAACTTTTTTTCTGAAAAAATTTTTTTTTTTTTGAGAAAAAATTTAGAAATATATTCTAAAAAAGTTTTTCGAAAAAATTCTAAATATATATTCTAAAAAAAAACTTTTTTTTTTTCGAAAAAAATTTCAAAATATATTCTAATTTTTTTTTTAAAATTTATATACATTGAAAAAACGTTTTTTTAAAAATGTATATACATTGAAAACGTTTTTAAATGTATATACATTTTTTCTAGAATATATTTAATTTTTTCAATGTATATATACATTTTAAAAACGTTTTCAATGTATATACATTTTTAAAAAACGTTTTTAGAATATATTTTTGGAATTTTTTAGGAAAAAAAGTTTTTAGAATATATTCGAAATTTTCGGAAAAAGTTATTTTAAAAAGTTTCTTTTAAATTTTTTCAATGTATATACATTTTAAAAACGTTTTTTAGAATATATTTGAAATTTTTTGAGGAAAAAAGTTTTTAAAAAAAAAAAAATTTCTTTTTAGAATATTTTTCGAAAAAAAAAAGTTTTCTTTTTAGAATATATTTCGAAATTTTTTTCAATGTATATACATTTAAAAAAAACGTTTTTTCAATGTATATACATTGTAAAAAAAATTTAGAATATATTTTGAAATTTTTTTCGGAAAAAAAGAAGTTTTCTTTTTAGAATATATTTCGAAATTTTTTTCGAATTTTATTTTAGAAAAATTATAATTTTTTTTCTAAATTTTTCAATTTTTTTTTAGAATTTTTTTTAAAGGAATAACTAAGCGAAAGGACTAAAGTTGCAAATGTTGCAAAAGATCTTTGGTATAAAGGACTAGCGTTGCAAGCGACGTTATAAAGGACTAACGTTGCAAACGACTTAACTAACTGAACTAACTTCGTTAGAAAAATGGACAAAAGTGGAACCAAACTATGCATTTTGGACTAAAATCGCAACTTTTTGAACAAATGGACCAAAAGTGGAATCCAGGTACAACCAACTGAGGACCAAAAATGTAGTTAACTCTTTTTTTTATAAACTTTTTTTATAAATTTTTTATAAAATATTTTATAGATTTTTTTAAACTTTTATTATAAATTTTTTATAAACTTTTTTTATAAATTTTTTATAAATTTCTTATAGATTTTTTTAAACTTTTTTTATAAACTCTTTTATAAACTTTTATAAATTTTTTATAAACTTTTTTTTTTTTTAATTTTTTATAAATTTCTTAGAACTTTTTTATAAACTTTTATAAATTTTTTATAAACTTTTTTTTATAATTTTTTTTATAAATTTCTTATAAACTTTTTATAAAATATTTTAATAAATTTTTTATAAACTTTTTTCATAAATTATTTATAAACTTTTTTTATAAATTTTTTATAATTTTTTTTTATAATTTTTTATAAACTTTTTTTTATAATTTTTTTATAAACTTTTAAAGAGAATATTTATGAAATTTATATTAAAAAAAAAATTATAAATTTACGTGAACAACTTATCTTGAAGGTATTTTAAATTAGAATTTTAAATTCTCAGGAATTTAAATTTTCTAGAATTTAAAATTCCGGAATTTCAAATTACCCCAACCAAACGCCCCTAAAGATGTTTGATAACTGAAATGTCGACATGAGATTTAATCAAAATCCAAGTAGGGTCATGGATGCATGATGTGAAATAAAAGAATTTTCACTGTAACTATTAATTTGAACGAATGCAACCATGAATTATAACTTTATACTGAAAGATATAACCCTTCAGCTTATCTCATTCACATAATTGTTCAGGTTATACGTGTTTGTTTTATTTCCACATAATTGTGGGTTGGATTTTAATCAATTGGTTTAACCTGTTTGTTTTATTTCCACATAATTGTGGGTTGGATTTTAATCAATTGGTTTAACCTGTTTGTTTTATTTCCACAATCATTAGATTTAGTAGTAACGGTGATTTCATTAAGTGAGGTGATTTGCACACTCCATTTAATTACTGAGACATTTAAAAGTATTGTTTAATGACATATATACTCTTAAATCATTTTACTCATATTCACCTTTGCAAAGATATAAATGTCAAGATATAATACTTTTGAGTGTTCCAATCAATTAATGTAGTGTGCAAATCACATCTTTTTTCAAAGCTAAAATGATTTAATTATGATAAAATTACCTATTTGGATATATAACAGTATTATTAAGTTTTGTGAGGATATTGCGTAATTATAAAATTTACAAAAATATTAATTACACAAAAAGGTGTAGATTGGCGGGAATACCTTGATCTCGGGTGTCTTTTGGCACCAATCATTGTCCACCCCACAAGGAATAGCTCCGGCAACTCTCCTGGTCTAGTGGGGCTTGTGGGTGGCCAAGTGGCCCAAGGCTTCGGATTGAGCTGGTTTCTTATTCTAAAGTCTGGTGTGCCTATAGGTTTTGCGGAGATGGATACTTATATGAAGCAAATGTCAAATATGAGACTTAAACCAGGGGGTCAATTAGTCAGCGAAGTCTTTCCGTCGTTAATTCATTATCTCCATTCAGGTGATTATAAAATTTACAAAAATATTGATGTATTCCGTAATAATAAAGTTTTTCAAAAATATCGATAGAATTCACAGATGTAATGGTTGTTTGGGTTGGTAAATGATGTCTTGATATCGTGGGCTTGGTATATTTAGCCTTTTATAGTACGTAGTATAAGATAAGAAATGTACACTTTTGCATAAGTTAAATGGGCCATTACTCCTAAAATGGACCCTTTCATAAATCCAGAGGCATTCTCTCCTAAAACTGCTAAACACTTCAATTATTAGCCCCAACATCTACCATTATAGATTTTCATCTTATCTAGTTATCTTTGTTAAGTTTCATAGCAAATAGTTGTTCCTAGCTAGTTTTATTGCAAAATGCACAATTTTTCTTGCTTAAGCCAATAATTCTAACAATCACGGCACAAAGATGATTCCATGGACTCCGATTTTTTTTTTTTTAAACCTTGATTTCCGACCTTCTGGCTGACTAATCTACGTGGTTTATTCTGTGGACTCTTTTGCATAAGTAGAAACTGACTTTGCGCTTCACCATTAGGAAAAGTTGAAAAGATGACTTAGATAAAGACCGAGTACTTAAAATTTGATGAAAAAGCCAAATAAGTATACACAGTAATCTCATGGAAGAATATATAGTAAAAAATGTATACTTCGAAAAACCAGCTAAACAACTTAATTTCTTATCATACTTATATATCAAAACAAATAGATAGATTTAACAAGAAATTTGTTCAGTAAACCATTTCATGACGGAAAATGGATCCTTGATCAACGATATCGCCAATTCTACTATCACCGTTACACAAAAACAACACGGACATAAACAGCTCAAACAAATCCAAAATTTTAATTTCTAAGTATCAAATCCAAATCACATGTAAAAACATGTAACGTTACTATAGATAGGACTATAAAAGGGAGGCTTAAAACTAAGGATAGGATTTCAAAATGGTTTACTATTCAAGATCAGGTATGCCATTTGTGTAATACAAATAATGAGACTTGCAACCACTTGTTCTTTGCTTGTCCTTACTCCAGAAGATTATGGGAAAGGTTAAAACCTTTAGCAGGTTTAGAGAATATTAGTAATGATTGGCCATCTATTATTTCTGGTATTGTTAATAAACCTGCAAAAAATAAGGTATGGAGTGTTATCCAAAGATTAGTTCTTGGTGCTGCAGTCTACTTTACTTGGCAAGAAAGAAATATGAGGAGATCTTAATATGTTGAAAGATCTTGGAGTGTCTTTTTAATATTGAAATGGAAACTGTGAGATTGAAGTTGATGGGATTACATATGAAATACACAAGTGAGGTAGCTAAGGCTGCTAAAATCTGACAATTTCAAGTTTGTAAGGATGAGTATTATAGAAGTATGTTGCAGGACCTTATGGGTGATTGAGTGGTGATTGGGTTTTTGATTTATTTGGTGATGCTGCCTGTTATGGTGTGATTAATGATTGTTGTGCTTTTTTTTGTCCTTTCCAAGGTTTTTCCCTCTCTTGGGTTTTACTTGGTAAAGGTTTTTAAGTAGGCAAAATCATTAATTTTGGAGTTGGTGATTTTTATTATTATGATTTGATTTATTTCCCGTGTTCTTGTTAGCAGCCAGCTTCTCATTTCTGGGTCTGGTTTGGTATGCTGATCTGGATAGATATGGGAGGTTTATGATGCTTTGTTCTATCATGTTCATGTGCTGTTATGGAGTGAAGGATGCATTTGCTGGGAGTTTCTGCTTTTATGTCTTGTTCTTATTATGGTCATTTTCTTTTGTATGATCTTTGTTATGTTATGAGTCTACGTATCTTCTGATATGCAGTTTTCTAGTATGGTCTGGAGTATTGTAATGGATTGAGGCACACTGATTGGTCTCAGTGTGACTCATGGATTCAGAAGTACTCTTTGACCTATCTAGTTTGATTGTATTATCATCCATATGTATATATAGTCTGTGCTTGGGTATGTCCAAGGCTTTGGTGTGATTTCTTAGTGTGATAGCTTAGGTTGTCTAGCATTTGTGCACTTGATTGTATGATGTACTCTTGCCTTTTTTTTGGCATTTTCTTAATAATATTTATCTTTAAGAAAAAAAGGGACAGGAAAGAAACAAACCCAGCGATCCAAATGACAACTCCGATAAGATAGAGGAGGAGAGCAACGAAGGCGAAATGAAGACCTAAGAGAAATCATACTGCCTACAAAATACTACATCCGTCCCAAAATTATTGTCCCTGATTGACTTTTTAGGTCTTTCTTTTTCAACTTTGACCATAAATATTTGTGTTTATGTTATATAATACCTGATAGAAATTTATTGTTAGCCTTAATAATAATTAATAGAAGTGATGGTCATTCACGTTTAGGAACTTTGTAACGTGTGTTAGATTGTAAGATATAACTTTTCACATACACATCATAACATTAACACAAGGTAGCATATAGATGGAATTCTAGAGAGAGAAAGTTAGAGGTTTAGGGAACTTAGTGAGAGAAAGTGAAAGATATTATTATGAGCTCCAACTCTCTACCTTGGGAGGTAGAGAGTATTTATAGTCTTACATAAAAGCCCACACATCGGTCGTGGATCGGGCATACAGTAGGTAAAGACCCGTCCGTCCTCCACGGTGTTACTAAACTAAATACTACTTAACTTAAAATAACTACGACTCACGAGCTTTCTAGCGATTACATATACTTGAGGTGACCGACTCTTTAATACATGGAATTTCTAATTCCTAACAATCTCCCCATAAGGGAGGTCACCTCAAACATATACTAAATTACATTGAATACAAACAGATATTACATTAACAATTGTTCTTGCATTCTTGATGTAGTCCTTTGTTCCTAAGCTCGTAGTCATTGATTCTTCACTTTGCATGTTTGGTTACTTCAAGTGGAGGTCTTTTACTGATCCACGTGATAATAATGTTGAGCCACTTTTGAGATCATCGACTAGTAGAAAATCTCTAATACATCCATTGTGGTGTTGGTATTATGTGATGTTGTGACATTCGGACCGACATGCTCACATTCGGGATCATGATATCTTCTCATCGAGTAGGCGGAAGCATTTGTTGATTCATGATATTGGCGGCGTATAGCGAGAAGCATGGAGTGATAATATCAGAGTCATTGATGCACTAATCATGATTTCTTTTGAGATGAATGTGTTAAGTGAGCATGCGGCTATGGATTGACCGCTTCATTCGATCGGTACCAAGCGTCGGGGTGTACACGCATAAGGCGATTAGCAATAAAAGCGCACGAAAGTGTCTTTGATCACTTTCGATGAATTGAGGTACCGACCCCACGGTTCCCGTTGATCAGTACAAATCTGCTGTGATCGGTATAATTCGAAGAATTTCCTTGGCGAGGTTTTAGCGGTGCTCTAGCTGTTCTCAAACCAAAACGTCTCAAAGAAGACAACACGGAGTGAGTGAACCGGCGAATTCGTCCGATTGATGAAAAGATATTTGAAAAACAATCGAGTATTGCTCAATAGAAATTGTTTTTGCAATATAGCGAAGGTTTTAATGAAAATCAATTATCAATCATAAAACACCTTTTGATTTGAAAAATTAGTACCGCGGTCGGCGTGCTAATGAAAAGAGTTTTAAAGCACAAAGACTGGTTTTTCAAAGGTATCCGTCAATCCATAACTGAACCGGAGATTGATTCAAAAGATTGAATCGCCCCATTGTTTTACGTTCGGTTGTCACATGGTTGATCTGTATAATAGATCTCACATGCCACCTACCAGGAGCTTGTTAGATGTTGGCTCGAGAAGGCTTTCCATCTTCATTGTGAGTATGTATTTGCATATCACTTTCGGATGTTCGGCAATACCACAAGGATAATGCGTAGGACTTTTAAGATATAATCTCTCTTTCCACATTGTGTGAAAGCGAGAGTCTTCATTGAAAGTGTCCTAATGAGATTTATTGATGATCTCGTGGCTCTAGACTCAATTTGTGCATATTTGGATCCTATATCGGAGACTAGGGAGAGGTCTCCTTCTTCAATATCAACAATCTCTAAGAGAAAGTCGATAGATAATGTCGGTTCCCGTGAGAATGAAACAAGTCCTTTTAAGAGGAACTTGAGTGGTTTGGAAAGTTGAAGTGCGGTCGTCCTGGGTCCATGACGTCTTTGTCTTCAATACCGATGTTACCATCAGTAGCATATGAATTGAACCGGTTTACGCCTAAGGTTGAATAATTTGGAGAGCTATTTGTTTTCACCCTTTTCTCATTCAATTCTTTTTAATTCTTCAACCCCTTCAGTGCTTACCGAGACTTCATAGCTAGAACCTTGTTGGGTTTATTCCATTACTAGCTCAGTCTTAGTCCGCACTCTTCCCATATCTCATTTTCTCCTTTTATCATCATACCTAAGAACTCTACACTAACTAGTGGATAGTCCCTGGGTAGATCCCTCGGTTCTGGCGGATCATGGGAACACATACCTAACCTTATCATCCTTATATCACCATACATAATGTAAAGTTGGTCGGTCTTTTTGGTATTGTTCATCCGCCATTGGAACCAATTGAAAACCATTTGAAAATCAATCCAGATACTTGTGATATATTATCAAAGCATTTTGTACCTGAATTGTTTTGATATTTTTAGAACGAGAACTCCCCTCAACATGTGCATCAAGTATTTGAAAATGTTTTGCACACGGAGGCAAGAGAAAAAATTAACTTCTTTGATTACCATTTTCTAAAAGATATCAACATCACTTCCTAATCGAATCAAGTAGATAAAGCATTTTGGGGAAGGATGAGGTTTTCATGATTTTGCTCCCCTCAATATGTGCCTCGAGATTTGAAAAGAGTTTTGCACATACTAGAGGAACACGCACATTGAGATAAGTGATCACGTTTCAAATCATTGTGGTTTAATATAGATGCTCCCCTCAATGTGTGCATGGAAAATTTGAAATCGTTTGTCACTTACGGGGAGGCAAACATGCTAATCATTAAGAAACCATTTATCAATTATCGGTTTAAATCTATTTAAATCACAAATTCTCCCCCGATCACAATTATCAAAACATTTGAGATTTGTGATCTCTTATAGATTTAAATTGATTTTGAAAGCTTTTAAGGAGAATTGTGACTTGATTATGAAAGCGTTTTAAGCGATAAGGATCGGATGTTGAGATTTTAAACTCCATTGGTTAAACATGCATGTACATCTTTTGAAAACAATTTAATGCCAAATAACTTTTAATTTAATTGAAATCATTCTCCCCCTCAATCAATGACATAGGTTGTTGATTGAGAGATAGAAATTTTGACAAATAAGTCCTGATGATTATCAAAAATAGAGACCGAGTTATTTTTCAAAGCATTTAGTTTTATTGCAGATAAATGTTTAAAGAATCAGAGCATGGAATTTGAAAACATGGTAAAACATGGCTCTGTTCTTTCTTTTAAAACCGGGTTATTGCATGAAAATGACAATAAACCATTTTTTTCTCTTTCTCTCAAACATAATTTTTTTTTTTTTTTTTTTTTAAGAATTCGAACAACATCTAAAGTCCCGTGTCATTCTTTGAATGACAGCACAAACACCGTAGATATTATCGAACCGAGAAAACACATGACAAAAAGACAATATTTTTGAAGATTTTTTTTTTTTTTTATGGATTTTTGAAGGTTTTATAATTTTATATTTTTCTTTTTGAATAAATATATACAAGAGATAGATGAAGATAGACCTTTACTCCTCGTCTTCCTCCTGAAGACGTTTGAGTGTTTCTCGTTGAAGGCTTTTCAAGCCAAGACGTGGAAGAATAAACTCAAAGCGTTCTCTTGGAAGAGCTTTGGTGAAGATGTCCGCTAACGATATTGGACCTCACAAAATATAGTTCCACCACACCTTTTTCCACTTGTTTCCCGATGAAATGATGTCGAATGTCGATATGCTTTGCTCTTGAGTGTTGAACGTTGTTGCATGAGAGAGCAATAGCACTTTTATTATCACAGTACTGAGGGATTTTGTTGAATTCAAAGCCATAGTCAGATAATTGAGATCTCATCCATAAGATTTGAGCACAACAAGATGACATGGCTATGTATTCAACCTCTGTAGAGGAAATAGAAGTACTCATTTGCTTCTTTGAAGACCAACTCACAAGCTTATCACCCAAAAAGCGAGCACCTCCGGATGTACTTCGGCGTGTATCTTGACAACCTGCATGATCGGCATCTGCATAGGCCGTTAGTGACATACCGGTGTCCTTCGGGTACCATAGTCCCATATTGATGGTTCCTTGGAGATACCGAAAGACCCGTTTAACAGCTTCAAGGTGCTTTTTAGTAGGCTTAGTGGTATCTAGCACACATGCAAACAGCGAACAAGATGTCTGGTCTACTAGGCTGTGAGGTACATCGAGGATCCAATCATACTACGATATTTCGTTTGGTCAATCATGACCCCGAGTGGTCCTCATCTAGTTTGGTTCGATCAATCATGGGGTGTCAACAGGGTCACTTGAATCAAATCCAAATTTCTTTAAAATCTCACTTGCATATTTAGATTGATTTATGAAAATGCCTCCGGGACTTTGTGAAATTTGTAATCCCAAGAAAATGACATTTGTCCCATCATTGACATTTGAAACTTTGAACTCATTTCATTAGAAAAGCGATCACATTCCATTGGGTCAGTCGAGGCAAAAATAATATCATCAACATAAATTTGAACATGAGTTAAATGTTTGCACGACTTCACGGTGAACAATGTAGGATCAACTGCTCCTTTCTTGAATCGGTTGATAGAAGAAACTTTGACAATGTATCATACCATGCCCTTGGAGCTTGCTTTAAACCGTAGAGAGCCTTCTTCAGACGATAAACGTGAGTAGGATGCTCTTGATTCACAAATCCTTCAGTTGGCCGACGTGAGCGACTTCTTTAAGATCTCCGTTGAAATGCCGTCTTACATCCATCGATACACTACCATGTTCTTACTAGCGGCATTAGCCAAAAGATTCGATTGCCTCGATTAGCACGAGGAGCAAAAGATTCTTCAAAGTCTATACCCTCCTCTTGACGGTATCCTTTAGCAACTAATGAGCCTTGTTCTTCAACACATCACCATGCTCATCAAGTTTCACTTTGAAGATCCATTTGAGCTATAATCATAGCGATGCAGGCGGTACTAACTCCCATAAATCTAGTCGATCAAACTCATGAATTTCTTCTTGCATGGCATTGAACCAATTGTCTTCATTCATGGCGGTTTTAACATCTTTTGGTTCGATCTTAGAAGTACAGTTGAAGAAACACCATAAGGCATCGGTTGCAAGTTGTTTCCGGGTTGATCTGGGGCGAGAGGATTTCCAATGATGTTGTCTAATGGATGATCGTGAGTCCATTTTCTAAGGTGTTCATGTGAGTTGTTGAGGCTGAAGTAGCGAGTCGATGTCTCACGAAGAAGATGGTTGATGATGATTCAGGAGTAGCAAATATGTTTTCAAATGGAGCATCCTCGGGAGTAGCAAAGGGATTAACTTCATCATTGATGCCAGAAACATTTCCATGATGTACATTTGAAGAATGATGATTTGTTGATGGCTGAAGGATCAGGCGGTGCTTCTTGACTTAAAGATATTGAGACAGAGGAATTGACCTCATTCACAGGAATATGAGCATCCTCATTGTGGGAATCATCACCTCATTAGTATTTGAATCATAGGTTCATCAAACATAGGATCAAACAATTTCTTTACATCATCTTCGGATGGAGGTACATATGGAGTTTCTTGAGTAGAGTTTGGAACAAGAGATGAACCAATGGGATCTGCTTGAAGTGCGGGTCTGGAACAGGTGTCCAGGCCATTTGACCGTCGGCTCATCAAACGTAACGTGAATGGTTTCCATGATATTTCGGGTTCTTTTGTTATAGATTCGGTATCCCTTTTTGTTTGGTGCATATCCTACAAATACTCAATGTCGACTTTAGCTAAGTTTCCCTAAGTCTTGACCCTCATTAGTTGGATAGCACAATGCACCAAACACACGAAGAGAGATTAGGTTTTTACATTTGTGGACAAGTTCATATGGAGTTTTTCCATGTACGGTGTGGATTAGGGAGCGATTTTGTGTATAGCATGCAGTGGCGATTGCTTCAGCCCAGAGAAACATTGGAACCTTTGAGTAAATCAACATTGTTCTAGCGGCTTCAACCCGAGTTGATTTAGATCTTTCAACTACACCGATTCTGTTGAGGAGTTAGGTGAAACACTTCTTTGATGGCCCGATTCCAAGCGCTTTCATAGAAGATTCATTAAGTTGTTTGTTGACAAACTCGGTTCCATTATGCGATTACGACGAATTACGGCCGGTTGTTAAGTGAACCTGCCGGTATTTGATGAGTTTGATGATGATATCGAGTTTCATCTTTGTCCTAAGAACTTGACCAGTGAATCTAGAGTAATCATCAACCACACAATCTCCGCAACCCATAATAGCACGAAATGATCATTACCAAATCTATGATCCCGATGAACTTTTCAGGATTCATGAGCGCTGACCAGGTCTCAGGTCATATACTTGGAGCGGCTGAGTCGGTACCGCGAGCGATTTAACGAGCGATGCGGGTTGAACAGACAAAATGGATAATCGGATAATTGGGATCCCCATGCAAGAATGGGTTCCACTTGGTTAGTACTTGATAATTGGAACACCCACATCGAAATCGAAACATCCATATCGAAGTAGAAGCAATGGAATCATTGGGAATAGATGCAATCTTTGTTATGCATTTGACCTATTCAAAATATGTTTACTTCTTAAGGGAATAGTTCTACCAGTAGGCATCCATTTTCTAGTGGGCATAATCTTAGCGGTTTGAGAACAAAACTGATTATTCTTATGGCCAAAAGGTATCCAATAATAACCTATCTTTATAAAAGTTCTTCTGTGGGTTTCCACTTTGTTTTTAACAATCTTTCGTTTTGCCTTTTTGCCTTATTTGCGATTATTAGCATTTAGCAATTTTAATCGGGCATTTGAAAGACATTAGACAAAGCATTCACACCACATTCATGATTAGCAAGCAAATTCAAGCATACATCATTACAAGGTTTGCGAGATAGTATCGAATTGAATTAATTACGATACTTAAAGGCTAATACTAGAAACAACACGATTCGTTTTATTCAACTCAAGCTTAAAGTTCCTAGATTGGTCTTCTACTCTCTTCCATTGCACATTCTTAGCTTGCAAGGTCCTATCATTCCTTGTATTGTCTTGAGACTTTGACCGCCGCTTTAAAGTCACTATTTACTCCTGTAGAGGGAATGGGAACATTAGTTGGTTGATCTAATTTTTGCATTCCTGAACTTGATGTGCAAGGATCAGAAGTACTAGAAGGCACATTAGTGTATACTTTAAGACTGTGATTTGAGCTTTGCGAACTTTACGTACTTAGCACTCAAGCTAAATCACTCAAAACACATACTTGTGGATGTGAGACCGTTTCGGCTTAAAAGCTGCTCAAAAACACGAATGCAATTTAAGATAGGAAGATATAGTGTATTCCTGGAATTACGTTAAGTCCTGAGGATAAGATTGGTGTAATAAACACTTGATCGGATGTTAGAATGATGATCACTAAGGATAATAGTGATCGATGCAAGGTTTGGATGGAGAAAATTACATAAAGAAAAAATCTATAAATTAAAAGCGACTTAAATGCAAATTAAGAAATTAAAAAAGTTAAAATCTATTAAATAGCGTATCACTATTTTTACAGATGATGAGCGTTTAACACCTAAACTTTAAAACTTACGTTTAAAATAAAATTACGTCTACATACAAAATAAAAAGTGAGTTTTAAAGAAATAAAAGACCTACAATATGAAAATGGTATTTTTACAATCCTAATAATAAAAGAAAATTATTAGAAAAAAGAAAATTATTTTTAAAACTATTTATTTAATTATTATTAATTAAAAACTATTTATTAAATATTAAAAATGCACTAAAATACAAGAAAATACAAAATTAACCTAGAAAAATGAAATTATAACTTGGAAAAATCTAAAATATGATAAAACTTATTTTAAAACTAAAAATATATTTTTTAGACTTATTATGTATTTATTATTAATTTAAATCTATTTTAAACTAATTAAAATGCTAAAAATACTTTTTAAACTAAGAAAATTATGGAAAAATACTTTTTATTACTTTTATATATTTATCTTAACTTAATAAAATTGAAAAATTATTTTTTTGAACTTTTTATAATTTATTTGTATTAAATGCTATTTAAAATACCTAAAAATTTTTTTAATTAAAAAATAGCAAACTTGTTATGAAAAATTATGAAAATTTCAGGAAAAGTCTATTTTAATCTACTGAGTCTAAGAAAAATAGAAAAACATGGTCTTGTTTGGAGAAATTGCAACTGTAGTGGCACTGCTTATTTATAAGCACTTGAAAAAGCAAAATGATAACAAAGACCACCAAACTTACCAGAGAAGCTATATTAAGCTAAAAGAATTCTATTTCAACTAAAAACAACAAACCATGACCTCTGGATTACAAGTTTAACACAGATTTGATGTTTGAGTTAAATAAGCAAAAGCAATTTGGAGGGTTACTTTGAGCTTAACCACGGAACACCAATAAGCTAAAATGAAAAGTAATATTGGAACTTGTATAAGACCTGGTTAGCTACCTAGAAACAAAGTTGAGATCAAACAAGCTAAAATGAGCTTGTGAGAATCTATTTCAAAACCACGAGAATCCAGAGTAAAACTTCGGTCATACTTTTACAGGACAAAATGAAAAGCTCAGCGGGCCAAGTAAATAAGCTTCAAATTGAGATTTTTAACTTGGAACTTAAATAGGACCAGGTTAGCTATCTTAAAACCAAAAATCAGAGGTTATGGACAAGTAATAAGCTTTGTAGAAGCTTATGATTGAGCTATAAACGGTGCACAGGACAGAGATTTTGACTTTTTTGCCAACACACTTTCAGTTTGACTTTATTGAGTTTTAAATCAATTCTAGAACTTGACTATGATATATTAAGCTAGAATAAGAGGAGATTAAGCTAAATTATAAGACTCTAAGCTAGTATGGTGAATCTAATAGGCTAAAATCCAACAGTTAACAAGCTAAGTGAGAATTAAAGTACTTTTGACTTTTTACTATAACAAGCACAGGGATTTTAGGTTCTTTGAGTTCTTTAGACCAAGTATGACACAAAACAACCACAAGCACAGGTCTGCACTACCTTTAGTACAGTTAAACAAATTCAACCAAACAACCCTTTATGTGATAGGTTGATGTTTTCAAAGCAACTGTGACTCAAACCATAAAATTGATTACAGAACTTGTAATATTGATTACTAGGACTATTGAAACATTAAACAACAGAATCAATACCATGAAACTCAAGATTAATAAAAATGCTATATTGACTGTTAAAATAGAATTTTTACTAACTACTGATTTAAAGGAACAAACCACTGATTTTAAAACTTAAATACATAATTATGACTAATAGTGATAGAAACAGATATTACACTTTCTAGACAACTAAAACATATAAATGCAAAAATTGATAAAAAGGCTTACAAGTGGCTATGAGAACCAGGAACCAAAGTCACAAACACAACCTATAGAACCTCCACGGGTTCTACAGCCATTCCATCCAAATCAAACTGCTCGGCTTTCTTGATCACCTTCACCATTGATTTTTATTTTTCCTTTGAATTTTTTAGTATTTTTGGTATTTTCTGATTTTGCTTCTAAACTATATTTTAAAGTCTCTAAAAGCTTCAATAAGCTTTCTTAGGAGCTTATATGACTTACTCAGTCCAAACTAACATCTTCTAACAACATTTCACTATATTGAGATTTTTGAATTCATTAAAATTGCATAACATGAGATAAGACCTCAAAAGTGAAATTGATGATATCAAAAGGTTTATGTTACCTTTGGAAACATGAAATACAAGATTTAAAGCTTTAAGATACACTTGAATTAAAGTTAAGTTTAAGCGACATTAAAAGTAAAATTACACTAGATATATTTCTTCCATGACTCCTGCTTTCTTTTAGCTTTTCTTGGCTCTCCATTGATTACGAACATATCCCATCAACAATATCAACCATTGATTGATCAAATTAATCAACCATCAAACTTACTTTTGGCCAAAATTGAGATAAGGTAGCTTGGGACGTTCAAACTAATTAAAAAGTTTGGAGTGTTATGTGAGGTGTAGGGGACAATTTGTAAAGTAGGCATGGGTTTAGGGTGATTTTTCGGAGAAAACGAGGATTGTGAGATAAGCGATGGAGTTCAATGGTGGGATGCATTAAATGCAAGGTGGGCTAATGAGAGGAGGGATGAAATTTGGAAATGGTGGATGGTGGAAAGGGGGTGAGTGGAGGTGATAAAACCACCTCTGGTTTTGAATACAGGGTGGGGAGATGGGTCTACAATTAGAAGCGGTTTATCCGTTTTAAAATTTGGGCAGGTTCTTTATTTGGGATTGGATTTGGGCTAATAGTAATAATAGGGTCCGTTTGGTTTGGTTTAGTAAACAAGGACCATATTTGCAATTCACCAAAGTTGAGGTCGATTTTTACAAGTCTCCAAACTTTATCACAAGGGTAAAACCTGCCAAGTAAGATTAGTACAAGGACCTTAGTTGAAAATTTCCATTTTTACAAATCCAGGGACCAAAATTGTCAAGTTAGAAACTTGAGGGACCAATATTGTAATTTTCTCCAAAGTTTATCATAAGGACCATTTTTGTCAAATATGAATAGAACAAGGTTAAAAGTTGATAATTTTCATTTTTAAATTAACCAGGACTATTTTGACATTTTCCAAAGTTCAAGGACTAAAGTTGTCAATTTGTGATTTTTAAACTTGGAAGGGTTTGTTTTGACAACTTTTGAATCCCATGGACCTTAAATGACTTTTACAGTTTTTTTGAATTACGAGGGTGATTTGACAACTTTGTAACTTGGGGGACTAAGCGCCAATTATGCAAACTTGATCGTTTTTCACGGATTTTGATATTTTTGAATTTAAAACACATAAAACACTTACTTGTGATATTTTTATCATTTTGATGTGTTTGAGTGTTTTGGATGTTTTTGCATTCTTGATAAAAATGATGAGTATTTACACACTCATCAATCCCCACACTAAGATATTGCTAGTCCCTAGCAATGATTTATGAAAAGTTAATGGATTTTATCTCTTTACCAAAAGCCATTACTTCGGGAGTAGCCAATTGTTTTAGTTCAAGTAAGAACCTTGGTACAATGATAACCATGTGATTTTGAGCAAACACCACTTTCAACGGATTTGATTTTGTCTTTACGAGAAGCCGTACCCTTCTGGACTAGCCAACTCTTAGATAAATTATCAATATTATCTTTGGTGAGTCGATTACCAATTATGGTTTTCCACACCACAAGCCATAAACTTGCGGGCTAGCCAACTCTTTACTTTTAAGGATATGGTGAGTTGAGAACCATACAATTTTGGGCAAATTGCAAGCCATATAAACGGATTTGAGAATTCTTTACCAAGAGCCGTTTGCTCCTGGATTAGCCAATCCTTTTGTCTTTGACATGTGGTGATTACCATTTCTTGAGTAAGTGAAAAACACTTACTCCAAAAAAATTTTGGCCAAAAGCGGGGAATTGGGTGGAATAATTACATGATGAAATTAGAATTCCCCACACTTAGAAATGAATATTGCCCTCAATATTCAAAGTACAGCGGTTATGCCGAATAGAACATAAAAAGGAAATACTACGGCCATTATTTTTGTTTTGATTTTTTTTTTTTTTTTTTTAAAACACTTATATACAACATGTGGGGCAACCCCCCCACACTAGGGTGGTAGAAAAGAGAAAGAAGACAGAAATATGGGTGAAAACCCATATGGTGCGTGCTAATGTTTTTGATTCCCGAGTCACTAGCTTGACTCGATCCCCGCATTCATTGGTTCATGGGGAATGTTTGTAAATCCGGGACAACCAGAGGAGGAATGTCCTCTCCAAAGTAATGCTTCACTCGATGACCATTCACTTTAAAATTAGGACCATCGGGTTGAGATAACTCAATGGTACCATAAGGATAAACCTTAGTGATAGTGAATGGACCAGACCAACGGGACTTTAGCTTTCCCGAGAAAATCTTCAATCTTGAGTTGAAAAGAAGGACTCGATCACCAGCGTTGAAAACGCGGTTCTTGATTTTAGAGTCATGAATCTTCTTTGTCTTTTGTTTGTAGATCAAAGAGTTCTCATAAGCTTGATCACGAAGTTCATTTAGTTCATTCATTTGAACTTTTCTGTGATCACCGTTGTCCCAATATCTCGAAGTTTGCATGTTTTAAGGCCCAGTAAGCCTTGTGCTCTAGTACAATCGGAAGATGACATGCCTTTCCGTACACTAGCTTGTATGGAGTACACCCGATTGGTGTTTTGTAAGGCTGTACGAAAAGCCGAGTGCGTCATCCAGTTTATCCGCCGGGATGCACGATTTTCACCTCTTGTCCTTTCAAGGATTCTTTTAATACCACGTTTGAAACTTCCACCTTACTTGTTTGGGGGTGGTATGCGATGAATAGGCGGTGGGTAACACCACACTTTTGCATGACACGATCAAATTGGTCATTACAAAAATGTGTACCACGATCACTAATTATAGCACGAGGAGTTCCAAACCTGCAAAAGAGATTTCAAAATTTCACAACAACTCAGACATCATTGGTGGGTAAAGCTTTTGCTTCAACCCATTTTGACAAATAGTCAAAGCCCGACAGTATGTACTTGTTACCCGAGAGATGGAAATGGCCCCAAAAAATCAATACCCCAGATGTCAAATATCTCACAAACTTGAATGGCATTTTGTGGCATTTCATTTCTTTGAGATATATTACCATGCGTTGACAAATCACAAGTTTTGACAAATTCGTGGGCATCCTTATAGATTGTGGGCCAATAAAACCCGGAATCAAACACCTTTTTGGCGGTGTAGTTTGGACTATGATGGCCCGGTGGGTCCAGCATGGCAAGCTTTGAGAATGTCAACTTCCGTCCATAAACACACCGTCGGATGACTTGATCCGCGCGATTTTGAATAAGAAGGGTCGTCCAAAAATAATGTTTAACATCTTTGAAGAATTTGTTCTTCTGCTGGGTTGACATCCCTTTCACTATGAAGTTACCCGCATGGTAATTTGCAAAGTCAGCAAACCATGGGGTAGAAGAGTTCCACGAAAAGAAAACGCATTGAGTGTCTCGAGAGGAAATGTTTCATTTATTTCCTTTTTCTCGAAAACATCTTGGTGAGGTTTCTAATCTGGAAAGATGATGTGACCAAGTTCTCGGCTCCTTTTTATCGTATGATGATATCAAATTCTTGGAGGAGAACCCAACGAAGAAATCTCGGCTTTGCATCTTGTTTTGCAAAGAGATATTTGAGAGCCGAGTGATCCGTATACTACATTTGGTCAAGATTAATACGGCGAAACTTCTCAAATGCATACACCACGGCTAATAGCTCTTTTCCTGTGGTGGTGTAATGAGTTTGAGCTTGATCATAGTCTTACTTGCGTAGTGAATAGGCTGAAAATGCTTGTTTCTACGTTGCCCTAAGACTGCACCGATAGCAAAATCACTTGCATCGCACATGAGCTCAAAGGCAAGTCGGTCGGAACGCGAGAATGGGTGCTTCAGTAAGCTTTTTCTTCAATGTTTCAAAAGCTTCGATGCACTCGGGTGAGAAGATAAAAGGAGCATCCTTTTCAAGAAGATGGGTCATAGGCTGGGCGATTTTGGAAAAATCTTGTATGAATCTACGATAGAAACCGGCATGACCTAAAAAACTCCTAATACCTTTGGCCGGTAGGATGAGGTAGTTTAGCAATAACATCAACTTTTGCTCTATCTACCTCAATCCCATTCTTTGAAATCTTATGGCCAAGGACTATGCCTTCTTTGACCATAAAGTGACTCTTTTCCCAATTTAGACAAAGATTGGTGTCTTCACACCTTTGAAGCATTTTTCTAAATGGGAGAGACATGTTTGAAACGAATCCCCAATGACCGAAAAGTCATCCATAAACACCTCCATTGTTTCCCCGATCATGTCGTGGAAAATGGCCATCATACATCGTTGGAGCGTGCGGGGCATTACATAAGCCAAAAGGCATCGTTTGTAGGCAAAAGTTCCGTATGGGCGGTGAATGTGGTTCTCTTGATCATTTAGATCAATGGGGATCTGAAAGTAACCCGAGAAACCATCAAGGAAACAATAGTATTCGTTCCTTGCTAATCTCTCAAGCATTTGGTCCATGAAGGGTAGAAGAAAATGGTCTTTTCGGGTGGCGTCATTCAACTTACGATAGTCAATGCAAACCGTCCCGTCACAATCGAGTTGGAATTAACTTCGTTATCTTCATTGTGACAGGTATTATGCCACCCTTTTACGGAACACAATGAATTGGGCTAACCCAAGGACTATCTGAGATCGGGTAAATCAATCCTGCATCAAGTTTGATAACCTCCTGTTTGATAACATCATGGATTTTTGGATTCACTCTTCTCGATGTTGAGGCTGCTGGCAAGTCATCCTCCATCAAGATTTTGTGAGTACAAAACTCGGGGTTGATACCCTTTGATGTGGAGAGTTTCCAAGCAATTGCTTGCTTGTGTGACTTCAAGATTTTAATGAGAGACTTTTCATCTTTACTCAAATCTCTAGCAATAATGACAGGTAATTTATCATCACCTTCAAGAAATGCATACTCGAGATGAGGTGGTAAGTCCTTAAGCTCAACCTCGGGGAAATTCTTGAGTTTCTCGATTTGATTTCCTTGTTATGAAGTTTGATGGGAGGGAGTGGAGGAGAAATGTCATGATTTAACAATTTCTCAAGAAGAATATCTCCCTCCAGATTAATCTCATTTTGATTAATCTCAACTGGAATTGAATCACTAGGGTGAGGGGTGGATGATGGATCATCATTAAGCAACTTCTCAATGAGAAGTATGTCTCCCTCAATGTCAATTGGAGCGTGATCAATTTCCCATGGAATAGAATCACTAGCCAAGTATGCTTCAATCTCTTCTAAGATGAAGTCACTTTCCTCAAATGGGGTGATAGAAGGAGTAGAATTGGCGATGATAGGTTGAGATGAATAGGTGAGTTATCCTTTCAAGAATTATGAGAATATCCAAGAACTTCTTGAGAGTACTCTTCAGAAGCAACATCAATGATATCTATTAGGTTAACCGATTCAGAATCATAATTTGCGGAGTACCTCGAAGTTTGATCAAGGTTAAAGGTGACGGCTTCATTACCAACACGTAATGTGATTTCTTGCTCAAATACATCTATGAGACGCGGCCGTTCTCAGGAATCCTCGACCAACAATGAGAGGAAACCGATGATCGGCATCAAAATCAACAACCACGAAGTCAGCTGGAAAATGGAACTTTCCTACTTTCACAAATCGTCGGCAATGCCAGGGCGGGGATATGTACGATCTGCAAGCTCAAGAGTCATGCATGTAGGAGTAAGTTCAGGAAGAGAAAGTTTCTTCCACACTGAATAAGGCATAAGGTTTATGCTTGCACCAAGATCTGCTAGGGCAAAGCATTCAACCATTCTTGGGAATACACAAGGTAAGAGAAATTTCCCAGGATCTCCAAGCTTTTCAGGAAGCTTCTTCAGGATGACTGAAGCGTTCTCGTTAAGAAGAGTCTTAGCCATTTCAAACGGCTTTTCCTTATTGCTTAACATGTGTTTGAGAGTTGATGCAAACTTGGGCATCAGCATGATAGCATCCTCAAAGCTTATGTCAAAATGTAGTTCTTGGAAAATTTGAAAAAATTTGTCCATTTGATGACTTTTCACGGAGCTTTTGCTCATTCAAGCGTGATGGGTAAGGAATAGAAGATTTGGATTTGGTATTTTCAACGGGAGCTACAGGTGGTTCAAAACAACTCTGGATTAGACTTGGGTTTCTGGACAACTTGAGGATGGACTACGAAGGTGGGACTTGTCGCGGTATACTTGGGATTGAATAATGCACCTTGTCCGTTGTTTCCTTGGTAACTTGACTCATTTCCCACGGGAGGAGGGGCATTGGAGTCGTAGGTCCATTATGTGTCGGAGGTTCACTGTCCACTACCTTTGGGAGAGAAGAAGAAGAGAGGTAGTAAGACAGCGGGTCCATTGTATGAAACACCACTTCGGTTGTGATCGCCTTAGCATCGCCCTCGGGTTAGCGATCGTGTTGCGGTAAAGTACACTGAGCAGAGGGTTCGATCATTTAAAGACTTCTTGAGATCAGCGGACGACCAACTGACCAACTTCACATCTCATCTTGGGATTTCATGAAGCGCTTCAATAACTCATCGGATGATGGTCGGGAGGATAATGATGGAGGTGGATTAGGAGGGAAATTTTGAGGTCGAATGTTTTGATTATGACCTTGTTGTTGAAAATTCCCTTGATTAGGATTCACATTCCCATGAAATTGATTCCCACGATTGAAATTGTTTTTGATGAAGGTTCCTTGTTGTTGGAAACCTTGATTTGATACGGGATAGAAATTACCTTGGTTTTGATAACCTTGGTTCATTCTAGGTTGATTGATTCGGTTAGGATTACGGTTTAAAACCGGGTGGTGCACGATAAGTGTTATACGGTAGTTGGTTCATTTGAGGACGGTATTGATTACCTCCTTGATTTGAAGTACCGGCTATAGCATTTGCTTCAAACGGACTACCATCGGTGGCGATACGGTTGTAGTATGCATGAGGACCACCACAAGTGACACAAACTTCAACTTTCTTCACTTCAGCATGTGTTGGTGTATGAGTGAAAGACTTTCTTCTGGTTAGCAAGAACCAAAGCCTGAACAATATCTGTGAGTTTATCAATCTTAGCATCGGTGCTAGATGTACTCACGGGGGATGAAGAAGAAGAAGGTCGGCAAGGTGATATGTCTTTGCTCTGAAAGAACGGACTGGATTTGTTTCAATGATTTGCAAGGCCTCTTTTGTGGTCTTGCTCGAAATTTCCTCCGCGGAGGCATTCAAAGAGTCTTGATTTGTGCGATTGAGACCATTGTAGAAAGTATCCATTTGCATTAACTTCGGTAAAACATGATGCGGACACTTCGAAGCAACTCTTTATAACGATCCCATGCCTCCCGAATGATTCATCAAATCTCTGAGAAAATTTCATTATCTCATTCTTAAGACTTGTGGTTCGGGATGGAGGATAGAATTCGTTAACGAATTTGGTGACAAGATCTTCCCATGTCTATAGAGCGAGGGGTTGTTTCTCAAGCCAATTCGGGCTTGTCCCTCTAGAGAAAATGGGAGCGAAGAAGCTGATAGCTTCATGTGGAACATTCTTGTACTTGATGGTAGATGCAATCTTGTTAAACCATCGAATGTGCATGAGGATCATCCGCTCAAAACCATAGAATTGGCTTTGGGTTACAGATTAAGCAACCGGTTTTGAGCTCAAAAGTATCAGCCACGATGGTTGGGACAACAATGGCATCTCCGTAACCCTCGATGGGTGCTTGGAGAAGCTCATTCATCGGTTTGTCTTCGCCATTCGGCGGTGGTGGTGGTGGTAGGCGTTCCTCGATCCGCGGTGAAGGAGCTGAGACGTCCTCTACTCACGAGGAATCTTGCCAAGCTTCGGAAAGTGGACTTGTGGCGCTGGAAGAACGAGTGCGCATGCACTAAGTTTAAAAATCAATTTTCAAAACAAATGAGGCAAAACACAAGTGAACTTAACCAATAATCACAAATGAAATGGCTTCTTTGAAAAAGGTACACCAAATCACAAGGACACAAAGGCAAGTTTTAAATCGATGTTGGGAACTTATTATGGTGCACCCGATTAGGTAGTGCTTTGCCTTGATTTGCGGTGGTTGATTTTATGTATATTAAGTACCTTTGAAAGGCGTAGGTAATGATTTGTGCTGATGGTTTAAAACTTTTGGACAATATTTTTGGTATCGTCTCGTTTAACCAAATCGTATCTCTTTAAGAATCACCTTAAAAGACAAGACAAAAAGCGTTCGATTGTTTTGTTGTTTTATATTTTTTTGGGTTTTAACACTTTAGGAAAAGTGTTAATGAACTTTTTGATTTATATTAACTTTCAAAAACTTTTACAAATGTGGTATATGTGCAAGAATGCAGTGCGAAAATGCTAGAAACAACTTACAGCCTCCGGCGCGGCCAAAATTTGATCGGTGCCAACAGTCAAGTTAAATCACTCAAGCAGCCACTTGTGAATGGCAGACCGTATAAGCTTAAACAGCTCAAACACGAATGCAATTTAAGATCAGAGGAATATAGTAATTTCCTGGTGCGTTAAGTCCGGAGGATGAATTGGTGTATAAACACTTGATCGGATGTAGAATGATCACTAAGGATAGTGATGGTAAGGTTTTGGATGGAAAATTATAAAGAAAAAAGATCTATAAATTACAGCGACTTAAATGCAAATTAAAGAAAATTAAAAAGTTAAAATATATTAAATAAGCGCTATCACTATTTTTACTAGGTCGATGAACGTTTAAAACCTAAAACTTAAAACTTACGTTTTAAAATAAAATTACGTCTACGTACAAAATAAAAAGTGAGTTTTAAAGAAATAAAAGACCTACAATATGAAATAATATTTTTTACAATCCTAATAATAGAAGAAAATTATTAGAAAAATAAAATTATTTTTAAAACTATTTATTTAATTATTATTAATTAAAACTATTTATTAAGTATTAAAAATGCACTAAAATACAAGAAAATACAAAATTAACCTAAAAAATGAAATTATAACTTGGAAAAATCTAAAATATGATAAAACTTATTTTAAAACTAAAAATATATTTTTTAGACTTATTATGTATTTATTATTAATTTAAATCTATTTTAAACTAATTAAAATGCTAAAAAATACTTTTTAAACTAAAAAAATACTTTTTATTACTTTTATATTTATCTTAACCTAATAAAATTGAAAAATTATTTTTTTGAACTTTTTATAATTTATTTGTATTAAATGCTATTTAAAATACTAAAAATTTGTTTTAATTAAGAAAAATAGCAAACAGTTATGAAAAATTATGAAAATTTCAGGAAAAGTCTATTTTAATCTACTGAGTCTAAGAAAAATAGAAAAACATGGTCTTGTTTGGAGAAATGCTTAAGCTGTAGTGGCAACTGCTTATTATAAGCACTTGAAAAAGCAAATGATAACCAAAGACCACAAACTTACAGAAATATATTAAGCTAAAAGAATTCTATTTCAACTAAAACAACAAACCACTGACCTCACGGATTACAAGTTTAACCTGATTTGATGTTTGAGTTAAATGCAGCAGAATTTGGAGGTTACTTTGAGCTTAACCCGCAGAGACACCAATAAGCTAAAAATGAAAAGTAATGACTGGAACTTGTATAAGACCTGGTTAGCTACCTAGAAACAAAAGTTGAGATCAAAACAAGCTAAAATGAGCTTGTGAGAAGCTATTTCAAAACACAGAATCCAGCTGAGTAAAACTTCGGTCAATACTGACTTACTTGGGACAAAATGAAAAGCAAACTAGCGGGGAGCCAAATAAATAAGCTTCAAATTGAGATTTTAACTTGGAACTTAAAGAGGACCAGGTTAGCTTCTTAAAACCAAAATCAGAGGTTATGGACAAGTAAAAAAGCTTTGTAGAAGCTTATGATTGAACTATAAAAGCGGTGCAGGAATGATTTTTGACTTTTTATGACACACTAGGTTGAAGCTTTATTGAGTTTTAAATCAATTATAGGGCCTACTATGATATATTAGCTAGAATAAGAGGAGATTAAGCTAAATTATAAGACTCTAAGCTAGTATGGTAGATCTAATAGGCTAAAATCCAACAGTTAACAAGCTAGAGAGAGGGAATTAAAGTACTTTTGACTTTTTACTATAACAAGCACAGGATTTTAAGGTTTCTTTGAGTTCTTTAGACCAAGTATGACACAAAACAACCACAAGCATGCACGCACTGCACTTTTAGTACAGTTAAACAAATTAAACCAAACACCCTTTATGTAGGCGAGTTGAGTGTTTTCAAAACACTCAACATTTAACCATAAAATTGATTCTAGAACTTGTATGATTACTAGGACTATTGAAACATTAAACAACAGAATCAATACCATGAAACTCAAGATTAATAAAAATGCTATATTGACTGTTAAAATAGAATTTTTACTAACTCGCATTTAAAGGAACAAACCCTTTGATTTTAAAACTTAAATACCTTAATTATGACTAATGACATTAAAAAACGGATATTACACTTTCTAGACAACTAAAACATATAAATGAAAAAATTGATAAAAAGGCTTACAAGTGGCTATGGAGAACAACGAGAACCAAAGAGACTTAAACACAACCTATAGAACCTCCACAGGTTCTCAACCATTCCATCCAAATCAAACTGCTTGACTTTGATCACCTTCACCATTGATTTTTATTTTTCCTTTAATTTTTAGTATTTTTGGTATTTTCACAGTTTTGCTTCTAAACTATATTTTTAAAGTCTCTAAAAGCTTCAATAAGCTTTCTTAGGAGCTTATATGACTTACTCAGTCCAAACTAACATCTTCTAACAACATTTCACTATATTGAGATTTTTTGAATTAAGAAATTGCATAACTTGAGATAAGACCTCAAAAGTGAAATTGATGATATCAAAAGGTTTATGTTACACTGGAAACATGAAATACAAAGATTTAAAGCTTTAAATACACTTGGATTAAAAGTTAAGTTTAGCGACATTAAAAGTAAAATTACACTAGATATATTTCTTCCATGACTCTACTGCTTTCTTTATAGCTTTTTAAACTCTCACTTGATTAGAACATATCCCATCAACAATATCAACCATTGATTGATCAAATGTATCTTAACCATCAAACTTACTTTTGGCGCAAAATTGAGATAAGGTAGCTTGGGACTATTTGAACTAATTAAAAGTTTGGAGTGTGTATGTGAGGTGTAGGAGACAATTGTGAAGTAGGCATGGGTTTAGGAGGTGATTTTTAGGCAGGAGGTTGTGAGATAGCTTGATGAGGTTCAATGGTGGGGATGCATTAAATGCAAGGTGGGCTAATGAGGGAGGAGGGATGAGCTTTGGAAATGGTGGATGAGGTGGAAGGGTGAGGTGGAGGTGATAAAACCACCTCTGGTTTTTTATAAAGATCAGGGGTGGGGAAGATGGGTATCAGTGTAGGCGGTTTATCCGTTTTAAAATTTGGCCGGGTTCCATTTTACGGATTGGATTTGGGCTATGTAATAATAGGGTCCGTTTGGTTTGGTTTATAAACAAGGACCATATTTAATCTATAAAAGTTGAGGTTGATTTTTACAAGTCTCCAAAGCTTTCACAAGGGTAAAACCTGCCAAGTAAGATTAGTACAAGGACCTTGATTGAAAATTTCCATTTTACAAATCCGGGGACCAAAATTGTCAAGATTAGAAACTTGAGGACCAATATTGTAATTTCTCAAAAAGTTTATCATAAGGACCATTTTTGTCAAATATGAATAGAACAAGGTTAAAAGTTGATAATTTTCATTTTTTAAATTAACCAAGGACTATTTTGACATTTTCCAAGTTAAGGACTAAAGTTGTCAATTTGTGATTTTTAAACTTGGAAGGGTTTGTTTTGACAACTTTTGAATCCCATGGACCTTAAATGACTTTTTACAAGTTTTGAATTACGGGGTGATTTTGACAACTTTTGTAACTTGGGGACTAAAGCGCCAATTATGCAAACTTATCGTTTTCACGATTTTGATATTTTTGCATTTAAAACACATAAAACACTGATTTGTGCTATTTTGATCATTTTGATATGTTTTCTGAGTGTTTTGGATGTTTTGGCATTAACGATTATAAAAATGTGAGTATTTAGACACACTCATCAGGGCACACTAAAGTTCTTTCTTAGCACTAACATATCTGGAATGAGGCTGCTGAAGGCACATTGGTGTTTCCTTTTTAAGACCGGGCATGGAACGGATTTCACAGCTGCACTAGGCATAGAGCAGGGGAATGCGGCTTTGCCTTTTGCCTAAGGTTAAGGATTTTGGACATGTGGCAATTGCACATTCTAGCAACTCTTGAGATGGTTTGCTTTGGAGGCAAACAAACCTAATTTCTATCAAGAGGTTTGTTAAGTAAAGAAGTCCTCTTGACAATCTCACGGAGACATTCTAGACTATCTTTAAGGTGAGCAGGTAGTCATGAAAAGCTTGTTCATTATTCCTAAGATGAGGAGGAATATATTTAAGCTGTCCCGCAGTGTATTTTAATCTAAGGTGATTTTGAGACAACATTCTTATTGAAAATAAGTGGCAGTTCCCATTTCCAAGACTTCTCAGTTCTCAATTTCCTTTTGTAAAGATGTTATTTTTAAATTTGTTTTGGTCACGGGTGACGTTTATTGAATCATATAACTCTTTGAAATGTCGTTTAACCTTTTCATTTTCTTCTAGAAAACTTTCGTTTTCCTTTTGTAAAAGCATTTACTAGGTTTTGAAGATGAAACGTTTGAGAATTACGAGAATCTAAAGGAGGAAGCATTTGGAGCATGTATTGTTCGTTGACCCTTTAATTGAGAGATTTGGGCTTTCAACTTTGATAGGTATTTACTGAGCTTGAATCACATTCATCACGTTTGTTAATTTAAATGCATCAAACTCTGGAGCATCCAAGATGTCTTGATATTTGAAGATTTGACATTTTCTTTGAGATGTTGATATTTGAGTTGTAAATTAAAATGCTCAACTTCTAGTCTAGAAAAATGTTTAACCAAATTGTCGTGATCATCCAGTTCAATTTTCTCGTTTAGTTTAAATTAGTTTTTCAAGCTCAATGACACGATCATGGGAGACTTTCAGGCCACAGATAGTTCATGAAATTTGGAAGCATTAATAGAGCAATTTGAAGCAGTGAAAAAGATATCTTGAGCAACACATTGAGTAATAAGAGTCTCATTTAAGGTATGCAAGTTCTTCCTCTCAATCTCATTATATTTTGAGTACGCTCATAATCACTAACTTCAACTACCATTGCATCAAATTCCTTTCCCATTTCTTTAATATCTGATTTTGTCCCCTCTTTAAGACTCTCAAAATGATCTTTTAGTTGTTTAAAGAAAGGCATGACCTCAGTTAAATAACATTCTTTCATTTGCTCAAAACCCTTTCCTTCAGTTATCCCGATTGGGTGTGATCCTTTTCTTACAAGTTTTCTCAAAATCGGTAAATAGTTAAAGAATAACATATTGACTGATTAAGGTCTTGCTCTTAGTGGCAATAGTTCTAGGAACTAAATGCATTGGTGTATTTGGAGGATACATGCTTTAGGAATTTCCTACAAGGGAATTCTTTTCAACAAGATTTCATGACTTTTTGCAAGTCCATATCCTTTTTCAGAACACTTGTTCAGGGAGTTAGCAATGTTTGAGGCTTAAACATGTTCAAAATCCATTTTTCCTTCTTGTAGTCATGGGGAGTAATAATCTTTTTCTCTTGCATTTGGTCATCTAGTTTTTGTTCATCCTTTCCCTAGTGACTTCATCGATTTCTTATCTTCCTCAATTACACTCAACGCAACTAGGTTTTACGCTGGAAACTTAAGAATTTCATTACCTTCATAAAGCACCTTATGAGCATTTCTAGCCTTTTTAATTACCTCTGGATTTGGTTCCTCAACAAGGGGAATGCTATGCTTATCGCTTAAGACTGATGTTTAGTGACCATGTGAGCCGATCGAGATGGTGTTTCTTGTATGTACAACTTGTTCTCAAGTTTGTTTTCAAAGTTCAGATCAAAATCTCTCAAGAGTTTTGATTCCTTAGCATTAAATTCTTGCTTAAGCATTTTCACATTTTCTTGAAGTTCTTGTTTTGGTTTAGATGTTTTAGAAAGTTTTTCTTGCAAGGAATTTAATTCTTGTTTCAATACTTCTTCTCTAAACTTACTTTTTCTAATTACTGTACTTACTTGGTTATCCATTTCCTGCTCACGGGTGGTCAACTCAAACTTAGCACGTTGATCATAAAATAGTTCGGCAGAAATAATGGAATCATCAGGGGGCACATCTTGAGTGTGATTCATCAAAAACATAGTCATTGTTGATTGCAGAAGATGCATCACTTGGTACAACTTCACTTTCACTTTGTTTCACATATTGATCATATGGGACAATTTCGATATTACCCATATTTTCAATATTTGATTCAATAGTTTTAGTTGTGTACTTTGTCATGCATCTGGTGCACATCAGCATCATCGTATAGTTTTATACCTCGAGATGAGCTTGTCATGGGATGGACTAGTGATGAAGAGAGAGACCTTGGGAGAAACCATTGGAGAAATGCTAGCCATAAAATTGTGTGTGCCGTAGGTCCATCATCCACATCAGAGTCGTATGCATCACAGTCCAGCACGAAAGGCATTCGATGATTGTGACCTATCTCTCACGAATAGAACACTCATCCACATCGCATCATAGGTCTTGGCATTGCCCTCAGCAAGAAATAGCACTTCCTCTTCATTCAGAGTAGCACCATTGTCAAGAGCTTGAGCGTGCATCTTTTCTCTGAGTAATCAAGTTCAATGGGCGCTTTGGAGATGTACAGTTCCTTGCAATGTGTCCCTCCCCACCACAGTTATAACATTTGATGAGCTTAGTTTGACCTTGGTTACCATTCCTTCCTCGATTCGGGTTTCCAACATAACCTCTCCCAGCTCCACCTCGTCCCTGATCATCTGTCTTTCCTCAGGCCGGTTTGCACCACGATCCTTCCATTTTTAATAGTGGCTTGATTGTGTAGGTTAGATGCAGTTCTGAGGTTGTTATTGGTTTGTGGGAGAGAATTTATGTTTTGACTGATCAGAAGAGCTAGTTGATTAATGAAGCTACCCAGTGTTATCAGCATCGGCTTGTTTGAACATAGGATCGGGAATGAGTTTGTGATTACCATTACCCAAGGGTATGACTTGTGATGCTTTGGTTGTGATTCCGATGTTTGAGTAGAAGGCTGTAGAGTCATTAGACGAGCTTGTCTCTCCCTCGGTTGGTTTTGAACGATTGAGAATTAATTTTTCCAAACAGCATGTCTCTCATTCTGAAGAAGGAAGGCATAGAGTTGCTCATAGTTTGTATTCTTCAATCCCTTAGTGAGCTTCACAGCGGTGACAAACTTGTGCCATTCGAGATTCATGTTGTTCACAAATTTTGAGTTCAACTGAATGTTAGGCATAGTCATTATGATGTTCCTCATGTCATTAACTAACTTATGAAATCTCACATAGTACTCATAGACACTCTCATCGGGTTTCATCTTGAAATGCTCAAATTCGTCATAGAGTTGGGATTCTCTGTCTTCCATAGTTAATTGAACTTTGAGAGAGAAGCATCTTAGCATTTTCCCAAACGCCTTAGCATCGTGTTTATGATTGATCGGCTTGTAGATGTCTTTAGGTAGACCTTGAAGAACAATGTTTGAAACCACGATATCGCATCAAATCTCTTTTATCACTTATCATCAAGCTCATCATCTTTGGGTCTGTCTATTCAAAGTACTTGAGTACCATCGCATTAGTATCAAGTATGTCTCTAGTCGTCAACTTCGATATGGTCCTTCAACAATGGATTTGAGAATGTTGACACCATTTTCCTTTCCAAGGCAATACAGATCCTATTCGTTGAGCCCAAGTCATAGTCGATTCATCAAGCATGGGTGGGCGAGTATCTGAGCCATTGCTTGAACATCTTCGAACCTTGATGGAGATAACAGTGGAAGCGTTGGTAGACATGTAACAGTTATACGGGATTTTATAGCTCTATGATTAAAAGGAAATGGATACTTTCCGGATTTTCTTGAATCAAGAGAAAACCGTAAACAATCACTCAAGACTCTAGATGATAAAATGCTAAATCGCTAGAAGATAATGCACTAAATTAAGCTAGAAATTAAATGCACTAAGTCGCTAGAAATTAATGCACTAATCGCTAGAAATTTTGCACTAGAGTAAGCTAACCCTTAATTAAGCTACACCCTAAGTGGCTAGAGTCCCAAGTAGCTACTAGAAAAGCAAAGTCGCTAAGTAGTAACTTCGCTACAGACCAAGCGCTAACAAATTTTGGCAGTAATTTCCGCTGCTCAAGTGCCAACAATGCAAAGTCGCTAAAGAGCAACTCCTACTGAGACCAAGTTCTACCCGTAGTGGAGTGTCCACTACTTGTACTTAACTTCGCTAGATCTAACTCGCTAGTTCAACCTTTGTGATCGCTACAAAAATGTGAAGCAGAGTCGCTGCCAAAAAATTTCAAGTGAGCTAAGTGCAGCTAGCTTGAAAAACCATATAAACATCACTTTTCAATCCAAAAACAACCCAACCATAGATTCAAAGCTTACCAAATGAAAACCTAATCACTTTTGATGATTCTAAACATAAAAGTACAACCAAAATCGAAACTTTAACACTAGAAATCAATCAAATGATGCAAAAACCACTAAACTTTTTCAAACTCAAAAACCACCTAAAACCACTAGAAATCCAAAGATGTGTAAGATATGATCTAACCATGGCTCTTGATACCAATTGTAAGATATAACTTTTCACATACACATCATAACATTAACACAAGGTAGCATATAGATGGAATTCTAGAGAGAGAAAGTTAGAGGTTTAGGGAACTTAGTGAGAGAAAGAGAAAGATATTATTATGAGCTCCAACTCTCTACCTTGGGAGGTAGAGAGTATTTAGTCTTACATAAAAGCATACACACATCGGTACGTGGATCAGGCATACAGATGGGTGAACCCGTCCGTCCTCCCGCGGTGTTACTAAACTAAATACTACTTAACTTAAAATAACTACTGACTCACGAGCTTAAGCGATTACATATACTTGAGGTGACCGACTCTTTAATACCTGGAATTTCTAATTCCTACTTAGATATAGTATTAGAATAGTCAAGCGGGCTGCGTGGATTGGGTAATCTAAATGGGTATTAGTTAAGTTAAAGCCTTATATGCTAACTTATTATCAATTCAACCCAATCAAGCCCAAATAGCCCAAGCCCATAAGGGTGATATATGAGGAAATATAAATACCCTCAAATGGTCATTTGGGGTGTGTAGTGTGTGTGTGTGTTTTTTTCCTTTGAAATAAACATCATCTTGTTTTCATCTTTCTTTACACATACACGATTTATATCATCAAGTCACTTATCTTTCTCATCCTTCCTTAACTTCTTATTATCGCGCAAGTGTTTGTGTTGGTTTACATGTATACTTCGTGTGATAAGCTTGTGTATTCGTGATAAGGTTGATATATTTAA
>OU343223.1:22721093-22867981 GCA_910596185.1 Chrysanthemum makinoi | reverse complement strand
TTGAAAAAAATTTGTCACAATTCTCAATTTCCGGTCATTTCTCACATTTACTATTTCATCGTTTACCGTAAACTAAGTTTACAAGTATTAAATTCGCGTAACCTTAGGGGTTTAGCTGCGAATTCATAAACAATCATCAAGGACATTTCATATAGACTAAGTTTAGTCTACATTTCATTAGCATTATTGTCATCATATTAGTTCATGCATGGGTTTGCATTTTACATTAAACGCATAATTTCTTATTAAATAAACGCTATCGCGTAAGCATTTATTTTGAACAATTGATCCGACACTTCCAAAAATTATCCTAATATATTTTTATACTCATAATAAGATTATAAAAATAATATTATGAGTTTACCCAGTGTTTTAAATTTATTTTGTATATAAATTGTTATATTTATATAATTATGACGGTTTTCGTAAAAACTACACGATAATTATTATTTCACTCAAATTTTGCAAGAAATGTATTTTTATAATTTTTATGACTTCAATATATTTTATTGTGACCCGTTAAAATTTATTTTTAGCTAATGCTACCCTAAATGCTTAAATAAATATACAATTTATTAACTATCTTTAAATAATCATACATTCTACTACACATCTATACATAATAAAAAAAATGTGCAAGGTCTTCTACTAAAACCCCCTTGTCGACAAGGGGATGAGTCATATCATGAGGATGCAAAATATCTACTTAAAAACTACATTTATATTCATTTATATTTACAAATCATACATATAGTTAACTAATTACAAAGTGTAAAATCAAACTACTCTCTCCTCTCTTCTCCCTAAGAACCGGCCACCATTGATAAACAACAAGTGTTAGGTCACAAGGTTTACCACACAAGTTTATAAGAAAGATAGAGAGGCGATTGAACAAGTATCCAAACACACACACACGATATAGAGTATACGGTTATGCGTAGAGAGTGGGTGAAAAGAAAACTTGAACAACCAACCTTCAAATGAAGGTTTACAAGGGGTATTTATAGGAGGGAAGCTAGGGCAACACTCCTAGTTCCCTTCCTTTCCTTATTGGGCTAGGCCTAGGCTTATGGGCCTTCTACATAAGCCTAAGGCTAATAACAAACATAAAGGCCATAATAAGCTAACTATTACATATGAGTAACTAACACTTGAATAAGGTTTAGGAGTGATTCCAACAATCTCCCCCTCAAGTGTTATTACATATGAGTAACAAACACTCAAGTGTTGGTGATGAAAAACGGTGAAGGCGTTGATGTAATAGTAGCTTTGACGTCTTCTGACATTCTTCTTTCTTGTGAGAAGAATTGCCTTGAATTAAACAATCTCCCCAGTGTAGAGAGATAGTTTACTTTGAACGGTTATGCTTTGACGTCATCATTAAATTTTGTTCGTTGATCATTGTTCTTTGTGATGAAAGTGATAGTATGTTGTTGTTGTCAGCATCAAGTCTGCCTCAGGTCTGATTCGCTGCTACAGTGTCTCCACGTCGTTCTTCAACATGCTCACACGCTCTTTTGACGTTGGAATTCAGTACTGATGGAGTTCTTTAAGTCTTTAACTTTGTAGATTCTCTGTATTGATGAAGAATCATTCTGACTGTTGTGTTGCTTTTGGATAGAACTTCCATTAGTGATGATGTTGGCGTGAGCATGAGAAGAATCTGCACGATCATTCCGCTCCGGAGCTTCCATAAGAAGAAAACATTTAAACGGTTAGTAATAAGCGGATTCCGGCACTTACAAGTTTGAACTTCGAGAGTGTTAACAGCATAGTGTGAAAACACAACTCTAATTCTTACAAAGGCCGTTCCTGAATCGGAGTCCCACAAGTGAGATAACACGATGTACCGAAGTACATCTACGATTCAGATGAGTCGCTGAGGTACACCGAAGCATCACCTCACGACTGTAGACCGTTTGAGACCACTAAGCGCAATCCACGGGGAGTTGCCGAAGCGACCTGCTGTCAGGGCTGTTTAATGTTGACCCTGGCAGGAGTTTCCATTCATTCACTGAGGATCACAAATGTGAACCTCTCATAAATGTTCTCGACAGATTGCTAAGATCTGTGAAGGACTCGATATGAACCACTGATAACCTTATTATAGATCATCAAGTGATTAAATGTCAAGTGTACCTAAGAGATCTTTTGATGAATCTCGTGGCTCTAGACTCAATAGTGCGTTTTGGTTTTCCTGAGCGGAGACTAGGGAGAGGGTCTCCTTCTTCAATACCAGCAATCTCTAAGAGAAAGCCGATAGTTTACGTAGGGTTCCCAGTGAGAATGAAACAAGCTTCTGTTAAGAGAAACTTGAGTGGATAAGAAGGTTTAGTGCATGCGTCACTGGGTCCATGACGACTTTTAATCTTCAATACTGGCGTCACTAAGTGACAACCAGTAGCATATGAATTGAACCCGGTGTCTGCCCTAAGTTGAATAATCTGGAGGGCTATTTCTTTTCACCCTTTTCTTTGCATTTCTTTTTAATTCTTCAACTCCTTCTTTCTCCGATTCTCATTTTCTCCTTTTTACAATCATACCTAAGGACTTCTAAATACTAACTATTTGTGGTGTCCTGGGGTAGATCCCTCCGGCTCTGGCGGATCATAGGACGGTTATTCCTAACCTTAGTCACCTTATAACTCCATGACTAACCTATGTTGCCATAAAAACCACTGATGTGAAAAATCTCTCACAGTGTATATGAATGAAAAACATTTTAGTACCACTGTTGAGATAAGATTTTGCATAAATACTCCCCCTCCACATGTGCTTAAGTGTTTTAACGGTTAAAATGCACAGTGAGGAAAGAGCGCGCACATTTTGAATTGATTAACTCAAGATAGACATTTCCCCGCGAGACACAGTTACGTGGCATAGTTAAAGAGTTGCATTGTCAGCTTTTAGGTGACAACTGGCTCTAGTAACTACCTTGAAGGTGTAGACAATCCTCGAAAGGTCGTCAAACCCGTCAGAGTTCATGTTTATCAAGAGTTTCTCGAATGGTACATTCTACTCAGACTAGTCCTTTGCGAGACACGTTTACATCACTAGCGAACTAGCTTGAAATTATTACCCGTCCAGGACAAGTCTTTTCGAGTTACTAACAGTTAAGCATCGTCAATTCGTTGGTTAAGTCTGAAGCACACAGATTCATTTGTATTTTACACAACATATTTCTTATCACATATTTTCTCCCCCTCAAAAATGGCATATTAAAGTGTTATTTTTGAAACGTTTGAGAATAAATATGACCATTTCGAGTGTTGCGGGAAGAATGACTACTGAGAACAATTTTTGAACAAAGTTTTGATTCAAGTACTCCCCCTCAACGAGTGATATAAACGGTTGAGGTTTTGAAAATCATAAGGGAAAGTACTTGTTCTTTTGAGCAAAACCTTGAAAAGTGAAAGGTTTGATAGGTTTTACTCAAAAGTAAGAAGCTTTCGCTCCTTTTATAAGGATTGTGGCACTGAAGCGTACCACAGGGTCCTTTATTTACAAGTACGGGTTGTACACTGTAATGTGTGCACAAGCCATATACATAATCAATCAAACATCCAAAATGATATGAAGAAAACAAGTCAAGGGGTACCAGGAAGTGCAGTGATGTTCCCAGGAGTGTGCACAGGGCGTTGAAATCCGGTTATGTTTCTCCTGGGTCGACCACCGACATAACTCTCCAATCGTCTGAACTGATCCTTTCGAAACAACCGTTCATCAATCATTGTGATGATCCGTCTCACATCCCTCCTTTCCTGAGAATTCCAGCGCTTAGGAGACCCAATTTTCTGGCGTATATCCTTCAACCTGTATGCCAATCCATCCCTAACCAGCTTCAAAGTATGATCCCCGAACTTGTGGAGTTCACTACACGCCATTAAGCAGTTTCTTTGAAGTTCACTACGGTAAACAACGCCGAAAGGTTTGCTAATGAGTGTATATTGAGATAGCTGGTTGATATCGGGAAGATCAAGCTTTGGAGGAGTGAAGTTGACACGCGTCTGATAAGATTCAACAGCCAGCTGGAGATCTCCTACACGTTCCTTGATGACAATCCGTCTTATGAAGATGAGAAGTGACTTGATAAATTCACGTTGTACTGCAGTTGAGAATTGTCTCATGCGACCCTGTACCTTGGCAAGGTACATGTCTTCGATGTCATTGAGAGACAAATTCTCAAAGTCAGCCTCAGAGAAAGCATAGTCCCGTTCATCTTGTCGTTTGACTACGATCTTCTTTAGGAATGTGTAGTCCCACTTAGACGAAAGTTCAACGTGTATGATGGCAACGATATCTTTAGAACTATGCACGGCATGTTGAGACTTCTGAACCTGACAGCTTCTATAGTAGATTCGTCGGCGTTCAGGCCAGTGATGAATCCCATACAATGCATCTCGGGCGTATGCCTCCACTGTGTTGGAGAACAAGTGATTGGCACGTTCCTCAATGGCTATGCAGTTTGAGTAGACAGCTGCTGGGAATGGAAGTGTCAACGACGTAGCATATTTTCTTGAATCATCGTCACCGTGTAGAAGAAAATCCAGGTCTTTGTTGAAGAAGTATCTGAAAGGAATCCTTGGTTCAGCTGTTTGTCCAAGTGTTGGTAGAGGTTTGGTCCAATCGGTGTAGTATGGAGGGTTGTCCCTTTGTGTGAAGTCAATGTTTGCTTCCGGGTTGAGCCAATCCATTTTGTTAGACATAGCTCGAGCAATGTTTTCAAGGTGATATTCGACCTCGAGGGCACTTTCAGAGCTGTCTTTTAGAAGTTGAAATGCTTCATTTTTTATTCGCTTCAGCTCAGATTTCGTCATTTTCTTTACATGGAACTTTTCTTGCAGAATTTTTGCATGCTCCAATGTAGAACCGTCTACCAAATTCTGACCTTCTTCAGGGTAGGGAGTGTTGTTAACAAGATTAGCAAACCATTCAAATTCCTCTGTTTTATCGTCATCTAGCCATGATACGACGTCATTTTGAGGCGTCTTCTTCTTCTTCTTTTTCGAAGGCCTAGATGATGATTCTGGTTTCTGAACTTGTTTGGGAGAGGTGGGTTGTTGTAGGGGCTCAAGGACCTCTTCATCGTCACCACCCGTATACTCAAAGTGATCATCGGTTTTCTGAGTCGGGGGTGGTAACTCGGAATCGTCCTGAGGTTTTTCAGTAGAAGAACGAGGAGGAGATTTTTGTTGAACAGGAGCCCGTTGTGGAGGAGGTTGCATCAAAGAAGATTCACCAGACTGCTTCTGACGTTTAGGTGCAGAGTCTTTATCCTTATCCTTGTCTTCATCGTCTCTAGGACGTTTAGATTTTTCAGTTTCAAATCTACAAGCTTCTTGAAGTTGGTAGTCCAGCAATGCTTGAAACAACTTTCCTTCATCATAAGTAAATGTCCCAGATCGTGCAGACATTTGTGTAACAAGCTTGGCCACCAATTCATTAACCGAGAAAACTATCGGATCGGTTGGATTGATTGTGACGGTTAAGGGCGTTGATCGAATAGTTTGCTTAACGATCTGCATAAGATTTGGATAAAGTTGTTTGGTGAACAACTCCTTTGTGACATTAGGAACGTACTCCAGAAGGTACTTTTTCGTGTAGCCTTCGATCATTTCGTTCAGTTCCTCTTGACGGTGATTTTTCATGAATTCCTGAACAAACTTCCTTTCTCCTTTTATCTTTTCATGCTCGTCATACATATGCTGTATGTGATCAGCAAAGAAATTTAGCTTTTTGTTGAGCACGTTTTTCTTTCTGACTTGTTTGACAGCTTTGGTAATCCGTTCATGAGCTTGAGAAATCCAGGATTTAGATGGTTTCTTCACGGATTTGGATGATGATTTGGTTGACTTCTTTGATGGTGGTGGCGAGGAGTGAGAAGACGAATCTGATGATGAAGAGATATGAGGAGACTCTGGATCCTTCGGAGGTTCAGAGGTTTCTTCCTTTGATCGCGCAGGACTATCTAGAAGAAACGTATCATAATCAACATCTTGATCTTTTTCGGACTTCTCAGTTTCCGGTTCCTCAAACTCATATTCGATAGTATCCTCCACAAGCTGTTGTTGTTGCATAAGAGTGGTGGCACCAGCTCCCTTATCGGGTTGATTAACCGCATCAGGAGAAGGTTCAGAGTGGGCAGCACCACTTGATCCTCCGGGACCACCCATTTGGTCTTTAGCAAATTCTTCAGCTTTTTGAAGGTGTCTAACGATATGAAACTTCTTCCTGTATGATATATCCAGTTGCTCTTCTTCATCATCTGAGCTTTCATCATACGGTACAAGTACAGGAGTCTTCCCCTTTTCTTTGTCAGCTGGCGGACTTGGAGGTTTAGCTACTGAAGGAGGTGTTACGGTTGCAGATTCAGAGTAGGTAATCTCTTCATCTGTGTCAGTACCTTCAGAGCTTTCGTCCACAAGCTTTCTTTGCGGTTCAGGTGTGGGAATAGGTTCAGCTTCCTTTACGGGAACAATCCTTTTACGAGGAGGATTCCTTTTGGGAAGCTTCCTATAAATATCAGTACTTGTAACACTTCCAACACTGCCTCTTCTGGTCCTTCGAGTAGGTGTACCAGAAGATTTTTCATCTAGATGACCAACTTTGCCTTCTTTTACGGCTAACCGATACCTTTTATATGTTTCAAGCTTTTTGATTTCGGTGGTTAGAAGGTGATCAGGTAAAACCGAACCCTGTTTCTTTGTTGACGATTCTTTGATTCTGACAGATAGTATGGGTTCAGTCAATATGTCATGATTATCTGGGTCATTGAGCCTCATGGGGATGTCAGGATGAAGTCCAAGTGCTCTCTGGATCAACAGTTTGGTGTATCTGACATAGGGAATCTTGGAGCCAAGTGATTCGCGCTGAACCGTCAAGTCTAAAAGACTCAGAACAGCTCAGACACAAATGCAAATTAGTCCTGGAGAATACAGGGGATTCCCGGGTCGTTTAGTCCCAAGGAGACTCAATGGTGTGCTTAAACAAACTCAGAGGGTGGAATGATCACTAAGGATAGCGATCAGAAAGGATTAGATTGAATATTACACTACTGAAAAAGTTTATAAATAAAAGCGACTTAAATACAAATTAAGAAAATTAAAAAGATAAAAGATATTAAATAAACGCTATCACTATTTTTAAAGTGATGAACGTTTAAAACCTAAAACGAAAAACTTACGTTTAAATTAAAATAACGTAAACGTACAAAATAAAAAGTGAAAATAATACAATATAGATCCTAAAAATATGAAAAATACATTTTTACAAACCTAATGATATTAGAAAATTTATAGAAAAGGAAAATTATTTTTACAACTATTTATTTAATTATTATTAATTAAAAACTAATTTAAACTATTTAATAATACTCTAAAATAAAAGAAAATAGGAAATAAGGCTAGAAAAATAAACTTAAGACTTAGGAAAATCTAAAATATGATAAAACTAATTTTAAAACAGAAAATATATTTTTTAGACTTTTTAAGTATTTATTATTAATATAAAACTATTTAAAACTAATTTAAATTATTAAAAATACCAAATAAAAGGAGAAAAATATGGAAAAAAACTTTTTATGCTTTTTATATTTATCTAAACTTAAGAAAAATGAAAACTTATTTTTTTGAACTTTTTCTTAATTATTTGCAATAAAAGCTAATTAAAAATACTTAAAAACTATTTTAAATAAAGAAAAATAGCAAATGAACTTGGAAAATTATGAAAATTTCAGGATAAGCTTAAAATATTATTAGGAATCTAGGAAAATTGGAAAAAGATGGGGTAATGTGGAAGGATTAGGAACTGATGCACAAAGTGCTTAAAAATAAGCACTTAGGATAAGCTAATGAAGACCAAAGTGAACCAAACTGATAATGAAGATGCAATATGCTAAAGTAACTAAGATGGAACAAAAATCAACAAGCCTAACCCTCTGAGATGCTAATTGCAAAGATTTGGTGCAACTGAGCTTATGGCAGAAACAGTGACTGGGGTACCCACTTTAAGCTTAACCACAAGCTTTAAAATAAGCTAAAAAGGAAAACCACCAATGGGAACTTGTAGAGGACCTGGCTAAGTGCAAATGAACCAAAATGCAGACTTGGGTGATGTAACACCCCCAATTTCGTGATACGCAGCGGAATTCAAGCTGGGTGTTACTTCATGGCTCAACAGTTACAAGAACAGAAAACGAACTCTAATTGTATCATTTTAAAAGATTTATCATTCGATTTATATAAATATCAGAGTTTACAAAATGAGGTCCCAGTGGTTTTACAGTTTATTAAATAAGTTATCGAATGATAATATAGCCTTTTTGAGTATCCGTGCCCTTCCATGCCATCCTTGTAAATTATGAACCTGAGATAAACATGCTAAAAAGTCAACACAAAGGTTGAGTGAATCCATAGTGTTTGTATAATAATCAGTTGAACACAAGATAAGCATTAGTAAAATCAGTAATATTGCAGTACAGTATATTGCCCTAAGTCTCATGACACGCAAACCTTAACAGTACGGCGTCATAATAATGACGTAAGTTACAAACACCATAATGATGATGTGAGCAACAATGCCCTCCGGTAGGAGTTTGCCATTCTCCTAGTATTCTCAAATAACGTGCATTTGGTTACCTATCCGGCTAACACAAATGGGGCGTCAACTGCCAATAGATCTATTCACGATATTCGCGTTCACTCGCAAGTGATTAATGGTTCATGATATGAGGGGCTTTCAGTGGCAACAGTAGGTACTTAGGCAATATAAATCAGGATAGCATACAGAAAAAATACTTGTGTTCGATTTTAGTAGCATGTATCTCCCCACGAGTTTAGAAAACAAATATGTAAAAGTGGGACTATGAACTCACCTCGGCGTTATTGTAGCCTGGATGGAAAACAAATTAGATAATATGAATAAACTGCTCCGACTCTTGACCTGATTTGGTATATCATGTATTTAGTATTTGTATTCAAGTTTATGCGATGGAAATAACATGAAGTCTCTACAAAATTAAATATACTTATCATACTTATTATTATGGCTCAAATAATTATTAATAAGTTTTTATCAAAACCAAAGTTGTTAAATATTTTATGTTTCCAAAATATTATAATTTACAATTTTAAATATTTACAGTTTTTACCCTTGTACTTTCAAAAATGACACTTTAAACCCTCAACTATGGGTTATTGACAAATTCAGCCCTTATATGATTAACTTCACAGAAATTACATTTTTAGTGCTAAGGAACTTTATTTTACAAAAATTACAATTTTTATGTTTAAGATTTTATAAGAGAAATTTACTAGTTTTTTGGCCTAAAAGTACGGGTGGATAAAAGCGAGGCCTTAATAGGTTTTTACTACGTTCTTGATCCTTTCAAGAGTTTTTCTGGTGGTCTTTATAATGGCTCAAACTAGAGGTCTTAAGCTCTTACGGTTTGGTCGCAATGATTTTCCAAAGTAGGGGGCGTTATGTGCTTTTTGTTGTTTTTTGGCGATAACGGGGCTAAAAGATGGCAAATTTTACACGAGGCAAGCTAGTGTCTCTACATCGCATTTGACCCTTTAAATACTATGCTGTAAGCTCTCTTAAATGGCATAAGCCTCATGTCCTAGTCGTCTTTGGTTAGAAAGTTACAAGTCCACGAATATGGCCACTTGGCCACGACGCGTTTTATGAAAATTTCAGTTTTAAACTACATCTTTTGCATGCGACCTTGTGAAATATTGTTTTACCCATTTCTAATGTTTCTAAGATGGTTCCTAATCAATTTTATCGAAAATCCCGTGTTTTCCCACATATTTGTTGTAAAAGACTTTTTGGTATTTATGACTTTTGGCCAAAATGATGGGCTGTTTTTAAACATACCGACTAGGCTTCTAAACCGGGTTATGGGGCGTTTTGTAGTATCCTAGGTGGTGTTTACAACGGTACTTTGGTTGGCCTTAATACCTTTGACATGATGTAAATAAATAGGGCGCAAGTAGGGGGGCTGGGGCTGATGTTATAACATATACTTAACAGCTGTTAACATTTTTATTAAATTATGACTTTGTTATGCGTTTTCTGGCCTCGTGCTCCTGAGTTTTTGAAGAAAACGTCGTTCCGGACAACTTTCGTGTTTTAAGTTTTTCATGAAACGGATCAGAAATGCCTCGTTTTGCGTGTCCGAACTTTCTGTCACAGAAAGTTTTCGACAGATTATTGGCAACTTGTTTAGACCCTAACTTTTGACTCGTGTACCCGTTTTAAGTGATTCAAATTGCTACGTTCTTCTTATAAAATCCTTTTTAACTTGTCTAATTTAGATAGCTTAGGTCTAGTCTCGTTTTATATAATATGGGCGCTTGGTTTTCTACTTATTAACATCGGAAGGTAATGTAACTTATAACTTTACTCTTTCTTTATAACATGTTTATGTTCATGTGATAAGTAAAAGAGTTTAAGAAATTTAGAAAGGTTAAGAGACTTACAATATGCTAGTCCTCGAGGTGGAGTGTAATATAGGCAAGTGACTCCTATTGTGGCAAAGTTCTATCCCTTCTTCTATTAGTCTTTCCTTACTTCCTCATAAGCTTGAAATCAGAATTTTGTATAAGTGTGGATGGTGTTGTGTGTGTCGATTGGTGATAAGTAATAAGAAATAATTTGTGTTGCTTTATATAGAGGAAGAAAACTAGTTCATGTCACCACTTGGTAGGTGTAAGAAGTTGAATGGTTTGAGGGTAAGAAGGGTGTTGTGTAACATGTCCTCACCTCACACTTGTTTCCTTCTTAACCAATACTGAAAATGGTGAGGTGGTGTGAAGGTGGTGGCGTGATGTGTTAGGGGCTCAACCAAGCACACATACAAGGGTGAGAACATGGTGATGTGTAAATATTTTGTGCAAGTAAATCAATTGTGGCTAAGGTTTTTACAAGTAGTGCTAGGTAACTAAATGGTAACTAGTTTAGTTCATTTTTAACCATGGTAAATGGGGAGGGGCGTTGGCATTGAGGGGTAGTACCTAGGGCTTTAGTGAGTTGTACCTAGAGTGTAGAGATGTAGTATACTTACTTAGGTTTGTAATTTTACTTTAGATAATTACTAGTTTAACTTAGGTAAATGATATATTTAACATATATGCATAAAATACTTGTACCACAAGCATTGGAGAGTTGTACATTAGGTTTGAAAATTTAGAAAAGTCAATTTTAAGGGCTTGAGCAATATAGGTTTGTATCATGTGATTTAAGGTAGGTACATTGAGGTTTATAATGTGATTTTATATAAACATTAAACTTTATGCATTAAGGACTTGTACTTATGCTTGAAAGACTTGTACATTAGTATTTTGAAAATATATCATGTACATAAAATCATAGAGTTATATATTAAGGCTTGTAACGGAATTAAAGTATAGCTAGGTTCCGTGCTTTAATGACTTGTACTCTAGGTATAAAATGTTGTACTTTAGGAATTATGAAAAAGCGTAGTTATAATAAATTAGGGTTTCATGTAAACTCAAATAAATGGTTAACGTTTAACTTGAAAGTTTAATAATTGTACGTTAATGTAATAACGTACAGTGACAAATTGTAAACCTTTATACTTGACGTAATAAGAATGTTTATTATGTATATGAGTCACGTCACATTAGTTAGTTGTTGTGATCAAATAAGTGGATATCGTTTCTTAAAAAAAATTTGGACGTAGAAAATGGACATGTATTCTTTCGTTAGAATATTATATTAGTTTAATAAGAGGTGAAATTTACCGGTGGTTACAGTCTCACCCCCTTAAATTGAATCTCGTCCCGAGATTCAGTCCATGTTAAATGTTGAAGTAATGAGGATGAAATGTGGTTTTGCTTGTGAAAGCTTATAAGTTAGAATTTATTGTTTTTACATGAATAACATTATTCTAAAGGTTATATAAACTTAAGAAAATTTATTTTGAATGAAGATTGTTATTTTATAAGGTCTATCATATTTTAGTAATAAATTTTGAAAATAACATGGTTCATAATGGTTTGTGAAAATCAAATTATTAGTATCGAAAAATTTTCGGATGAGAGAAAGTTGTTAAACTTCAGCTTTTGTAGATGATGAATTAATTTGTTCCTTAGTAAGGTGAACAATGATTTTTAACGGTCATGAACAGCATCCCCCAACGGTCAGGAATAGTACCCCCAACGGTCAGGAATAGTACTCCCAACGGTCACTTTTCTTTTTATAAATACCCCATTTTAATCCTTATTCCTTCATACTAAATTTTCCACCTACATTTCTCATATCATACTTTCAAAATGCCGCACTTGATTACCGTTATTGCACTTGTATATGTTGTTGTCGCGGCTATCTATTTAGCCAACGTTACGGATGAAGATTACGTGTTCTTGGCCGTGATCTTAGTGATCCTTGTTCCACTTGTGATCCTAGCCATTGGCGTGGATAAATTATGGGGGTAATAGCATTATGTTAGGAATAAATCTTTATTTTATTTGCATTATCGTTTAATCTTTATCTCTTTTTTAGGGTAATAAACGTATGTGTTAGCACTCATTGAGTTGCGTCTTGTGTTGGTTTTTGGGTTGAAATCCAATACGCTTAATGGTGTGTTTGTTTATGTAATCTTGGCCGAGGCCCTTTAATTCTAAATGTGGGTTGTGTTTGTTTGTTTTACTAATGGGTTGAAGCCCATTTTTCATTATAAAAAGGAAGCGTTTTATATATTGAGCTACGTCTCTTGTTATTTCATTCACCATGCTTAATAACTCATTTATATTTGTTATTCAGAGTAATCAAGATACTGCATCCAGTCATGATTCTCGCTCTCATAGGTGTAGTCGTATTTTTCATTAGCTTGGCGGATCAACCATTTGGCGATACCATACCTTATTTGGTGATTTTTGTAACATTAGCACTACCGATGCTAATTATATCATTATGTATTAATATCTATGGATTCTGATGTAATAAAAATTTATGCTATTCGTGTTTGCCATATATCTTTTTGAATTATTGTGATCTTCGAGTTTGTACTCATGTCGTTTCAGATACAAATAAGCCCACTTATCTATAATTCATTATTTACATAGAGAGGCGTCCCAAACAATGTAAATAAAGAAATATAAACTTATGGTTCGGCGATTCACAATTTCTTTATTTAAATAAAAAGGCGTCCCAATCCATTCAAATAAAGACATTGTAAGTCATCCTACTTAAGAATTTCTGAATTAACCTTCGTACTCAACTGTTGAGTTACAAGGAGATTTAGGTATTTTGGGAGTACAGAAAGAGTGTTTTCACTCATCATTTATGGATGGAAGTACGAATATCAAGGAAAGTTGCCAAAATAGTTGGTGAGTATATATGTTTAGTGTAAATAAGATAAGTAGGAGAGACCATTGTAATTGGTTACAATGTCTTGAGAAGGTTTCATAAATTTGAAAAATATAAAAGTAGGTACATGCTCGGGGAAATGTGATTAAGTCATAATGCCTTAGAATAGACTCATGCAAGTATGTTTATTTTGTATAAAGTGATCAGAAGTATATATCAGTATACTAAAGTGTTTGTGTAGCATAAACTGTCTAGAAGTCACATAATTACCTGGAGGATGGAAGGCACGGAGAGCGAAAAGGCTATAAAATGTTTTATTCGTAAAAATAGTTATAGTTCGGACCTCAACTAGATCCGTTTCTCTATAACTGCAGCTCTGATACCAATCTGTAACACCCCCAATTTCGTGATACGCAGCGGAATTCAAACTGGGTGTTACTTCATGGCTCAACAGTTACAATAACAGAAAACGAACTCTAATTGTATCATTTTAAAAGATTTATCATTCGATTTATATAAATATCAGAGTTTACAAAATGAGGTCCCAGTGGTTTTACAGTTTATTAAATAAGTTATCGAATGATAATATAGCCTTTTTGAGTATCCGTGCCCTTCCATGCCATCCTTGTAAATTATGAACCTGAGATAAACATGCTAAAAAGTCAACACAAAGGTTGAGTGAATCCATAGTGTTTGAATAATAATCAGTTGAACACAAGATAAGCATTAGTAAAATCAGTAATATTGCAGTACAGTATATTGCCCTAAGTCTCATGACACGCAAACCTTAACAGTACGGCGTCATAATAATGACGTAAGTTACAAACACCATAATGATGATGTGAGCAACAATGCCCTCCGGTAGGAGTTTGCCATTCTCCTAGTATTCTCAAATAACGTGCATTTGGTTACCTATCCGGCTAACACAAATGGGGCGTCAACTGCCAATAGATCTATTCACGATATTCGCGTTCACTCGCAAGTGATTAATGGTTCATGATATGAGGGGCTTTCAGTGGCAACAGTAGGTACTTAGGCAATATAAATCAGGATAGCATACAGAAAAAATACTTGTGTTCGATTTTAGTAGCATGTATCTCCCCACGAGTTTAGAAAACAAATATGTAAAAGTGGGACTATGAACTCACCTCGGCGTTATTGTAGCCTGGATGGAAAACAAATTAGATAATATGAATAAACTGCTCCGACTCTTGACCTGATTTGGTATATCATGTATTTAGTATTTGTATTCAAGTTTATGCGATGGAAATAACATGAAGTCTCTACAAAATTAAATATACTTATCATACTTATTATTATGGCTCAAATAATTATTAATAAGTTTTTATCAAAACCAAAGTTGTTAAATATTTTATGTTTCCAAAATATTATAATTTACAATTTTAAATATTTACAGTTTTTACCCTTGTACTTTCAAAAATGACACTTTAAACCCTCAACTATGGGTTATTGACAAATTCAGCCCTTATATGATTAACTTCACAGAAATTACATTTTTAGTGCTAAGGAACTTTATTTTACAAAAATTACAATTTTTATGTTTAAGATTTTATAAGAGAAATTTACTAGTTTTTTGGCCTAAAAGTACGGGTGGATAAAAGCGAGGCCTTAATAGGTTTTTACTACGTTCTTGATCCTTTCAAGAGTTTTTCTGGTGGTCTTTATAATGGCTCAAACTAGAGGTCTTAAGCTCTTACGGTTTGGTCGCAATGATTTTCCAAAGTAGGGGGCGTTATGTGCTTTTTGTTGTTTTTTGGCGATAACGGGGCTAAAAGATGGCAAATTTTACACGAGGCAAGCTAGTGTCTCTACATCGCATTTGACCCTTTAAATACTATGCTGTAAGCTCTCTTAAATGGCATAAGCCTCATGTCCTAGTCGTCTTTGGTTAGAAAGTTACAAGTCCACGAATATGGCCACTTGGCCACGACGCGTTTTATGAAAATTTCAGTTTTAAACTACATCTTTTGCATGCGACCTTGTGAAATATTGTTTTACCCATTTCTAATGTTTCTAAGATGGTTCCTAATCAATTTTATCGAAAATCCCGTGTTTTCCCACATATTTGTTGTAAAAGACTTTTTGGTATTTATGACTTTTGGCCAAAATGATGGGCTGTTTTTAAACATACCGACTAGGCTTCTAAACCGGGTTATGGGGCGTTTTGTAGTATCCTAGGTGGTGTTTACAACGGTACTTTGGTTGGCCTTAATACCTTTGACATGATGTAAATAAATAGGGCGCAAGTAGGGGGCTGGGGCTGATGTTATAACATATACTTAACAGCTGTTAACATTTTTATTAAATTATGACTTTGTTATGCGTTTTCTGGCCTCGTGCTCCTGAGTTTTTGAAGAAAACGTCGTTCCGGACAACTTTCGTGTTTTAAGTTTTTCATGAAACGGATCAGAAATGCCTCGTTTTGCGTGTCCGAACTTTCTGTCACAGAAAGTTTTCGACAGATTATTGGCAACTTGTTTAGACCCTAACTTTTGACTCGTGTACCCGTTTTAAGTGATTCAAATTGCTACGTTCTTCTTATAAAATCCTTTTTAACTTGTCTAATTTAGATAGCTTAGGTCTAGTCTCGTTTTATATAATATGGGCGCTTGGTTTTCTACTTATTAACATCGGAAGGTAATGTAACTTATAACTTTACTCTTTCTTTATAACATGTTTATGTTCATGTGATAAGTAAAAGAGTTTAAGAAATTTAGAAAGGTTAAGAGACTTACAATATGCTAGTCCTCGAGGTGGAGTGTAATATAGGCAAGTGACTCCTATTGTGGCAAAGTTCTATCCCTTCTTCTATTAGTCTTTCCTTACTTCCTCATAAGCTTGAAATCAGAATTTTGTATAAGTGTGGATGGTGTTGTGTGTGTCGATTGGTGATAAGTAATAAGAAATAATTTGTGTTGCTTTATATAGAGGAAGAAAACTAGTTCATGTCACCACTTGGTAGGTGTAAGAAGTTGAATGGTTTGAGGGTAAGAAGGGTGTTGTGTAACATGTCCTCACCTCACACTTGTTTCCTTCTTAACCAATACTGAAAATGGTGAGGTGGTGTGAAGGTGGTGGCGTGATGTGTTAGGGGCTCAACCAAGCACACATACAAGGGTGAGAACATGGTGATGTGTAAATATTTTGTGCAAGTAAATCAATTGTGGCTAAGGTTTTTACAAGTAGTGCTAGGTAACTAAATGGTAACTAGTTTAGTTCATTTTTAACCATGGTAAATGGGGAGGGGCGTTGGCATTGAGGGGTAGTACCTAGGGCTTTAGTGAGTTGTACCTAGAGTGTAGAGATGTAGTATACTTACTTAGGTTTGTAATTTTACTTTAGATAATTACTAGTTTAACTTAGGTAAATGATATATTTAACATATATGCATAAAATACTTGTACCACAAGCATTGGAGAGTTGTACATTAGGTTTGAAAATTTAGAAAAGTCAATTTTAAGGGCTTGAGCAATATAGGTTTGTATCATGTGATTTAAGGTAGGTACATTGAGGTTTATAATGTGATTTTATATAAACATTAAACTTTATGCATTAAGGACTTGTACTTATGCTTGAAAGACTTGTACATTAGTATTTTGAAAATATATCATGTACATAAAATCATAGAGTTATATATTAAGGCTTGTAACGGAATTAAAGTATAGCTAGGTTCCGTGCTTTAATGACTTGTACTCTAGGTATAAAATGTTGTACTTTAGGAATTATGAAAAAGCGTAGTTATAATAAATTAGGGTTTCATGTAAACTCAAATAAATGGTTAACGTTTAACTTGAAAGTTTAATAATTGTACGTTAATGTAATAACGTACAGTGACAAATTGTAAACCTTTATACTTGACGTAATAAGAATGTTTATTATGTATATGAGTCACGTCACATTAGTTAGTTGTTGTGATCAAATAAGTGGATATCGTTTCTTAAAAAAAATTTGGACGTAGAAAATGGACATGTATTCTTTCGTTAGAATATTATATTAGTTTAATAAGAGGTGAAATTTACCGGTGGTTACAGGTGAGCCAAGATGGCCCTTGTGCAGACCTTACAAGGCCTGCATAATCCCTGTGCACAGGGCAGAAATTCAGAACAGGTGCTCCCAAGAAGCAGTTAAATAAGCACTTTAAAAGCTGATAAACAGAGAACTACTATTTTTGTATTTTTCTACACCAACTACACTACAATACCTCCAAAGCTTATACTCTGAAACCTACTAATGAACCCACAATGGAATTCCCAAGTTTATTCAAAAATGACCATTTGAGATTTTGACTTTTTGAGAAAAACTAAAAAGTTGACTAAGTTGGATTTTGATTTGATCTAGAGCACTTAATATGTTGTTTTAAAGTGTAATGAAACTAACTTGAGCAAGATTAACCACTTTTGAACACAAATCAATGATCAAATTTTGAAAAAAATCCAACAGTGGACTGTGGATACAAGTTCAAAGGAATTTTGACTTTTTGCTAATGAAGACTTGATTTCTTGACTGAGCTAAGTTGTTTAGACCAAGGTATGCAAGTTTCCAACAATGCTAAGGACCAAAGAACCTTTGAACACACTAAACCAAACACACCTTATGTTGACAGTTTTGAATGTTTTCAAAGCAAATCAAAGATTTAAACCATAAACTTGGTTACAGACCTTGAATTATCAGATATTAGTACTAATGAACCCTTAAACAACTATTCTTACAACACTAAACTAAGAATTGATCAAAATGTCGTTTCAACTGTTAAAACCAAGTTTTTGAAAACTACAAATTGAAACAAACAAGCTACTGATTTAATGACTTAAACACACTATACTATAGCTATTTATCACAAAGTAACAGAAATTGAAGCTAGATAACACCTAGAACAAAGAAATGCCAAATTGGACAAAATTGCTTACAAATGACTTTGAGGCATAAAATGAGAACCATGAACTGAAAACCAATCCTAAATGCTCTCCACAGAGCTCTAAACCAAGGCCATCCAGGATATACCTTGCTCCAGCTGTGATCACCAATTTCAAGTGATTTTTGATTTTTGAAGTATTTAACTTGGATTTTTGGTAATTTTTGATTTTTTAGTCTAAACTAATTTTTATTGTTTCTAATAGCTTTTATAAGCTATTTGGGAGCTTATGTGGCCTATTCTAATCCATACAAACAACAAACAACAACATTTAATCCAACATGAGATTTTGCATAAAAATGAGAAATTGCATAAACTGAAATTTAACTTAATACTTGAATTAAAGGTTTACAAAAGCTTTATGATAACAAAATAACTTGAAATACAAAGTTTTAAACTTAAAACATAAACTGAAATTGAGAATTAACTAAAAACGACAAGAAAAATAAAAATTATACTAGATACATTGATTCATTGCATCCCACTTTGCTTTATAGACTTTTCAGCAGTCCCACATGACTTCTGAATCTTTCCCACCAAACTTGAGCCATTGGATTGGCTAGAATCATCCTATCCGTCCACCTAGATATTTGGCGCCAAAAATTCTTCAAGCAGGTATTATCAATTAATGGATTTGGTTTTGATAATTAAGAGTTTTTGGAGTATAGATGATGTGGAGGGGACATAGTATGGGGGTGGGTTGAAAATGGGGTGAAACCATGGCTGGTATTTGAGTTTTCAGTGATTGGGAGAGGGTGCTACAGTGAGAGTGGTTTCTTGGGCGCGTAATTCTTGGGTTTGACTTCTGTTGACCGAGCCTTAATAACACATGGGGGGTCAAAAGGGATTGGGGTCGAATTAGGTTGTGACTGGGTCAAGGGCAAAGGGTCAAGGCAGTTGGGTTGGGCTTGTGTTTGGATTGGATTTTGGGCCTAGTAAATATATTGTGTCCGTTTGGTTTATTTAAGATAAGGACCAAAAGTGTAATTTGACCAAACTTCAAGGACTGAAAGTGCCATGTTTCCAAACTTCTCACAAGGACTAAATTTGCCAACTTTGATAATACAAGAACCCTTTTTGCATAAAATCCATTTTAAAAGTCCAAGGACTATTTTTGCAAATTTCCAAAGTTTAGGGACCTTTCTTGCCAATTGACCAAAGAATCATTCAAGGATTATTTTTAACAATTTAGAATACTTCAGGGACCTTGAATGATGAATTTCCACATTTTTGAATTTCCAGGGACTAGATTTGACAACTTTTAAAACTCGGGGGACTAAAACTGCCAATTTTGCAAACTTGATACATTTTTCATCTGATTTTGATATTTTTGCAATTAAAACACATAAAACACTGATTTGTGATAATTTGATCATTTTGATGTGTTTTTGAGTGTTTTCAGATGATTTTGCAGTTTAGATTACACAAAAATGATGAGTATTTGGACACTCATCAATCCCCCACACTGAGATATTGCTAGTCCCTAGCAATGATTTGAGAAAACTTTGATGGATTTGAAAAACTCTTTACCAAAAGCCATCACTTCGAGTAAGCCAATTGTTTTGATTCAAATAAGAATCTTGGTACAACGATAACCAGATGATTTATTGGCAAATCATAAACCATATAACGGATTTGATGTGTCTTTACCGAAGCCGCACCCTTCGACTAGCCAACTCTTAGATAAATTATCGAATTATCTTTGGGAGCTGAATACCAATTATGGATTTTCCAATGCCTTTACCACAAGCCATAATCTTGCGGGCTAGCCAACTCATTATCTTTTGAGGATGATGGGGAGCTGAAGAACCATACAATTTTGGGCAAATTGCAAGCCATATAAACGGATTTGAGAAATCTTTACCAAGAGCCGTTTGCTCCTGGATTAGCCAATCCTTTTGTCTTACAGACATGGCGGACTGATAACCAAATGAGTAAGTGCAAAACACTTACTCCAAAAAAATTTTGGCCAAAAACGGAATGGGCGGTATAATTACATGATAAAATTCGGTAATCCCCCACACAGAGATGAATATTGCCCTAAATATTCAAAGTACCGGCGGTTATGCCGAAACAAAGAACGTAAAAGGAAATACTACGGCCATTATTTAGAAAGAAGATTTTTTTTTTTTTTTTTAAGAAAACTTATATACAACATGGGCAACCCCCACACTAGGGTGGTAGAAAATAGAAAGAAGTCGAAATATGGGTGAAAACCCATACAGTGCTATTGTTTTTGATTCCCCGAGTCACTAGCTTGACTCGACCCAATTCATTGGTTCGGGAAAGTAATGGAAAACCAATCTCAATCGGACTTTCGTTCACAATGTTAATAAACATATGAACATCAGAAAGTTCCACACCGACGAGATACAACCTCGGTATTGTTAATAGTAGAAACTATAAAGTATGATACCGGGGTCAAAGATGGTGTCCTCATTCCCGAAAGAGAAAAGGGAAAGAGCAACCACACCATCTGTGAAGAATGGAATAAAGACGTACATGAGAATGCATGTCCATTCCTCAGCAGAGAGAAGCAAATCACAGGTTGTGACATCTTTAAGCTTAAACTTGAAGCTTAGATGGTGATTGTCAAGAAGATGTCCAGGAGGGAGGGTGGGAAACGGTTCTTCAATCAACAAACTTTCCAAAAAGGATGTCCCTCCGGATCAAGGTAGGTGTTATCAATTCCCGTTGGAATTGACTCATCACTAAGAAATGCATCGACTTCATTCCAAAGTTGTCATCTTCCTCATCGTGAGAGAAGGAATGGAAGAGTCGGGAATAAGACTAGAGGATGATGGATCATTTTTGAGCATTTCATCAATGGGAAGAATGTCTCCCATTGGATCACAAACATCATCATCCAACTCAGATGAAACTGAAGAGATTTTGGTTTCATCCACAGACTTAACAATCTCGATCGACAAACCGATGCCGGAGGTGGGACAAGTGGTGTGCTCTTAGAGCTAGCAGTTTCCACCACTTCCGTTGAAGTCTCCGATTCTAGATCATCGTCATCATCATTAAGAACACTCTTGACTTCCCTGGTACAGCTTTCAAACCATTTGTTTGAACCAGGGGTGATTTTTAAAGCTTTGAGCTCAGACGTTTTTGGCGAACACTCTTAACCGTGAAATTTGAGAGTGTTGCATTGATTCTTTCAGATTTTTGATCAATTGAGGCAACACTCTTTTTGTATAGAGGTTTGGAGTTCTGGTTGATATTTAGCGTGAGCTCGTCGTTGTCAACCCGTATGGTCAACTCTTCCGCAAACACATCAATCAGAGTACGAGTCGTTCTCAAGAAAGCTCTCCCTAAGATGAGGGGAACTTTAGGATCTGCATCGAAGTCTACAACAACAAAGTCAGCATGAAAGTGGAATTTTCCCACTTTTAGCACAACATCCTCAGCTATCCCAAGTGGACGAGTTATGGTACGGTCCGCTAGCTCGAGTGTCATACAAGTGGATGAAAGTTCAGGAAGAGACAGTTTCTTCCATACTGAGAGTGGCATGAGGTTAATGCTAGCGCCAAGATCGCCCAAGGCGGAGCATTGAAACATCCCCAAGAAATCACACGGGATTAAAACCGGCCGGGTCTTCAAGCTTTTCGGGAAGCTTATTAAGAATGGCCGCTGAGCATTGCTCATTTAGAGGGTTTTCGCCATCTCGCACAACTTATCTTTGTTGGCCAGTAAGCCTTTAAGCGTGGATGCAAATTTAGGCATTAGAACGAGAGCATCAACGAAGCTTATATCAAAGTGGAGCTCATTGAAGATTTGGAAAAATTTTTCCATTTGCTCTTTGTTTTTGTCTTTGAGCTTCTCATCATTCATTCTTGATGGGTAAGGAAGCTGATTAGACTTTTGAGCCGGGATGGAAGTGTTTTCTGGCTCAGATTTTTCCGAACATCGGGTTCCGGACTTAAAGCTTGGACTACCAAGGACGGGCGTGCGGATCTGGGCTGAATAATGCACCTTGTCCGTTGTCTCCTTGGTAACTTGACTAAATGCCACGAGGAGGGGCATAGGAGTCGAGGTCCATTGTGCTCTTACCACTACAGTGGTGACTTTCAACTCGGCATTAGGATTGGGAATAGTATTGCTTGGGAGTCCCCTAGAAGATGGTGAAGCTTTGTTCATATTCATGTTCATGAAACTGCTCATCATATTCTTCAATTCATTTGTCTCACGGTGGTACAATATCAATTTTTAGCTCACCTCTCTTGTTATTGATCTGAGTTTGCATTGAACGCATGTTTGACTCAGTCATTTTCATGAAGTCATTTGGCATGGGAGCTTGAGGTGGTTGATAACTTTGATGATTAGGAGCTTGAAAAGGTTGTTGATAACCTTGCTGATTAGGAGCTTGATAAGGTTGGTTGAAATTGTTCCGGTTTTGATTGAAATTTTGAGAGTTATTGAAGTTTTGTCCTTGATTCGGAACAAAGCGATTTTGATTGCCATGGTTTTGCACAGGAGGAAAACCAGGTGGTGTCATACCGCTAGGTGCACGGTAGTGAGGATCAGCTTGTAGTCGTTATTGATTGTGGTTTACCGAAGCTACGGGAGCTTGGTAAAAAGAAGCATCGGTTGCTTGACAATCATAATACGCGTGTGGACCACTACAAATTTCACACACCTTGTTTATGGCTTTGACTGTTCGGCTTATGAATTTCGCATTTCCTTTACCTCTTTTATCATACAATGGATCATGTCCGTTAGAGCTAACGGAGCGCTAACTCGGAAGAGTTACCAGATGAAGAAGCAGGAGTGTTCGGAACATTGACTTTGTTGCGAGAAAAAGGAACTTTTGATTTACTCTCGCAAATTTCAAGCACATCTTTAGGTCTACGATTCAAGATATTTCCACCCGCGGATGCATTCAAGGAATCTTGATCAGTACCGTTCAACCCATTGTAAAAGATATTGACTTGTTGAAGCTCCGTGAATTCATGATGGGGGCATTTCCTGAGGAGATCTTTGAATCTCTCCCATGCCTCTCCAAAATTTTCATCGAAATTTTGACGAAATCCGAAATTTCATTTTAAGATTAGTCGCTGATGGAGGGAAGAAGTAATTGACAAACTTTTGGACAAGATCCTCCCAAGTTTCGATGGATCGAGGGGGTTCTTTTTCCACCAAACTCGCTGCCCCCGAAGTGAGAACGGAAATAGCATCAATTTGATCACCTTTTGTGGCACATCCTTGTAATTGAGAGTTGATGTCAAATGGTTGAACCAACGGATGTGATACGGTCTTCGACGTAACCGCGGAATTGATTCGAGACACAAGTTGGATTAAATGTGTCTTCAATTCGGTGATCGAATTGATTACGGTAAGACGATGGCATCTCCATAACCCTCGGTGGGTGCCTGAAGCATTTCCGCCATGGTACGTTCGTTCGCCATATGTTGCTCGAAATAGTACGAATCTCGTCGACTATTTGGCAGCACGCCACGAGAACGTCGTCTAGGAATTTCTGCTAGATCACGCTAAGGACTCAATGATCTAGAAGAACGAGTGCGCATGCACTAGAGTTAACTCTAAGAAATCTCAGAGTTAAGAAGAGAAATGGAATTATGAAGATATTTCAGATGAGAATGAGAATTATGAAGACGTTTTATAAAAATCAGGTGAGAAGAATCTTTTTGATTTTCTTATAACTTTACAAAAACTTTTTACAAATGGTGGGTATGTGCAACAATGGATCTGAAAATGGCTAAACACACGCTAAAGCCTCCCCGGCAGCGGCGCCAAAATTTGATTCGCGCAAAACCGTCAAGTCTAAAAGACTCAGAACAGCTCAGACACAAATGCAAATTAGTCCTGGAGAATACAGGGGATTCCCGGGTCGTTATATCCCAAGGAGACTCAATGGTGTGTTAAACACAAACTCAGAGGATAGAATGATCACTAAGGATAGTGATCAGAAGGATTAGATGAATATTACACTACTGAAAAAGTTTATAAATTAAAGCGACTTAAATACAAATTAAGAGAATTAAAAGATAAAAGATATTAAATAAACGCTATCACTATTTTTAAAGTGATGAACGTTTAAAACTTAAAACTAAAAACTTACGTTTAAATTAAAAATAACGTAAACGTACAAAATAAAAAGTGAAAATAATACAATATAGATCCTAAAAATATGAAAAATACATTTTTACAAACCTAATGATATTAGAAAATTTATAGAAAAGGAAAATTATTTTTACAACTATTTATTTAATTATTATTAATTAAAAACTAATTTAAACTATTTAATAATACTCTAAAATAAAAGAAAATAGGAAATAAGGCTAGAAAAATAAACTTAAGACTTAGGAAAATCTAAAATATGATAAAACTAATTTTAAAACAGAAAATATATTTTTAGACTTTTTAATTATTTATTATTAATATAAAACTATTTAAAACTAATTTAAATTATTAAAAATACCAAATAAAAGGAGAAAAATATGGAAAAAAACTTTTTATGCTTTTTATATTTATCTAAACTTAAGAAAAATGAAAACTTATTTTTTTGAACTTTTTCTTAATTATTTGCAATAAAAGCTAATTAAAAATACTTAAAAACTATTTTAAATAAAGAAAAATAGCAAATGAACTTGGAAAATTATGAAAATTACAGGATAAGCTTAAAATATTATTAGGAATCTAGGAAAATTGGAAAAAGATGGGGTAATGTGGAAGGATTAGGAACTGATGCACAAAGTGCTTAAAAATAAGCACTTAGGATAAGCTAATGAAGACCAAAGTGAACCAAACTGATAATGAAGATGCAATATGCTAAAGTAACTAAGATGGAACAAAATCACAAGCCTAACCCTCTGAGATGCTAATTGCAAAGATTTGGTGCAACTGAGCTTATGGCGTAAACAGTGACTGGGGTACCCACTTTAAGCTTAACCACAAGCTTTAAAATAAGCTAAAAAGGAAAACCACCAATGGGAACTTGTAGAGGACCTGGCTAAGTGCAAATGAACCAAAATGCAGACTTGGGTGAGCCAAGATGGCCCTTGTGCAGACCTTACAAGGCCTGCATAACTCTGTGCAATGCAGAAATTGAACAGTGCCCAAGAAGCAGTTAAATAAGCACTTTAAAAGCTGATAAACAGAGAACTACTATTTTTGTATTTTTCTACACCAACTACACTACAATACCTCCAAAGCTTATACTCTGAAACCTACTAATGAACCCACAATGGAATTCCCAAGTTTATTCAAAAATGACCATTTGAGATTTTTGACTTTTTGAGAAAACTAAAAGTTGACTAAGTTGGATTTTGATTTGATCTAGAGCACTTAATATGTTGTTTTAAAGTGTAATGAAACTAACTTGAGCAAGATTAACCACTTTTGAACACAAATCAATGATCAAATTTTGAAAAAATCCAACAGTGACTGGATACAAGTTCAAAGGAATTTTGACTTTTGCTAATGAAGACTTGATTTCGACTGGAAGCTGTTGTTTAGACCAAGGTATGCAAGTTTCCAACAATGCTAAGGACCAAAGAACCTTTGAACACACTAAACCAAACACACCTTATGTTGACAGTTTTGAATGTTTTCAAAGCAAATCAAAGATTTAAACCATAAACTTGGTTACGCACCTTGAATTATCGATATTAGTACTAATGAACCCTTAAACAACTATTCTTACAACACTAAACTAAGAATTGATCAAAATGTCGTTTCAACTGTTAAAACCAAGTTTTTGAAAACTACAAATTGAAACAAACAAGCTACTGATTTAATGACTTAAACACACTATACTATAGCTATTTATCACAAAGTAACGGAAATTGAAGCTAGATAACACCTAGAACAAAGAAATGCCAAATTGGACAAAATTGCTTACAAATGACTTTGAGGCATAAAATGAGAACCATGAACTGAAAACCAATCCTAAATGCTCTCCACAGAGCTCTAAACCAAGGCCATCCAGGATATACCTTGCTCCAGCTGTGATCACCAATTTCAAGTGATTTTTGATTTTTGAAGTATTTAACTTGGATTTTTGGTAATTTTTGATTTTTTAGTCTAAACTAATTTTTATTGTTTCTAATAGCTTTTATAAGCTATTTGGGAGCTTATGTGGCCTATTCTAATCCATACAAACAACAAACAACAACATTTAATCCAACATGAGATTTTGCATAAAAATGAGAAATTGCATAAACTGAAATTTAACTTAATACTTGAATTAAAGGTTTACAAAAGCTTTATGATAACAAAATAACTTGAAATACAAAGTTTTAAACTTAAAACATAAACCTAAATTGAGAATTAACTAAAAACGACAAGAAAAATAAAAATTATACTAGATACATTGATTCATTGCATCCCACTTTGCTTTATAGACTTTTCAGAGTCCCACATGACTTTCTGAATCTTTCCCACCAAACTTGAGCCATTGGATTGGCTAGAATCATCCTATCCGTCCACCTAGATATTTGCCAAAAATTCTTCGCGGTATTATCAATTAATGGATTTGGTTTTGATAATTAAGAGTTTTTGGAGTATAGATGATGTGGAGGGACATAGTAGGGGTGGGTTGAAATGGGTGTGAAACCATGGCTGGTATTTGAGTTTTCAGTGATTGGGAGAGGGTGCTACAGTGAGAGTGGTTTCTTGGGCGTGCTCTTGGTTTGACTTCTGTTGACCGAGCCTTAATAACACATGGGGGTCAAAAAGGGATGTGTCGGTCGAATTAGGTTGTGACCGGGGTCAAGGGCAGGGTCAAGGCGGTTGGGTTGGGCTTGTGTTTGGATTGGATTTTGGGCCTAGTAAATATATTGTGTCCGTTTGGTTTATTTAAGATAAGGACCAAAAGTGTAATTTGACCAAACTTCAAGGACTGAAAGTGCCATGTTTCCAAACTTCTCACAAGGACTAAATTTGCCAACTTTGATAATACAAGAACCCTTTTTGCATAAAATCCATTTTAAAAGTCCAAGGACTATTTTTGCAAATTTCCAAAGTTTAGGGACCTTTCTTGCCAATTGACCAAAGAATCATTCAAGGATTATTTTTAACAATTTAGAATACTTCAGGGACCTTGAATGATGAATTTCCACATTTTTGAATTTCAGTGGACTAGATTTGACAACTTTTAAAACTCTGGGGACTAAACCGCCAATTTTGCAAACTTGATACATTTTTCATCTGATTTTGATATTTTTGCAATTAAAACACACAAAACACCTGATTTGTGATAATTTGATCATTTTGATGTGTTTTTGAGTGTTTAATGATTTTTGCATATACAAGCATAAAAATGATGAGTATTTGACACTCATCACCAAGCTTCTGGAAATACCATCATGTCTTCCCATATCGTAAGCTTCGATTTCAATGTACTTCTTGTTGATCAACGACCAGAAAATTTGTAGTTCCATGAGCTTGGGATGCTCATAGCCACCGCCACCACGAGACCGATTTGGTGATGATCATGTAGAGTGTTCTCCAAGGTTGAGGAATATACTTCACTTACGAGAGTGCTTAGTAATGATTCCTCAAGCATCATCATAACCAATATCTATCAAGAAATTTGACTGTCTCTTCAGAGGGTAGCAAAGAAGTCGGTTGGAGCGATGTCGTGAATGATGAGAATGAATCGTAAGTCGCACAGGAGGTGATAGTGACTTGTTTGTGATAATGTCACATTCATCTTGACTACCAGTGATCCTCCGCATAGAATCCTTAATTGTTGAATGTAGACCTCCGAACCGTGGCGAGTGTGAGAGCATGTTCGTAGGGATGATTCCGAGAATATCCACAGCAATCAAGCAGAAGATTCTGAGCAAGTTGAGGTATCAAAGTCAACCCTAGGTTGTTCTTTCCAATCTTTCTGATAACCCTCGGAAAGATATCGGCAATTGTAAGAACTTCGATGCATCCACAATCATTTGTTCACCATGTCGTGATCTAAAACAACATTAGCCAAAAGAACCAACATATCGAAAGACATAGTGTTAGTCAATAGAAGGTCTTATTGTCTAGCTATTGAATGTACAGGGTCAATGATTGTTACGAGTCCTAAGTCACTTGTTTGTTCAATAGTCCAATGACGTCGTGAAATGTTTTCGTGAGTTAGTTAACTTTAAATTTTAAAGTTTATGTTATCACTTATTGTTCACAACATATCAAACGATTAAGTTTATTAGTGACATTATTGATTCGTGAGCGTTATGATTAGTTTATTTACAAGTTTGTACACGTAACAATTCATTATGAAGGTCAATCAAGCGTAGTTTTGGCAAAGTTAAGCGTAAGCAGTGATGATATACGCTGTGATTAAAGCTACGCGATAGGATCCAACTTACGCCAGAAGAAATGTTATGCGTAGGAAGGGACCTTATGCAGAGCTTACGCCAAGCGTATAATATACCTTACGCCGAAGCTTACCGTAAGAGTAGACCTTATGCAGACAAGCATTTATATCCTTCACAGGATACGCCGTAGTCCCATTGTAGAACCTTACGCGTAATAGTTATGCGAGGATTGTTACGATAACTTGACTACCGTAGGGTAATCCTTATGCAGAGTTGCAAATGACCTTGATTCAATATTTAAGATTAGATAAATTCATCAAATCATCAAAATTGACACAAACATTCATTATATCAACAAAACATGGTAAGAACACTTGTTTAACAGTTAAGCGTAGAAAGTCATACGCGTAGGTCAAAACCCTAAGGGTTATGATTTACGCGATGAAATTTAACCAAGGATTTGCACAAGACTTTTTCTCGGTAGTTTAGAGTGTTGTGAGTCTTTGTACCAAGTTATAACACCTAACTCGTTGTGAATCAAAAGCTACCAATTATTATGAACTTTAAACCCTAATTACAAATTGTTCACCAATTTGTTTCGGGTGGTTAATGACAATGAAAATCATTAATTCAACAACTTAAGACCATAACCCAACAATCTTTTATACCAAAACACTTCACATTCGAAAATACCCAATTTGACTTATAAACCCTAGTTTTCAAAAGTCATCAATTTGTGTTTCGGTACGCTGGTATGGAAAACATATCATTCTTGTTAGTAAAACATTTTGACACTCTTTTTATGACCAAAACGCCCAACATTTATTATGGTTCATACGCATACGCCAGAGAACACAAAATCAACCATAGTGAAAAATCTAACCGTTAGTTATTGAAACGATTTAAAACCATAGTTTGTAATCTTGTTGGGAATACATAGAAACTTACAATTTGAAGATCTTAAGCACGGATTTTTCAAACGATTATGGTATGTAGGATCTTTTAGGTTATGAGTAATAAATGGGAAGTGAATTGTTAGGTAGGAAGGTATTTTATTAAAATAACTTTAATATTTTGACAGTTTTGGTCCCTCCACCTTTTCCTTTTTCAAACAACGCCATTTAACTTCCATTTTGGTTACCAAATAAATAGTTTAAGAAAGAAACTTGACGACAAACCCCCTCGACTTAAGAAATAATGAAAGGTTATAAATTTAGTCCGAGGAGTGTCATTGTACCGTAAAAATTTACCACCATTTGTTAAAAGAAACAACCGAGATATGATAACATGCAAGTACACAAGATGTTTTGAAACAAATAAAGTTTTGATTTCTCCCTCAACACTTGATCGAAAAATATCAATTTTGAAAGATTATAGTGTTGACGGAAGAAACGTACATGCAATGTTGAAAGAAAAATAGATAGAAGAATATTTTTGTTGTTTTATCAGATTTTATATTTTTGTATTTTGTTTTTGAAAAATTATTTACAAAAGAGATTTTGGTGTTTAAATGTTTTAAGACTGCTTTTAGGAGGTCATCCAATTCCTTCGAAGTCAAACACCTCATACCAATCCGGTGGACCAACTCATTAAACCTAGCGGAGGCAAGGCTTTGGTGAGAAGATCTCGCCAATTGGTACTGCACTCCACAAAATATAATTCAACAAGCACTGCTCCACGGTCCTTGATGAAATGATATCAAGATCGATGTGCTTTGATTTCGAAAGGCCGAATCGAAGTTGCAATTGCAATGGCACTGATTGTCGCAAAGACATCGATTCACAAATACGTAACCATAGTCTTTGAGTTGCGTTCTCATCCAAATGACTTGAGCACAACACGCGACATGGCTACATATTCCGCTCTCGTTGATGACAAATATGTACAATCCTCGCTTCTTCGATTGCCATGACACCAGCTATCACCAAGAAATTGTAAAGCTCGGCGTTTTTCCGTGAGTCTAAGCATCCCGCGTGGTCGGGCCCTCAAAAGCGATTAGTTCAAAACTGTAATCCTTCTGATACCGATCCCCTGCTAATGGTTCCCTTTATGTATCGGAGGATTCTTTTAGCCTCAGAGAGGTGGGTTTCAGCTGGTCGCGACCGATAACGAGCATAGATAAACCAAGCAAAGACAATATCAGTCTCAAGTATCGTTAGATACATGAGAAACCTAATAATACTACGGTATTTTGTAGGGTCCACCAATTTCCCATGTAAATCATCGTCTAGCTTCTTGGTATGAGCCATTGGTGCATAGGTGTCACGTGTTTTCATTCCAAATTTGTTTAACAATTCAAGGGCATATTTGACCGACCAAGAAAATACCACGGGGTGATTGATGAACTTGCAGACCTAGAAAGAATGTAAGTTCACCCATCATGGACATTTCAAAATTTTTCTTCATTAGTTTTGCAAAAGCGATTGAAAACTTTTTATGTGTAGACCCAAAATGATGTCATCCACGTAAATTTGAACAATTAAGATATGTTCCCGTGATATTGTATAAAAAGAGTTGGGTCAACCGAACCTTTGGTGAAATTATTAGCAATGAGGAAGGATGATAGCTTATCGCATCATGCCCGGAGGAGCTTGTTTGAGACCATACGTAGCTTTGTTCTTTGTAGACGCGGATTCGAAACTCGGATCAACGAATCCATCCGTTATCGACATAAACCGCTTTCGCTTTTGTCCATTGAGAAACGCAGCTTTGACATCCATCCGATAACCATATATTCATATGAGCCGCTAACGCTAGAAATATCCGAACGTTCTCAAGACGAGCAACCGAGCAAAAGATTCTTCAAAGTCAATACCCTCTTCCCCGACGATAACCCTTAGCCACCGTGACGCGACTTATTTCGATAACATTTCCTTCAAAGATCCAATTTGTTTTTCCAAATCCATTTTAGACCAATGACGAGACTCGCTGGTCTTTCAATCAGCCTATACTTCAAGACGCTTGAATTGGTTGAGTTCTTCTTGCATGGATTCAATCCGCTTGTCTTTTGTCATTGCGCCTTTGATGTTTTTAGGTTCGTGATTGGCGTGACAAAGGAGTGCATAAATGCAATGTTCACCGCTCAGTGAAGACGCTTGTCTCGTGAACGACCGTTGATTCGTTGCCAATAATGTTTTCCGAGGATGGTCTTTCGTCCATCTATGTGTGGAGGGTTGATGTTGGTATACATTGTGCGATTCTGAGGATTCAAATGGTTTGTTGAAGATTCCGCACATCCGTGCGCTAGCCTCATTAGCAAACGGGTGAAGAACGATTTGGATCAAAATCTGCAGTGGGGGTACTTCATTCAACATCATCAGCCATCATCATTGTTGGAAGCGGTTTGTTCAACTGCTGGGTGGAGTCAACCGTGTAGGTGCATCTTCAATGTAGAGTTGTTGTAGCAGTAATGTATTAAGAGTATTATCGTTGAAAATAAACAAATGGATACACCCGAGCACGCTCATCAATATATCCACCGAACAAATGGAGCAAATAACCTTTCCATTTGTTGACGAGTAAGTCGGGGGCTTTGTTCATTGATGATGGGGTTTGGGGAAGTTTAAACGGTGTGACCGGTTCTAAGTCGTTATACTCGTAGTTTCTCGTAAGTTCATCAAAATGAGCATGAATCGCTTCCATCACCGCTTTGTACGACATTCTGATTCGAAACCTTTGGAATTATCACAAGATCCGATAAAGACTCCAATGTCAGATTTTGATTTGAGCTTTCCAAAGTCATCACGATCATTATTCGGATAGCAAAGAGATCCAAATACATGAAAGTGTTTTAGATTCGGTTTTCTGTTATGGACGAGCTCGAAAGGTGTTTTGTTGTGGCGCTTTTGTAATCATAGAATCCAAGTTTTGAGTATAGCATGCAGAGATACAGCCTTCGCCCATAAGTAACTGAAGTTTAGCATTGATTAACATTGTTCTTGCAGCCTTCCACTAACGCTCGGTTTCTGGCTCTTCGACAACCCGCTTTGTTCCGTGTAATGCAATAGATGTCTGATGTCAATTTACTTTCTCATAGAATTCACGAAGAGTTTGATTAACAAATTCAGGCCTTTATCCTGCTCGATTAGTCGAACTGTTTCGTAGTGAACTTGTATTTTCATGAGAAAGGTGATGATCATTTGTGGAGCTTGATCTTTGCTTCAAAGAAAGTAGACCCAAGTCCCAAGTAATAGTCATCAACAATTACTAAGATGTAGCGCTTGCCATTGATCGCTTACACGCCAAGATCGGGCCACACAAATCCATGTGAAGAAGATGAAGCACATGCCGAGAGTTGTGTTCCACCTTTGAAGGAAAATGAGCACGAGTGCTTTTGCCTTGTTCACAAGTTGAGCAAAGATGATCTTTAGAATACCGAAACCGCGGGAAGTCCTTCAACTAGTTTGATTTGAGCAAGGTTGGTGATGGTTTGAAAGTTTAGATGTGAGAGACGACGGTGCCATAGCCAGATTTTGTTGATGTTGCCTTTGAAAGTAAACATATGGGAGATGAAGCAACCATGTCTTTCATAGAGATAGTGTAGAGACTAGAATTACGCGATCCGCATATAAGATCATTTCCTTGTAGATCATGAATGAAACAAGTTTTCTCCCTGAAAGCAACCTCCAAATCTCCATCACCAAACCGACCTCCATCGAAAACAGATTATGACCGAGGCCTTCCACATAGTAAACCCTGATAATTTCGATGTTCCCATTGACATAGTCTCCAGTGAGTCCATGATAGCCGCGGTGATCATTCCCTAACCCGACAAAGGCCAATGAACTTTGCAATAAAGTTTGATAACAGTTTAAGATTGCCCGTCATGTGTCGGGAACATCCGCTATCAACAATCCAGAGATGATTCAGACACCTGCATAACAATGCATCTACACAGTGATGGAATAGAAGTAGATTTGGAACCCGAAATGTTAGAGGGTTCCCAGAAGCGCTTATAGTAGATATACAAACATCAATAGCTTTAGGTATCCACTTAAATCCTAGTGTGTTATATATCCATTCTGCCATCTATAACTAGTATTTGCTTTAGTCTTAGTGAATGCACTAGGTGGTACTACATTCTAGGAGGGAATGAAATGGAGCTACAGGGACAAAGAATGCGCTTCTTAGAATCTAAAGATGGCGGCCTACCAAGCACGACTTAGAAAGATTAGTGGGCCTAGAGGTATTCCGGTTCTTAGGATTCCTTAAACGAGATGATAGCTTTAGCAACACATTTATCATGACAATCAGAATTCATACTTTTACCACAAATATCACAAGGTGCATCGATCAATATCAAAAGTACTTAACGGTTTAGCATTCGCTACATCACTATTTCTATTACATTTGCCGCACGCAATATCTATGGTGGAAGCAACGTGAGTCTTATTCATAGTCCTAGGGTGTTCTTCTACTTTAGCATTCTTGATTGATCTTTTCTTAGGTCGCAACTTCCTATTCTTCGATTAGTGCTCCTAGGCCGTGAAGTGCGGACATTTGGAAAAGATGCAACTATTCCCGTGTCAAGAGAAGGAGGCACGCTAGCATCTTGTGATTTGGCAGTAGGGATTCTAGGTGCATGAGTACTAAGTGTTACCGGGGCTAATCTCTTAATGATGGTTGGCGGAAGTTGTTCATACTTTCCTAACATTCCTCTTAACTTGATGATAGTGTGAATCGATCTTGATTTTCGTACCTAACATTTCCAAAGAAAATGCATAACTTCTTTAATGTGTGCAAGATAATGATCAAGTTCATTTGATGCTTCATCACGAGTCTTTTGAGTAAATCAAATATGACACCATATTCCTTTTAGACTTTTAAAAGTTCTTGTTCATATTTTGAGATTTGACACTTAAAAGACACGCTTTGATCATCCAGTTGCTCAAATTTAGGATCGTAAGATTTTGCACGCGAATCGGGCAATTTTATGTTGAAAAGCAATTTGTTGATCGTGAATATCTTTTGACACCAATTAAGACGCGATTAATTGCATTTGAAAGTTCGCTTGACAATCGCTTGTTTTCAACTTTTAAGGACTCGACCAAGCACATTATCGTTGTTCTCAACATGTATCACAGATTCAACAAGATCAGAGGTATGATCAAATGCATATGACAAAGAATTCTTTAGCACAACATTATGGACATCAACACAGATGACATCTTCCAAGAGTCGATCAACATCTTTTCTCAACAATTTCTTTTACGCTTAGTATTAGAAATAGATGTTTCGCTTTCTAAAACGACCTTCATCTCTCCAAGTTCCTTATGAAAATCCTTTTCCCAAGCTAATGCACAATTTTTCAAATTTTTAACATTAGGTAAAAGATTTTCTCAAAAATGTCTCTTGTTCTCGCCAGAGGCTTATTGAAAGTGATCAATTTTGGTTTCAGAACAATATTCTATCTCATGTTGTAAAATTTTGAGGTCAGCCATGAAGATGTCAAAATATCTAAGAATTTTTCGATTTTCGGGTTTTGAATTTACTTCACTGATGGAAGGTAAAGGACCATAAGTTTGTGCATAATCTGTTTGGGGATTAACATTAGAAGACTCAGGTGTTTTGATGATAACCCTTGGTGTGTTAGAAGAATCCGCTGGTGTGACGAAAGTGACCGCTTTTGAATAGTTAAAAGGTTTGTTGTAAACAACTTTTTCTAATTTTGATCGACTCTCGCCTTCTCGTGATCTAATTCCTCTTGACGATGATATTCAACAACATTCATAAATGTAATTATCAACTTTATATTCTCGTGACCGGAAACTTCGTGATTTGGTTTGAATATTTTGGTTGAAAGCTTAGGTTTGTAATCAGCAAGATTCGGTCCATATCCATTTGGATTGGGTTTTAAAGTAAACTTTTCAATGGTTGTGACCGACTCGCCATGTTTGTAAACAACAGCTTTAAACTCTTTAAGTTTGTTTTGCAAGCCGATGATTTCTTCAAGATGATCATCTATTCGCTTCGTTGAATGCTTTTTGTATGCAGAGAACTGTTTTTGACAAGTTAACAACTCAAATTTTAGCTTTTGATTTTCCAAGGTGAGAGCGTTAATTTGCTTTTTATGTTCATGTTTCAGCTGTTCTATTTCGCACAACAAAGCATTCTTCTCGCTGCTAGATCACGATCCTGCCTTTCTAAATATTTTTCATTTTGATAAGATTTGGCAAAGGTCGCTTCAAAACCGCTTCACGCTTTTCTTGAGTTTTGAAAAAGTTGAGTTGCTTTTGTAAAAATTCAAAATCCTTGGTTAACAAAGGCATTTTTGCATTTCAAGTCCAGATTAATGGCACGACATTCTTCCACTATGGTTTGTTGGTCTTGTATTAAACGAGCAAAAACTGATGAGGCAAAGGTTCGGCGGTTCAACGCGAGTCTCAACATGATCATTACGAGATCTCAAGTATGACCACGGAGTCAATTTGATTATCAAGGGAAACCGGTTGGTCATCTTGATCGCCAAATATAACTACGGGTCTAGTTGAAAATCGCCGAATGAGATGTGGATGACTCATTTTGAACATTCCGAGCCTTGCCGGATGCAGATGTTGGCGGAGATATGAGATCAGAGATAAATATGGTGTTGTTCGGGTACCGAGACAAGCCATCGCTGTCATACATGGGCCTCGTGTCCTCATGTGTAACTCCCCTGATATTAGCCATCAACATAACAAATGCTGATTGGCCCGCAAGTCCTCCATATCATCATCTCGAGTCGCAGATTCGCCATAAAGCTCGTTTTGTCTGTGAGAGTTCCACCAGCTTCATCCTTAAGAGCCAAAAGAAGAGCCTCTTTGAAATAAGCACTGCCTTTAGTCCTTGGCTTTGGGCATGCATTAGCCAGGTGTCCCTTCTCATTGCAGCTTGTAGCATCAAGACCATTCAACCCATGCCGAGCATTTCCTGCTCCACCACTTGAGCTCTGTTGTTATTCCTACCCACAGCATTAAACCCTTGACCACCGCCCCATCTGACGACCATAACCACGATTCTGAACTTCAACTCGCCCATTGTTTACAACAGCTTGATTCCTTGTATTAGATGAGGAACTAATACGGTTGTTGGATTTGTTGGTATAACGGCTAAAGGCATTAGCAATCATAGCGAATCCTTGTTGCAATGCTTCGAACGGATCGGATTCCTCATTATGAAGTGCTTGATCATTGTTGTAAGGAACCAACTGATTTTGTTGAGGTTGATGTGATTGATCGTTTGGTGGGTTTGAAGCAGTTGGTTGAGTTGCTGGTTGAGGAGAATAATTTTGTTGAGCATATAAGGCAAGTTGTTGATTTTCCGGATGTGTGGGTGGAGCTTATAAGAAAAATCTTTCAAGCTTCCAAGTAGTGTCCAAGTTATCGGGTGTGTTTTGATTAGTAGATTGTGGGTTTAGTTCGTGTTCGGTGCTCATTTTGCTCTCATCACATCCAAACATCACCATCTTTATCATACACTTTTGTAAGCATAAAACTTCATCTTTTACCTTTTCATATATATTTTTCATACATTTTTATGAAGTCCATATGATCATATTTGCCTAAGTTGTAGTTTTTTTTACAGGTTCCCCAAAAATTATCACCCATATGTACTCCATAAATGTTTATAACAGATATGTGCTAATTAGAGGTTTATAAAAATGAGAGGAATGAAAAATGGTTCTTCAAAGTGAGTTTTCATCTTTTGACATTAAAGGTTTTATGTAGTTTATGTTAATTAGTAAGTTGTAAACACTAGTTTTAACCCCAAAAATGGTCTTTTTATCTTATATGGTTCGACTAGTATTTCATTTTTAGTAGGATTGGCGAAGTGTAGTTCAAGGGATTTTTGTGGTGTAGTTTGTGGTTAAGCAAGTAGATAAAAATGGTAAAGTTTAAAATGAGCGCGGAAGCGCCGCCGAAAATTATAATTTTCCCAAAAAGTTAGTTATTTTTACAAGTTTTATTAAAGTTTTAGAAAATAGATTTTTAGTTATAAACGTGGCCTTTTGAACGGACTAAAACGGAGTTATAACGAAAAAGATACGTAGTTTTCAATTTTTGCGGTCAAAAGTTACTATTCCAGAAAATTAGCGCGCTGATCCGATTTTCAACTGACCAAGCAGTGACCTTAAACTTTCTGTGAAATCTCCAAAGTTTAAAAATATATTAGTACACTTAATTACCTTCGCGGGGATATAAAGAACTTGAAAAACGGACTTAAAACGAGTGAGTTATGGTTAACCTAACTTTGAGTCGAAAACGTGCTGAAAACACTATTCACAGCATTAGTATGCTGTCAGGATTTTTAATCAAGGTTTTGAGGGCCTAAACGGACGTTTCGGGGAAACGGACCTTAAAACGACCCAGTTAGTTTTCCTATGTATATATTACATCAAGTCCGATGTAAACCGATTTTACAATTACTGAAACCGTTACATAGTTTTAACTATATTTTCACCATTAGCTCAAAAGTAATTATTTTGACATGGAACCATCACACATTCAAGTAACGATATTTTTATATAACTAGTTTTCAAGTAACATATTGGGTGATACGTTTTCAAATCATGCATTCACGACAACATATCATAACTCAAGTCATAACATTCATTTTAGGTCGCGGATAGTTTCCGAGCCTCATTTTCGTGCACTTCATTTTGTTAGCATATCAATCATACCATGTGAGTTCATACCCCGCTTTTACTCGCTTAAATTCTTACAAACTCTTTGGGGGAGATCCATGCTTAAATACTTGTTTTTACTCTTGTGAATACTCAAACCATTTATACAATTGTGTTACACTATACTCCTTATACTCTTTGGACATTATGTGTGGTTTATTGCGATATGTGCCTTAATGTGCTAAACTTGTTTCCAATTATGCTTCAACATACATACTTTAGCAACTGGTTAACCTGCGGGAGCCGCGAAGAGGTATTGATAGTACTATCGGCCGACGCCCCACCCTTGTGTCCCTGATGACTTGACCTGGGGTGAATATAATCCGTTTTTCAATGAGACACAACAAACAATGTAGACTTGTCAAGAGGTTCAGTTGGCTATGATTCTTTGCATTAAGTACTTGTATATATCGTATGCACATATGCCCTACTTACAAACAAGATTGACAATTCTATTTTAGGCAATGGGTTGTGAACACATAGGTTGCGAGCTTTGTATGGGCGAACTCTAACCTAATGGATTTACAATGTCTTTGCTGCATCAACATTCTTTAAAGACTTTTTCAAATCATTTTCAACAAACCTATGAACTCATCAACCTTTGTGTTGACACTTTTTAGCATGTTTATCTCAGTGTCGTAAGGCATAGCATTTCATGGAGCTTTTGGGTCACATGGTATACATTGAGTCTTGTTTTTTATCAATTACCATTCGACATGTTTTGTAACCCTTATGTTTTATCAAACTTTGGGATCTCATGTTTTGTAAACTTTAACTTTATTTAATCGAATGGTAAACTTTTCAAAACGTCTCATTTTAGAGGTCGTTTTCTGTATCCATGCTTTGTGCTATGATATCATACCCCAAAGACACTATCGTTCCGCTGCGATATTTTGGGGGTGTGACAGTTTTAGATAAGCTGAAGTCATTGATTGGGTTTTGCAAAGTTATGAAAACTTGGTTCTGATTGATTTTCAAGCAACTCATTTACCACCATTTTGTTAAAACAAATATTTTTCTAAAGAATTTAAAAGGAAAAATATTTGAGTAGGAACAACAGTCCTTCGACATACTTTCCTCATGTTGTTTTAGGATAAGTGCACTAAATATTTGAAAATTGGTTTAGCGTAGCACTTTCTTTTCTTGAAGAACGGGTTGATATCTGAAATAATAACAAACCATGGTTTAAGCACGGGTTACAGTCTGAAATAACTGCAAGCCATAGTTTTAGACATGTTTTTTAAAAGAATATTTACACCTCCTGCTCGAACTTCCTCTATGATCCCGTGCCATTGTTGAATGACATTTCTAAGACCGTCGATGTTATCGATACCAGAAGACATGTCTTGAGAAAAACAATATTTTTTGTATTTTACAAATTTTCTAATTTTTATGGGTTTTTGTTGGTTTTATAATTTTCTATTTTCTTTTTGTTGGTTTTATATTTTTGTATTTGGTTTTTGATAAATATTTACAGATAGTATAGATGATATAGTTTAAGAAGATAATGATACGAGTACCGAGATAAGGATATCGAACAGCCCCGTTGAAGAAGATAGAAATCGTCATCTCTTAAACATCCACCACCAAAGCTTCTGAGGCTCTTGAGAAGAAGGAATTGAGCCTTTAAGAATGTGAGACTTTGGCAGCTTCCCCCCAAACCGAAAATCCTTTAGCTGAGCAGATTCAAAGCTTTCTATCATGATTCCCTTAGCCAGGTGCACAAAGAAGCACACCATTATCATTGATTTTGCTGCTCCTTTTAAGAATAATCTTTGTGATTCTTCGGTCGGGGTTATATCATCAAGTAGAAGAACAGCAACGTTTCATCCCACACATTAATAGAATCTTCTCATATTTCTTTTCCACTGAATTATGAAGTGATGCATACCAAAAGGTGTCACGAGAACACTTCCCCCACGTAGTTGAATTGATGCAGTCAGTCTCTTTGAATGAAGCTCATGAACCCGAATACACATATGGATGTGCTTCAAAGACGGAGAAATTTATAACATCGAAGTAGCAGATTAAGTCCGATAGCCAAAGAATAACCCCGATGTATACTTTTCTCTCCCCTGAAGAAAGTGTATGAAGCTCAAGAACCCAAAGTACACGAATGACCAAAGAGAGAATAACCGATAACATTGAAGTAGCATGCTGAATCATTGATTATCTCTGCGGATGTCAACTCCGGAATAAGTGATTATATCTTTGAATCACTGATTAAGCCCTCAAGTGAAGCAGCTGAGCATCCCCAATGTACACAATCTCTCTCCCCTGATGATTGCGATAACATAGAAATCATTACACACTTGTGTACCTCTTTTATCTTCAGAAACTAACTCTTCCATCTCTTCCCCCACATAGTTGGAATAAGAACACTAAACGCCATGAGATAAACATTGAGTTTCTCTGCGGGTAATGACCTTTGTCTTCCCGGGATATCTTCAATCACTTAGAAGTATTAAGTTCATCAAGTTTACTCGCGTTTAGATGCGTGTCTCCTTCCCCCTTGCTGGTTTTGATACTTCAGAATCAGCAAAACATTCAAAGCCCAAATACTTGAAATTTTATTGAGAAGAACCTTAGAAGTCTTTGTGAGAATCAACTTGCTGAAGTAGAATGTGAGCAAGTCTAATTGGGGATAAAATTCAGCATTTCACTCTCCCCCAATTAGTGCTCTCCCCTAAGATGACAATCTATTCAAGTGATCTTCTCAGCCCGGATTAAGAAGAAGTCTTTAGATCGTTATATGCAACTCGTCTTTAGTCATCTAACATTCAGCAGAAAATGTAGAACAAACTGTAGACTTGACCTTCTTCAAGATTGTCCAGTTGGGGAAAAGATAGTTAACATCTTCATCTCACCAATAAAGCATCCCAATTAACTACATCTTGCAAATCCCCTGAACTAAAATGCCTCCTAATCAAACAAGAACAGAAAGATGTTCATCAAGGAAATCAGCAATCAGCCCGCAACGAACACACTAAATGGTAACACCTAACAAACAATCACATCAAACAAGAACATAAGGTTGCCCGGAATCATCATGTCGATGTGTACGTGAAGCATTAACTGGAAGCATTTTGTCGATAAACTCATATTAGCTTGTGAAGATGTCAACCAATGACTCTTAGAAGAAACTTCATGTGAAGATTACCCGATAAGAAGAAGCTCGGTTCTTACATGAGTTAGGAGCCGTTTGACCAAATATTCTCAGATATAACTCAACATGCAGCAGTTTCACACTTCTTCTCTCCCTCAATAATTTCATACGGAGTTGCCATTCTTGATAAAACAAGTGAGTGTCATCCAAATGTAGTATATTCACACTTCTCCCCCTCAAAGGTAGCATAGGATGTCGCCATCGCCATTATAATCGAGCAAGTGGAATAAGAGAACAATCATCGGTAGTCCGGTTCACTTGATAACTAAAAGCGCGTGGAAAAATATGAAGCATGTTGATGAGAATGGTCATAAATGAGAAGATTTCTCTTCTTCCGAAGATAAAGCGCACTGAAAAGTACACTTTTCTTTTCTTTGAGGAATGGGGCCTGAAGTGTTATCTGCAGACGCCATAATGATGAAGTACGAGGTCTGAACTGATGTGAAGAGACGTCATTGCCGATTGAATATCAAGGTTGAGTTACTTGAACCCCGTGAGTTATGAGATATCAATCATTGTGTTATCCATACTTTAAGCCACCCATGTATTGAAGGATCAAGTATCTCAGAATCGAGTAAGGACTACTCTGCACTAACATTACAACCTTGTTTGCATATATATTGGTTAGTGACATTAGTATCCAAACCCTTTGGGGTTTCACGGTCAACCTTGATTTTGCCATCGTTTTTCCGGTAGGTATCCACCTAAGTCCAACATCCTTAAACATTCTACCATACGTATCCGCTATGGCAAGGTCTAGGATTGTTAAGCTTCTTATACATAGTGGAAGACTTATCGTTATTCCTAGTTTCCAAAGATTTAGCAGTTGGTATCCATCTAGGCAAAGTTTTTTGTTTGTTTTGCTTCATAGACTTAGTGTAGATCCTAGACTTAACAGGTTGAACCTTAGCAATGTTAGTAGTCTTAGTGGATTGTATCTTAGCATGAGCATTAACTTTATTCAGGGATTTTGGAAGACAATTATCATGATTTGCTTTAAAGATACATTTTAGACAATTCGAGCAAACAGGTTGATTAGATTTAGAAAAAGATCTAGAGTTCTTAGAGTGATCTGCTACGAGAATTGTTTTACTCAAAACATAACTACTCTTAGATGCAAGCCAATCCCTGGACTTTTGTAGAGTGTTCCAAGGTAATGATTTACAACTACTAGTAGTGCCTTGAAACCTCGTAGAATTCATCACCCTAGGTCTTGAACCTAAAATTCCATCTTTTCGAATATGTGCCTTTTTCCTAGCTTCTTCTAGATAATAGTTCTTCCACAAGTCATTCATATCATATGAATTCTGAATTTTAATGCTTGGTTTTGACACCTTTTTAGAACTAATCCTAGAGGTGCCGGGAGTAGAAGTAGTCAGATGTTGAGGTTTAGAGGAACTAAAACATAATTTTAGGTAACTCAGTGAAGTGACTGGTTTTTGACAAAACTTGTTTCTCATCAACTTGGGAGGCAAACCGTGTTTTTGAAAATTTTGGTCTTTCTGATATAAACGCAGAGTCGCCTAAAACGGACCGGTTTCTAATGGGATGAGAAACTGGTTTCCCAAGGTTGATGGTTTTGTAAACTTAGTGTTCACACTTTTCCCTACAGTTTTCCTAAGCTCATTCTTTAAGGCAACAATAGCGAAACTCTTTTCCTGAAGTTGAGCTTTGAGTTCATCAATTTTTGCTATCAAAGAGTTTGTTTGTTCCATTGACTTAGTTCAAGTTTCTTTGACAGAGTCACTTATTTCTATGTGATGCTTTCTCAAAGAGTCATTTTCCTTTAGTAATTTGGCCACACAAACCGCTAATTCATCATTTCTCATTTGAATATCATCAATAGCATTAACATCAGAATTACTAATGAATGACTGAAATTGTTCGTGGATCACCTAAAGTGCAGCTCTAGAACTATCTTCATGAACCTTTACTTTGACAAGTTGTTGTTCCAATTGTTCTAAGTTCAATAGTAATGTTCCCGTTAATGTGGATGAATCTTGACGGAAAAGAGTATTGCACGTTCGTTCCAAACCAATAGGTAGAAGTAACATGAGGTGTGAGTGAAGTTGTTGATAAGGTTCAATGCTACTTTCCTTATGCGTGGTATTTTGTAGCCTAGATTGGTGCAATTCTCTTTCTTTAGATTCTAAACACGGAGATCTCACATCCTCATTGATTGATTCCATCATCTGTAACCGTTCAGTATAGATAATATTCTCATGGTTGTCAACAGCTTCATACAGTTTGAGTACTTCCGAAATTACTGAATCAGGAGTGTAAGACATGATGTTGATGTGTACACGGGATTTTACAAGTCTGTGATTTAAACCGAGAAATAGAATCTTTCGCGGGATTTTACTAAAATCAAGACCAAACCATAAGAAAGTGAGAAGTAGAATGTAGTAAAGGAACTAGAAGATGATAAGGAAGTGAAGATAAATTGGTGTTATGGTCGAGTTTGTGATATTCCCTAATTCTTTATATATACCCCCTGTTCCGCGGATCGCATAACTTGACAAATCGCAGGAATTGGCAAATCGCATAACTTGACAAATCGCTTCAGAAGACAAATCGCTCAAAACACAAATCGCTTCAGAAGACAAATTGCTCAGAAGACAAATCGCTCAGAAGACAAATCGCTCAGCAGACAAATCGCTCAGCAGACAAATCGCTCAGAAGTCAAAGCGCATAAAGACAAGTCGCTAGACATACAAATCGCTAGTTAGGCAAATCGCTAGATAGACAAGTACATCCACTACCTCGTCCTTTTTGTCGTTTTGTCTCAATAGACAAATCGCTTAGTGCACAAATCGCTTCTCAAAACACAGACAAATCGCTTAAACATAGGGACAAATCGCTACGAAGAAAAATGGTACGAGACACAAATCGCTTCCATGAAACTTTCTAAAACACCACTTTTCAATTCAAAAACAACTCAACCACGCTGATTCAAGCCTTCCAAATCAAAACTTAAGCACTTATAATGATTCTAAATACAAAAGTACAATCAAAATCCAAACTTTAACACCAGAAATGATCCAAATGATGCAAACTACTCTAAACTCATTCAAACCCAAAAACCTTATGAAAACCACTAGAAATCCAATAACATGAAAGATGAGTGATCAAACCTTGGCTCTTGATACCATTTGTAACATATTGGTTTTCATAAACACATCACATAACACAATATGGTTCGAATAGTTTAAGGTTCTAGAGACAGAAAGTGGAAGATGGGAGCCTTTCTAGAGAGAGAAAGTAAAACAAAAGAAAGAAGGTTAGATTGAGTGAAAGGTCCAACCCTCTACCTTGGTAGGTAGAGGGTATTTATAGTTACATACTACACGTCCTCCTTCGAACTGTGGATCAGGCATACAGTGGGTAAAGACCCGTCCTTCCTCCACGGTGTTACTTAAACTAATAACTAACTAATAACTACTAAATAACGTAAAGTCTACGAGCTAACATATGCTGGACTAGAGTTGGGGTGACCGACTCTTCCTTATGGAATTTCCAATTCCTAACATATATATATATATATATATATATATATATATATATATGGGGAATTGCATATATACCCACTAAAACTTAAAAACTTGGATATTTTTTTTATCATAATACAAGTTTTTATTGCACGATGTACAATGCATTTTAAGCATGTTTTAGGTATATATGCAAATATGCAAGTTTTAGTGATATATATGCAATTATCCATATATATATATATATATATATATATATATATATATATATATATATATATATATATATATATATATATAGTTTACAATTTTTTTACAATGGCTACAATCCTTCATAAAAATACACTACAATAATTTAGGGTCCCATTGAAAGAATCAGACCCACAAAATATCAGTGGACCCACATTTTAGCACAAAATTGTAGCCAATTGACTACAATTAATTGTAATATATTCCCTATATATATATATGGAATATATTACTACAATTAATTGTAGCTAATTGCTACAATCTGTACTAAAAAATGTGGCTTGATTATTTTGTGGCCTGATTCTTTCTGTGGGTCCCTGAATGATTGTTAGTGTATTTTTAATGAAGGATTAGAAATCGCATACAAAAGTAGCAGCCAATCCTATATATATATATATATATATATATATATATATATATATATATATATATATATATATATATATATATATATATATATAGGTAACTTTATTTTAAAAACTCTCTTAAGTGCGAGAACTGCGAGAACTTTATTTGGACCATAAGATTATAAGATCAATGGATGAAAATCATTGTGGCATTTTGGTAAAGAAAATAATACCATATACAGTTAACTATTCGAATGTGGGTATTTGTGTAATTTTACATGAATCAATTTAAAAACCGTCCTATATTTACTATCAAATTCACGATCTCCAATATCTTTCATATTTATCTCCTTCAAAAGAAAACCCTAGTAACAACCTTAGCCACCATAATGTTTTTTTCAGATCTGAGAGCCGCCCCCTCTTAAATCCAAATTAGATCTCACTTTTTTGTTGTTTCTTTTTACTCGATATCAAAACAAGAAATGAGAGTTTACATATCCGTGTATAAGGGTTGTTTTCACTTTTGATTCTTCGTTTGTTGTGAATCGAAAAACACAAGATTTGGATCGACTCAAAAAATGAACGGAGGATGTTGGTCCAATATAAGGGATGGACAAAAGTTGATGTCGCCACTGGTTCAACAGTTGTGCTCTATTTATCAATGATATCTCGTGGCTTTCGTGGGCAGTTGAACTTCAAGAAACACAAGTATTTGAGCTCTAGTGTAATCCTTTTTGTTTTCTTTTTTCAATTTTCGAATAAAACGTGTCAATTTTATTGTTTTGTTGGGTTTTTTCGGATGAGGTGTTTCTTGACAAAACCGGGGGTAGCTATTTTAATTCAACATTTGGATGATTAATTTATTAACAGCACAAGTTACTTGGTTGCAATTTTTTAGTGTTAAAGGTTTCTTCAACTCATTTAATGTTGTGGCTTCAATAAAATAATCACTTTGCTGTGAATTTAATGTATTTAAAAAAAATAGCAAGAGAGTCAATACAATTTTTCATGACACTTTGTTTGTTCTAGTAATACGGAGTAATTGTTAGTTGCATCAAGCAAAGCACTTTCATTGCCTGTTAAGTGTTAAGTAATACGGAGTAATTGTTAGTTGCACATGGTTGACGAATATTATAATGTGAACCACTTTATAAATGTTGACGATAACCTGTTAAGTGTTCGGTAGCTAAAGATAAGTTTGTGGGTCAAAAATTCAGATACAATAATTTTAAGGAATGGTACATACATGTTTTAAGGAATGGTACATACATGTTTATGTAAAAAAAAATCAATAAAAATGGTGTGCATATGTGTTTTATTGTTCATATAATTGTTCATATAAAATCAAGGATAATATAAAATGGTGTGCATACATGTTTTAAGAATGGAACATACATGTTTTAAGGAATGGTGCATACATGTTTAGTGAAATGTGCATATGTGTTTCAAGTATAATATCTTTGTGTGGTTTAGTTATATTTGTGTGTGCTTGTTTAAGGTTCATGAAGATGATAATAGCATTGAAGACTAACAAGTGGATGCACATATAGACGCTTGAAGATAATTTGCGGCTTTGAGAAGAAACAATTATTGCATATGTATTTTTTGTACTTGTAATCAAATCAAATGAAGTGTAACGTATAGGTAGTAAATCTTTTTTTTATATAGGTTTATATTCTTTAATTTTTGTATCAAACTTCAAAAAGAATAATGGTTAGTTATATGCCGAAAAATATTGGTTTGGTGGTATAAATATCTAAACAATTGTAAAATAGAAACATACATGCACCTCATTTTTAAAAAAAAACGCGTATGCACCTCTAATATTCCGAAACCATGAAACAAACATGCACCTCGTCTTTTAAAAAAAACATGCATGTTCAGAAAAAGCAAAAAAAAAAAAAAAAAAAAAAAAAAAAATTGAATGTTTTTAAAAAATCAAAAATAATATAAATATGACTTTTACTATTATACCCTTTTGTATTAAATAAAAAGGTTTAATAATTCAAAAATGCTATGTTGCATTGATATGTTGTACAATATGCATTACTATGAGTACATAAGGGGTTTTCGTAGTTCTCGCACTTAACAGAGTTCTCAAAATAAAGGTCCCCTATATATATATATATATATATATATATATATACTAGTTGCAAAGCCCGCCCATTGGGCGGACATGTCTTATAATAATCGTTGACATATTTTTTTATGGCGAAAGAAGGTTGGTCAAGAATTGCTGGAAAAGTGGACATGTTGAAAGAAAGGGTTATATTTTATGAAGAAATTTAAAATCAATGAATACAGATAAAAGAAACTTACACCATCAATAATTCCACGTTCAATAAGAGGCTTCAAATAAACAGTACTGAGATTCGATACAACAGTTATAGAATGAGTCCACAATCTTGATCTTGAATCTTCAAACATGCTTCTATATTGTGTTTAAAGGCTATCTCCAAATCCTAATGATTAAATAATATTCCGGTCCCACATTGCAATTTCAGGATCAAACCTGTGTTCCCGTATAGGCCAATAGTGTAGGTTCCGTTTGAGTACCGATTTTTTTTATTGAATGCATTAAGAATGAATAAAAATAAACGGTTATGGAATATGAGAGAAACAAAGTTTCAAAGTAGTACGCAAGAACAAAGTATCAAAGCATAGCCCGTTCGATGGGCGAGCAAGTCTTATAAATATCGTTAAAAACTTAGAAATTGGAGTGTTGGTTATACCTATAGCTTATTTTTCGTTAACTTTCGTGCAAAATTCAAAAATTAGGCAATAAAAGTGGTACCTTTCTGAATTTAACGACTTTATTTTCCAATTATGTTGAATCCCTCTACAATTAGAGAAATAATTAACATATCAAAACCCTATACAATAACTGAAACTTGAAGTGAACTTATGCTCTAAGCAGAAAAGAATGATCTTCTTGATTATCTCGGGCCTATGTGTTGTTCGGTAAGTAATTAGTCGATGTATGGGTCCATATTTGATGATGTCCAACGTTACACATGTTTGATTCATTGGCACCTGAAAGTCACAGTATTGGTAGCTCATTATGTCGCTATATAAGATGGTTCATGAAATTGTAAAATATGTAATAGCATAATGTATATTTAAATAACATATTTCGAGTTATAAAAGATGTACATACCTCCCTAACACCATTCCTTTTTTATGTTCTCAATTCTATTAGCGAGGAAATGGTATTTTTGTTTCACTGCAAGCCAAATGCCATCAATAAGACACTCAATAGTAACGATTAGTTCACACTTAAGAGTTGAAAGTTTCAGAAAATCATATAATTATATAATCTTAAAGACTTCCACATTACAAATATAGTTGCTATGAATGAACATGTAAAAGAACAAATTGGCGACTTAAACGTACCAATAAATACAAAAGCTTCCATAATACTAAAAATGGATTGGCATTAGATGAACTACTCATTTTCTGAATTCCAAATTTATCAGAGCATTTTATGATAGCTTGTTCTCTATCTTCACGGGTGGGGTAACTTCCTTCTTGTTGGCAAGAAACGTGTAAAATGTAATTGGGTAAAGACCACAAATGCGACTATCAAATATTTAGGAAAATATTAAAACAAAGCAATTTCCAAGTAAAAATAGCAAAATGAAATGCTACTTGGCGATATAGTGTGCAACATTTTCCAGTATAAACAGCTTACTTACACATCCAATAGCAAGCACATTCCCCAATCCACCTTCACTCGTTACAACAGTATCAATTGCATGGTTCTAAAAGGCCCGCAAAAGCCTATCAAAGGCTTGAGGCTTGGTCATGCGGCCACGCCATGCCACCACGCCACCTTATGCCACATCTTTTTATAAACTTGATATATATAAAATATGATATAAATATATAAATATTTTTATCTTTTGTGCCGCCTTATGCCACGCCTGATAAACGCAAAAGCTTAAACTTAGCCGCAAAGCCGTGAGGCTTGGTAATGCCACCACACCATGCCTCGCACTATTTATAACCTTGATTAATTGAAATCTTCAGGGCAAACGTAGTGCTAAGATTAAAAGATATAACCTCGCCCTGCCATATGAGTATGATTTTAGGGACGCATACAAATCGAAGATGACCATGGCATCACTTTTTAGAATTTAATAACTTACAGATTACCTGTCCAAGCTCCTCTGGTTTCAAATCAACAAAAGTTACGAGTGTATCTATAATTGTTATTTTTGGAAGTCCATGATGATAAGCATATTTCATCATACATAGAGCCTTTCGATAGCTACGAAATAGACCAATTCCAGTGATCATGATTACTCTTTGGTAGCAGAAAGAAAGTAAAAACATCGCACTGTTCCTAGTTTATAACTTTTATACACAGTGAGAGGGCCCAAACTATTACCATTAAAAATAAGACGGCTGTTTATTTTTAAAATAAAACGGTAACGATAAAGTTATCCGAACCATTGAGATGCCCAAAGTGTTTAGACCAGGAAACTGATTTGCAAAGACCGAGGTCACCCTTATCTCACAACATTTCATGTGTCACCCCTGAGGTAGAGGCCACTGTAGAAGAAATCCTAAGTTGTAACATGCATTAGGTTCTTGCATGCTACACCATTTAGCATAGATGCACGTTAAGAACGATATCCGTTAAATAAATACATGCATTCTATATTTAAATTTAGCTAGAAACACTAAAGAGATTTGTATCAATGATTAGAATTGTAAAAAAGTATAACTAATTTGATAGGAACCACATAAAATCTTGGAGGGGTGTAGGTTTATATGCTAAAGCAAGGTAGCCAAAAGTTAAAGCTCAATAGCCAAAGCTATGATTCTTGAACTTAAAAGAAAAACATGAACTGGCATTAATGGTACTTTACATTTTAAGTGATTATTAGCTTATCTTTTATAACAACTAAATAGTTTGGGGTGTTTAGATAAACATGGTTACCTGAATATAATAGAGTAAACAAACACCTGTTCTTATATTTTTTAATTAGAGAGTCAAACAAATCAATCAATCCCAAACACCCCCTAATATACCTTTAGAAATATACATATAAGGTGTAACCAAACCAGGTGTTTTTACCCATTTAATATATGAGTAATATAGATAGAACGATAAAAAATATGTTACCTTCATGCCTTGACCATTGAATCATTTGCAAGTATGGAAGCTCTATCATGTGGTGTCACGTTCTTGCAACTGAATTTTTTAGCAAATGGCCTGAAACTAAACATCTGATCCACCAGAGCAAGTATAAATGTTCACAAATAAAAACGTCAAATAGCAAGTATCATACAATTACCTAGAAACAATCAATTAGTTTAAGATGGTTTACATACTCAAAAGTTATCGTGTGGTACATAAGGGAGGTTGATCTAGGCAAATAAACAAATAATATACTTAATAGATAAATTTTCGTCGCTTGTTAACATGAAAAACTTACGACGTCACCAAAAGGATTATTACCCCCACGGTCCAAAATCTGGACCACCTCCAAGACCCCCTATACTTGCCTCATAGTTTTCATGGCCAAGCTATACAACCATATATCCACCATAAAAAATGTAAAGCATAATATAGCATGCATCTTATATGCAGAGGCGGACCTACCCTATAAGTAGGCGGTGCCCGGGAACCACCTTGCGAGCAAAAATCGTTTAGAAGTGATGGATAGATTTTTTCACGACCTACCTTAGAAAAATATGAGGAACCACCTTGAAGATTGATTGAACTTGAGGGAGATGCAAATAAGTAGATTTAGTGTAGTTAGAACAAGCAATTTGTTGTTTAGGAAGTCTTGTTGATTGCAATGTTTACTACTGAACTCTTGTCAAGAAGAAGATGAACAGTTATGAACTGTTATCATTTAGCAAGAAAAAGTAAAACTAGAAAAAACCTTTGGACAAAGTGTGATGAAGAAACTATTGGATATAATGCTTTAATGCATTGGGCATTGAAATGAACTTGTTTTTAAGTTTTTTATGTCTAGTTACGTACTACCTATCTCAATATGTTGTTCCCAACCCAATAATAACAAGTTGTTGTGTGTTATTTTTATTAGCAACTGAATTATTATTTCTCACTTAGTTGCTAGTTAATCTCTTTTTGTATAATTTTCTTGGTCTAACATTTTGGAGTTTCAAACTTTGGCGTAGATTTTTTCTAGAACTATCATCTTGTATTCACATAGATGCTAAAATACTTCAACTTTGTTCAGTTGCCAAAAGAATTGGAGTCAAGCAATAAGTAAAAAATTTAGTATTATGAGTCATGAATCGAGTAAAATACCTATGCTATCATGAAGCTTTCAAGCTATGAAACCTTAAAAGATTCAATTATTTAAACAATAATATCTCTTCAATTAAATTGTGAAGTGCTAACGATGCACTTTTACATTTGAATCCGACCCGACCCGACCCGACCCGACCCGTTATCTCATTAATTTTGGCTTCCCGGCTAAGGGAACCACTTTAGATTTACTCTTAGGTCCGCCACTGCTTATATGAGAAGGTAAAGAGACGACAACTTATTGTGGCATGCATGGACATGTATAGATTTATTAGCTAAGAGCTTTTGTGTTCATAAACTTGTTGAATTAGGATTTTTCACTTTGTATGTAGGTCCATGCAGGGTCAACAATGACGATGAAACCTGCAAGTTATTAGCACAGTCTTTGGGTATAGACACATAAAACACATGCCTTTTCCACACTTCATCATCTCATTAACCCGATTATTAGAATGGAGATCCAAATCATCCTCTTCATCAAATTGAATTGGACCCCGCATTTGATTATCAAAATATAGGACCTTAAGCACTGATCTAGAAGCAATTCACTTAAATATAAAATTAACCGGAAGTAAGTTTCATTGTTATACCTCCATCGATATAGGAATGAACCTGCAACAAAATTTATTAGCCATTAACTAAATACAATAATGATGATGTTTTGATTTTTGCATTTTGAAAGCAATTGTTGCAACTTACAGAATCAAATAATTTAGTAATATCACTTCCTGAAATAGGATACAAAATATATTGACATGTTTCGAGAGAAAATTAAATGTTTTGGCTGAATACCTGAGCACGCATAAACGAAGGTATGAAGCTGTGTTTGATACTTCCCCAAGTACAAACTCTATTGTATGGGTGAGTTGGTGAACAAATACTTCATTTAACTCAAATTCCTAATGACCGTGTGGATCATGAGCTGCCTCCACCTTCAAGGCTTCATATGTGCCCTTAAGAGATGTGTAAGACTGACCTTGAACAAGGCATACATCCATGCAAGTATACAACCAAAACAATATTTAATCTTAAACACGCCAGAAGAGAAGTATAAGTTTTAATAAAAAATAAGAAATACAAAAATAAAAGAGAAGAAAAACTGAGAGTGGGCGAGTGAGGGATGATGGACCGATGGACTGGAAAATGTGTGGGATGGACGGTAAAAGATTGTGGGAGTTGAAGTTTAATAACTAAATAAATTGAAATCCTACATTTAGAAGAGAAAATGTTGACCATCCTATAATTAGAAAATGTTTTCAGAATCATCCTATAATTAGTACAACTTTTCAAAATCACCCTACTTTAAGAATTTTCTCAGATAATGATGATATTATAGATTAGAAAATGGAGTCCTTGGGAGAAGTTTCCCTGTATGGTATTTTCATGTTTCTCCCTCCCATTGTGCAAATCTATGGCTACCAGTTAATGACTACATATATGATTCGAAACGATTTCTCACTTTATAATTAAATTCACTCTATAATTGAAGCAAAATAGCTAAAGTGGGTAAAACAAATGTTAGCATGATACATACAACCTAATTTCTCCTGAAAAAAATGCAGTAAATTTAGATCACAAGGTAATGTATTATTTGTATTCAAGACATACTGATATAATACAAATACATATTCACATTAGTGACGGTTAACTTACTGTCATGAAGGCAGTATATTCTTAATTTTTAGGCCTTGTAACACCAGAAACCAAAGGGTGGTTAAACCCGTGGTCCCTCGTGACTAGAGCTCTTACAGAAAGAAGTAGCTGAAGATGCACAATTTAGAAACCAATTTGCGACACGATGGACCCGGCCTCAGTCTAGTACTCTGACAAAGATCTTACAATATCGATTGAATAAGTTTGCAGCAAATTTGAAGTAAGCAGCAGATAATAATGGTAAAATAGAACGTTCTGTGAGGGACAATGTGGCGCTCATGTCCATTCTTGATAGTCGTCCAATAGAATCTGCTCTTCCAACCTTAGCAAGGAGAATCATGTCTTTGAATGGAAATGAAGATGCCGTAGTGGGTGTCCTGAAGTAGAGCTTGATGCTAATTATCCCTGTATTTAAGCATCAAGTTATTTGTTTAGCTAATTATTTCATTTGAATTCTTGATGCCACAATAATCTCTATAATATTTTATACTACATAAAGTGACCGAACTCGGCTCTATGTAGCCCCATGCAAGATGTCGTCTACAGTTTTACCATATTGAGAAAAAAATGCTTACAACAAATACTTCATTAATTACATAGAAATCTATTTGAGATGCATCCAATCCGGCTCTTGAAATAGCCTTTGGAATGACGAGGGTTGGGGTAGTTAATCAGACTCGTATCTCCGAGATTAAAGCTTAATGGAGCACGCGTATAATAGTTATGTGTCACTTATAGTTTAGCACAAATATGTTTTGATTGTCAAAATATTAAAAGCTTAAACATATCGTAGTCTCATGCTTTTGTTTTTCTACAATATACTTATATCATCATATTAATGAAATTATACCCATTGATACTTGTTCAAAGATTTTCGAACTGGCTAGCACTTACGTGATCCCGATTCTCTAACGATGTCATACCAAGACCTTCATTTTCATGCTTTAACCATCCACCAATGTCTGCCTTTGAATGGACCAAATAATAAACAATTGATGCAATCATTGAGAGAAACGTCAAGGCAGCCCCTGCAACAAACACACATTTTTGTAGGGTTTCACAACTTAGGTCATTTCCACCATAGATGGCTTTATATTTAGTGTCATAAGCATTATTTGCAGATCCCGAAATCAAACATGCTTATGCTACTAAAAAGGTGACCTGTTCACATGTTCAAAGATAATCAAATCACAAATCAAGGCCTCATCATAGCTTTTAATTGACAATCATCTGATTAGATGCACCCAAAATAGACACCTAACCTAACCGGGCCTGGCTCAGGCATAAAAATAGCCATGTCCTTCATATATGATGTATGTAAGTGATACATTCTACACGATACTAAATGGAGGTTTGCCTTTGTTTTCTTATGTATAATATCAGGTTACAAAATGGATGTGTTGGTCAGTTTCAGTAACGGGTCAAAATAGGTTCTGGGTGGATGATGGCTATTTAAGCAAAGTAAATCTTAACTGATATACGATCAATCAACGGTGTTGATTCACAAGGGTTCTACCGTTAATAGTGGATATCTGTTGCTCATATTAAAGATCAAGATACCGGGCTATGGTGGGAGTTCAATGAGAACGTTGTTGCTGAGTTGGGTCATCAGTCATCACCCTTTCGGTGGAAATTCCTCCAAATCATCTGCTAAACCATTACAGAATCTCTCGGCTGCACACGGGGTTTTTTCTAAAATTTTCATTAATGTATTTTTATCTACTACAAAAAAAACAAATAGCTTATTTTTTGTTTTTGTTTTTCATTATTGTTCTTAATTTTGGTTTATAATTAGATTTCACGTACGTGGTAAGGGTTCATATATACATTTTGCATAGAGATGGTCATCCTTATGTACAAAGTTTAGTTGTGTATCAATAATTTAGATCAATTCATAGTTTAATCTTATACTGAAATATTAATAGTTGTGTTATCATGGTACTTTTGTAATTTCAGTTATTATAACATTTTATAAAAAAAATTTAGACAATAATAAACTTGTCTTTTGAAATTTAAATTCATAATTAGTACTCCGTCGATTATAAAGAATTGGTTAAAATTACCATATTTATCAAAACAAACGAAAATGGTGAATTTTAAAAGAAAATATACGATTTGAAAACATCCATAAAGTGTATGAAAGCAATCTTCTTTGTTCTTTTAGGAAGAACTTGTGGTTTCTTTAGAACTGTTCTCTATCTCCAGCAAGACGAAGATTATGGAAGGCTCGGCGAATAAGCTGAACAATTGTTGATAATAACCAAAAAACAACATCGATCAAAAATTACAAAATGATCATATTGTTGTTAAACTTAGATTTATTTCATCATTCCTTTAACTTATTTTAAAATATTTAATACCTCTTCATACGTGTAATCAATCGCTCCTTCACATGGATCTAGAAAACATACAATGTATAAGTTCATGTATGAAATATTATAGAGTAAGTAAGCTAAGTGAATATTTTCTTACAGTCTAGATCTTTGCCATTATTTTCATTTTGTTCGCCTAAGGGCTCTGTGTCTACCAAATTGGAACAATTATAAGATTCTCACATAACAATATGTTTAAACTTTGCGGTGGCAACTTTAACACGTTTATGAGTGAAGAGGTCTGTTTAGGTCACTTGTTTCTAATGAGACAAATGAACAGATAATTAAATACTTGGTTATGCATTTAATTGAATATCCGAACGACACCTATAGTGTATCTAAATACTTTCTGAATTTGCAGTTTTTTGAAATTATGATAAACATTGTAATTATATTGTTTTTAAGTCAACTAATTGTATAGCTAAAAAAAGGAATTTGAAAAGAAAAAAGTGTTTTTGGGTTAGCCCCTACCAGACTCATTTTGGACACGTACTAAGAAAGTTGAACACTCGACTGTGAATCGCACCTCACAGCTTTTGCCACTCTTTATTTTTCAAAGACAAAGATGAAAAATCAATGTACCAACCTGCTTTTTCTTTTTAGCCAAATAAACGTTAGTTACAGACCTTGATAAACTGCATGTGAAGTATATCCTTGATTAAAATCAGATAAACAGACACAAATAAAAATATACAATGCACATTTGTGTATGTAGATGAAACTTTGAGAGATCTCAGATGCCAAATCGATCACTTGCTAAGCCTTCAGACGTGCCTTCAAAAGCATAGCTCAGTTTGTTCCAGGAACTTTGCGAAGAATCATCAGCAGGATCAAAACTAATAACTTGCTTTCCCTTTGTCTTTTTTGTGGTGCCAAAAGCCCCAAGCTGTTTTTGTCATTACATCAATTAATACAATGTTTTTAAAAAACCAAGATAAGAGTGCATCTATACCTAAGCAAATAACTACACAAGCAAAAAACTTTAATTGTGATCTAGTTTCAAAACATGGAAAGTGGCTGACCGATAAATTTCATTGGCTGAACCAACTATATAAATAATGAGGAAGCAGAAGAAGAAGAAGAAGAAGAAGAAGAGGATATTGAGTTATCTAAAAAGAAATATGACATTATGTGGGAATGTTTTAAGGATGCGATGATGAGGGTTATGTTATTGCTTCACGTTACTCGCTTGCCATTGTTGGAAAATTCTGTCATTACAGATTTAGGTAAAAGGGGGAAAGTTTCTTTTAGTGGGGAAAAGTTGATGATTTGAAACAATGGATATCTTCAGTCTCAGATGTACCAGTTATTAGTGAGTGTTATGTTCCTTTGTTGAAATTTCCAGTTTCAAGGTATGTAATGAAGGGATTAAAGCTATATTTACTGTGGTGGAATGATCCAGCGAATGATTCTAATGATAATTTAATGAAGAGTGACGATGATGATGATGATGATTTTGAAAATGAAGAAAAGGCTGCATATGGTGAAGCAATGATGAAGGTTTTGAACAGGCATAGAGACCGGATGGTGAGGCTCTACGAATCAAAGAAGCATATAATTATTGTTTATGTTAATAAGTAAGTTATATGATCGCTACATTTCATTACCCTATAATTAGAGGGTGTTAGGAACTTGCTTATTTTTTGCTCCTCAACCACTTAAGTGCTCACTTTCTAACAGATAAGCAATACGTTTGGATCACTCAAAAATCTTGTGATAATTTTCTTATTTTAATGTAAAATAAGCAGGTCAGTCTGCTAATTTAAGAAAAAGTTAAAGTTACCGTATATAAACAATAATAAGAACAATGCAAAGAGGATCACTTTAATGCCACACCAATCATACCAGTATTATGCAAGCCTATATGCGGCACATATTCTTGTTCTACAGCCCTCCAAGCCTTGGCTTCTTGCAGTGTGGCTGTTTTCCATCTTGTAAGTTCTTCTTCGGCTGTGGCAATGTCCGTCATTAGCCTTTCAATCTACATCATACGCAAGTCAATATACAACATAATCACTTTAATTAGCATCAACGTTCAGATGAAAATTTACATTTTCATTGGCCACTTTTTCCTTGTCTTTAAGTACATATACTTATTCTCTTTTCTGCATTAGCTCCTTTGCTTGAGCTTTTGAATTTTCCTTAAGTAAGCGTGTCTCTGCCCTTGATTAAAAATATCATATATCATTAAAAAAAAACACATCACGATTATTTAGCTATCCACACTGTAAAAAAAAAAAAACTATAGTAGTTCCAAGGAGATCTTAGTCTTTTTTTTTTACTAACCTGCAACTCCTCACAACGAAACCTTGTAGTGTTAAAGTAGGAACTTGATCCGAAATGTTCAAGTTATATTTTTCACATTAGTAGATCGTAGATGTAACACCATATAGCTTTCCCCTATTGAACTCTCAAGAACAATGACTTGGCCATCCTCTTTTGAAAATTTATGAACAGGAGAACAAATTCCATCGTAATGCATGTTCCGGCGATCAATCACACAAACAAAGTGATCAACTAACTTAAAATTTAAATCATATAATTGAAAATAAGATCATTCACAACAACATTAAAAAGCATTTTACAATACTTACTACATTCCAAAAAAGAATTCCATTTCAGATACTTAATACACTATTCCATTTAAGTGTATTTTCTCATTTTTCTTTGTTGTTGGTTTCACATGAACATTGATGTATGGATTCAATGCTTGCATTAACACCAACAAAGAGAATAAATATTACTACCTCCGTCCCAAAATTATATTCCCTATTTGACTTTTTCAGTCTTTCTTTTTCAACTTAAACCAATAAAGATACTACCAACACAAATAGGAAAAAAAAAACCTAGATAATCCATAAGATCAATGATAGCTATACGTTATAAATCACTTGTTTGTTGTCTGCAAAAATGCCATTCTTTGCAGCAACACTCCTCTCATTTTCTTGCTAGTCTGAAAACCAACAACACGTTGTGATACCAATAACAACAACAGGCTATAAACTAAGTTTTGAGAGATACAAAATGTTATAGATCCAAAGAGATCATGAGTCATGACACATGTTTGTACCAAATTTTTAACATCACTAATGCCAGTTCATATTTTAAATCATTAAAGGGCATATGATGAACCCCTTTTAGTGTTTGGTTGCAAAACCTTACTGGAAACATGTATAGCCGGAGGATGTTGTGGGGACACTGGTAATCCTTGCAGTAGGCTGTTGCATATTAACAACAGCTACAATTTCTTTATTCATGTCTACTCTCCTTGACATATTAACTTGCTTTCCATGATTTGTCCAGCAAAAACATGTTCCTTTACACGGTTAAGCTTTTCAATGTTTGAAATGTAACAATTTTATCTTTTAGAAGCTCTTATCAAGATGAACTCACCATTGTAATTTCCATAGGTGTAATCTTATTTTCATGATTTCTTCCTTGCTCCGAGATCATCCGTGTTATCTTCTCTTGCTTGGTATACTCGATTAGCCGGTTATTTCACTTACACCGTGACCATCTTCACTACCCAGTGCGGATGGTGGAGACTATGTAGTTGCTCCATCAGATCAATGGTTCAAATAGAAATCAATACCATCGTATAAGTGTCTTAAGATAAATATCTCCCTCTGCTTTTATAAAAAGGTTACCTGCATAAATGTATTGTTGATAAATTTCTTGAATTATAGGGGGTGTTTGAAATTGCTTTGAGTATTTCAGTGACACTGATTATCTTTTTAAAAATTATGCAGATAACCACTTCAGTAAGCAACCGCAAACATCATACACTTTTAACCAACTCTTTGAACTTACCTGATTGTTCAAGAATATTCCACCGGAAGACTTGTCAATGGTCTTATCCTGACGAAGGTTCATTATATGATTTTCTTTAGTAAACAATGGATTGGGTATTGTTGTTGTAATTGGAGGTGAAGACATGGTGTCAGAACCCGAAGCTGCTGCAAATGGAAACTTTATGGATATTTATTATGCCTATGAAACTGCTACTCATGTACCAACAGATGATGATTCTTGCAGAATAGCTTGCTTCGTCATCAGTTTTAACACCATATGCTAAGGAATTGCAAAAATAAGACATAAGAAACTAATATTGAAATATTTCTAACTTTTAGTCATGATAGAATGGTAGCATGATATACGGGTGATCTACATAATACGGTACCTATTAATTTCGTAAAGAATGAAGGTTCGTCTTTTGGTGATTGTTGTGGATCAGAGTCATCATTGTCCTCATCATCTGAGAGACTATAGCTTTTGAAAGTAATGACTGTGTGCCAAATAAATCTTCATATTGGTTCCTTTGTTGTCACCTCAGAAATTATTTAATTTTTTGCTTCATTCGTGAGGAAGGTAGAATGACAATATCTTTCATTAGATTGTACCTGCAGTTAAAACATATATATTATGAGCGAGATGTTCTTGTTACTATGAAAATATATGATGCATGACTGACGAACACATAATGAATGTTAGATGAATGATACGTTTGTGAAATATGAATGAATGATATTAGGGTTGTTGTCCCAACTTTCTCTTGATCGATTATAAGTTGCAATGATTTGAATAAGTAAATTGTATTATTGTTCTAACATTCTAAACGTTGTAATACATTACATATTTATAGGTTCTAAATCGGTGTATTGAACCGACACAACCATTCTTTTTTCTACAGAAATAACTGCCAAGAAGTTATTTACTTTCGTTTTAACATGTCTGGTCCTTGGCGTTTAAATACTAAACATAATAAGCAATGAATAAAGATTATCGGGTCACATTCTCCTCCTTAATCTTGATCGTTGCTTCTTGTTAAATCTTGAACTCCGAGCATTTGTCGCATCGTCATGAACTTTAGTCTTGGTAGAGCCTTTGTTAGAATATCTGCTCTTTGTAGCTCTCCGTCACCGACGTGCTCCACATTGATGTGCCCATTCTCTACACATTCTCGAATGAAATGATAGCGAATGTCGATGTGTTTACTTCTTCCATGAAAAACTGGGTTCTTGACTAGTGCTATTGTTGAAATGTTATCTACCCTCAGCATTATCTTCTTTTCTTCATCTCCAGTTAATTCACTAAGTAATCTCTTCAACCATAAGGCTTGACATGTCTGCTAGTAGCGCCATGAATTCGATTCACATGATGATAGCGCCATTTGTTGGTTGCTTACGAGTACACCAAGTAATAGGTGACTCTCCAAAGTAAAATACTATTCCAATAGTTCCTTTTCCTTGATCGTGTTGATTCCATAACTACTGTGTCGTAACCTGTAATCTTGCAGCCGCCTTCTTTCTTGTAAATTATCCCATGCTCCTGTGTTCCTTTGATATATCGGATTACTTGCTTTCGCCTTTAGGTGATGATCCTTCGGTCTTGCATAAATCTGCTGAGTAGTCGATGAATAACTAAGATCCGGTCTTGTATGTAGTAAGTACCGAGACTTCCAATTAAACTTCTGTAGTAAGTTGCGTCAACTAAGTTTCCATCTTCCGCCTTGACCAACTTAGTACCCGGATCCATTGGTATCTTCATATCATTACTATCCGTCATACTTGTCTCCTTTATGATCTTGTTAATATAGCTTGTTTGCTTGATTGTAATCTCTCCTCCTGTCTGTGTAACTTCTATCCCAAGGTAATAAGCTAACAATCCTAAGTCGCTCATTTCAAATTTTTCTTCCATCCGGGATTTAAAAGCTTCCAATTCTTTTCTTGGAGTGCCCGTGATAATCAAGTCATCTACATAAACTCCAACAATAAGTGTAGAGTTCTTGTTTCTCTTTGTGTAGACCGCTTGTTCGAGATTGCATTTCTTAAATTCTAAGGACTTTAATGTTTGATCAAGCTTCACATTCCAAGCTCTCGGTGCTTGCCTTAAGCCATATAAAGCTTTAGTAAGCTTATAGACTTTTCCGAGTTTCCTTGTTGAATAAATCCTTCAGGTTGTGTAACGTAGACTTCTTCCTTTAAATCTCCATGCAGGAATGCTGATTTTACGTCTAGATGATGTACTTGCCATCCATGATATGCCGCTAATGCTAATATCAACCGAACTGTCTCTATCCGAAAGCAACGGTGCAAATACTTCACCGAAGTCTATCCCTTGTTCTTGTACATAACCTTTTGCTACTAAGCGTGCTTTGTATTTGATGATGTTTCCTTTTGCATCCCTCTTGGTCTTGTAAACCCATTTGAGTCCTATTGCCTTGATTCTCGGCAATGTTGTAAGAGTCCATGTATTATTCTTGTTGATTGAATCCAATTCAATCTTCATGGCCTCAATCCATTTCTCGTCTGTTGATGCTTCTTTGTAGTTACGGGGTTCTTCTTCCGTAAATAACAAACTTTGTGGTTCAACTCTACGTGCATGTCTATATATGTCTGACATGTTTCTATATTCACGTACGGGTGTATCATCAAATTTATCTCTTGAGTTCTCTACAGAACTAATAGTAGCTTCTTCTTCCTCTTCTGAGTGTGGGTCGTAATGGTATGCTTCTGGTGTGATTGGTGAAACAGGATCGGGAATCTGATCTTGTTCAAGATACGTGTTGTCATCATTTTCTGTGTTGACTGGTGTAAGATTTTCATTGTCAACTCCGTCTACTACAAAACTAGCCCAAAAGGTGTCTTGAGTGTTCGTATCTCCTTCATCTTTGTTCCAATCCCATGGTTTTGTTTCCATAAATTTTACGTCCCTACTAACATGTTTCTTCTTGGCTATAGGGTCATATAGCCTACATGGTTTTGATCCTTCCTCTACTCCTAAGTAAACCAATGGTATGCTTCTATCGTCCGGCTTCTTTAAGTGAGGTATCGTTATCTTTGCGTAAGCTGTGCATCCGAATATTTTAAGGTTCTCTAAGTTTGGTTTTCTATTGTAGAGTGCCTCATATGGAGTTTTATCTATCAGGGCCCTCGTAGGTACCCTATTGAGTATGTAAAGGGCATGCTTAACTGCTTCCGCCCAAAAAGTTAATGGTAACTTCATTGCTTTCATCATACTCCTTGTAGTTGATAGCACTGTCCTATTCCTTCTCTCCACTACTCCATTCTCATGGGGAGTATGGTGCAGTCAACTGTCGTCCTATTCCGTTTTCCTTACAGTACCTTGTGAATTCATTTGATGTGAATTCACCACCTCTATCCGTTCTTAGCATTCTAATTTTCAACTTCATTTCCATTTCTATTTTCTGCCTAAATTCCTTGAATGTACTAAATGCCTCATCTTTCGATGTAAGAAAGTATGCCCACATAAAACGTGTACAATCGTCTACTAACAAGAAAATGAGTTTCTTGCACGAGTGTGTTCTTGGACTAATATGACCGCAAAGGTCTCCATATACTAAGTCCAACGGGTTCTTTGATCTGAATTTGGCTCGGTTTGGAAATGGTGTTCTCTGTGTTTCCTAATAAACATGCGTCACAAATTTGACATGCATGGTTTATCCTAGGAATTCCTTCTACTAGACCTTTTCTAGTCATCTTGTTTATATCATCAAAGTTTAGATGACCTAATCTAGCATGCCATAACCATGCTTGGTTATCTATGTTTGCTAAGAGACATATAGGTGCCTCTATCTCAGAATGGATCTTGTAGAGTCGATTCTTAGATCGTTCTACCTTCATCAACAACTTCTTGTTTATATCATACAAAGTCAGCTTGTTTCCGTCCATGATGACCTTACAACCTATTTGAAGTTGTCCTAGACTAAGTATGTTGCTCTTGAGGTTTGGTATGTAGTATACTTCGGATACTACTTTCTGTTCCTGGTTCTTACAACCTAACAGTATAGACCATCTACCCATTATCTGTACATACGATCCATCTCCAAAACGTACTTCGTCTGTTATGCTTTCATCAATATCTCTAAAATGACTCTTTATACCAGTCATGTGGTTACTTGCGCCATTATCTAAATACCATATGCTCGCATCACTGCGTAGCATATTTCTTTTGTTGAATTTGTTCTTCATTCAACAACAACACTTCCTTGTGTTCGGTTTCGTGCATAGTCATTAATAGTGATGGTTCATCGTCTTCTAAGATAAGGTTTGATTGTTCCTGGTTTGTTGATGTTGCTCTACATTTACTCATATAGTGTCCAAGTTTATTGCACTTGAAACATCTAATGTTACTCAAGTCTTTCCTACTTGAATTGTCTGGGTTTCCTTTATGATTTGAGTTTCCCTTTTGTGAGTTGTTTCTGTTGTTATTATTCCGCCAGTTTCCTCGTGAGTAATTTGATCTACCTCCACGTTTGTTAAAACGTTTTCCTTTATCTGAGTGTTCACCATGTGTAAACAGTAGATTCTCCCGGCTTTCAACTTGACCTCCCTTCCGGAGTTTTATTCTTTCCTCAAACGCTTTGAGTTTTCCAGTGATCTCATCTAGGGTAATGTCGTCTAGATCACTTGTTTGTTCTATGGATGCTACTATCTGAATGAATCTATCGGGTGTGGAGTCTAATAGTTTTCTAACTATAAGTGATTCATCTAATGTTTTCCCTAGTTCTTTTGCCTTCGTGACATAGCCATTTAACTTGTCTGCAAATGCATCCACCGTCTCATCTTCCTTCATCCGAGTGAGTTAAATCCAATCATCAATGATTGTAAGCGTGCTTTGCGCACTTTATCTTGTCCAACGTGTCTTTTCTTTAGTGAATCCCATAAGTCTTTTGCCTTCTTACAACCCGCTACTTGTAAGATCATGTCTTCCGTCAATGCTTGATATAGGAAGGCGATTGTTGCCTTATCCTTTTGTCATCAACCGTGTGTCTAATTTTGGTTCTATTGCCTCCCATAAACCGTGTGCCTCTAGTATGACTTTAATTTGTATAGCCCAAACTGTGTAGTTTGTATTTTTTAACTTAGGGCATTGGTATTGTGCAACAGGTGTTACGGGTTTTATTGTAGTTGATGTGGTTACTATATCATCGGTTGTCATTTTGAAAGTGTTTATTATTTTCACTTTCTAGTCTAATGGAATTACTTATCTTAGTATGGTACTCTTTTCTAACGTGAGAATTATAGTTTCCGGGAATCTTAGTACTACGGGATCAATAATTAGTTTTTTTTAAGGATTTCCTAATAGTATAAACTAATGAAATATATACTATTCTAATATGAATTGAAATCCAAAGTAAAATGAAACTTGTGACCTCGTTACTTTGATGAATACGAGATGTATTCGTTTGCTTTGTTAGTAAAGATCGTTCACCAACGTTGTTTGTTCCCACTTTAATTCCTTTTAGTCTTTTGCCTCGTTACTTGTTTTCAAATCCACTTCGACTTCAATCTTCTGAATTTGTGTCTCGGATTTTTGCCAAACGAGTAGAACCAAAACTTTTAATGCCTCCTTGCCTTGTCTCGTTATGTTTCTGTTTTGTTTCTGAATTTTATGAATTCGATACTAACAAAACTCCTTTGTACCACACTACACGTTCTTCTTTTTTTGTGTTCGTTGTACTTGATCTCGTTTTTGAAATCACTAAGTCTCCTACGCACAAACCTGTTACCGCGCCTTGGTAACACTTCCCGAATCAACAGTCCTTCGTTTTCAGATTCGTTCAGTGAAACAAACAGTCCCTTCACGTTTGTTTCTTCTCGTTGTTGTCGTCCTTGTGTTGTATCAACACAAACTCCACACTTTTCTTTGAGTACTTCCTTGGTCCTGCGTATACGTCTTCCTCTACAACAACGTCTTGCTTTGTGTCTTGTTTTCTAACCGGTATACACAAAGTCTCCAAATCTTCTTCCCTTTATTGTTGCCAACAAATTTCGACACCAATATCGTCTGGTGTTTTGACGCTTGCAACTTCAACGTAAAGTAGATTGTGCACTATCTCTTCTACGTTTCTCCTTATCCAAACTCGTACGTTTTTCTTGGAAGATTAAAAAAAACGTTCCCTGCCAAAGTAAAGAACAACGGTGTTCTCTTCTTTCTGGCGTTTCTCTCTTTGGCTTCTCGTTAAGATTTTATGCAGAAACAGTGAGTGTTTCGTTGTATGTTAATCCTTGCTCTGATACCAATTGTTGTCCCAACTTTCTCTTGATCGTTTATAAGTTGCAATGATTTGAATAAGTAAATTGTATTATTGTTCTAACATTCTAAACGTTGTAATACATTACATATTTATAGGTTCTGAATCGGTGTATTGAACCGACACAACCATTCTTGTTTCTACAGAAATAACTGCCAAGAAGTTATTTACTTTCGTTTTAACATGTCTGGTCCTTGGCGTTTAAATACTAAACATAATAAGCAATGAATAAAGATTATCGGGTCACAAGGGTTTTGAGAAAAATAATATATGATAATGAATTAAATTATACGCTAGAATTTTAGGTTTTGGTTAAACCCTACTATCTATTTGAAAACCTTGACAATCAATATCAATTATGACTTGCAAATTTTATAACAAACCATTGAAATGCTCCAATGGTTGAGGTGTTGTTTATTTGTGCCTCCCATCCCAAGTTCGAATCTTGGCAACATCTTTTTTGCACAAATTAAATCCGGATTTTAGCTACTTTTAAACATTGCTTAGGTGGACTAAATGTGATTACATGGATTTTAATGAAAATTACATGGCAATGACATGGACTTTTGTGGCTTTATCTAGGTGTCATGCCTCATGTTATATATAATGTATAGATGTATTTTTACATATTACCACAACAATGTTTATAAGGATGAACCTTAACCAAACAAAAATGTGTTCGCAATAGTAGTATATTATATAATCAATGAGGAATAAAAACCAAAAATCAATCGAACATCACAAAAATGATTCCACTACAATTAATTTACCGTATATGCCTAATAGCTTTTCACCATCAGTATATCAAGAAGTTATTTTAAATAAGCTTATGTAAGCACTTTGAAAGAGCTAAATAGTTTTTTGAAAACATATTTTTGTTAATCCAGTAATCTGTCACACAACAAGTTATAAAAGAAATTTCTCAAAATCAAACTATGTATCAATGAGGACTATTAGACACGTCCTGTTTTCAGACATACATGACCCGAATAAGTTCTATAAATGATTAAACAAGCTATTAGGCCAATGTCCAAGCTTCTTGGTTGTTGGAATATACGTAATTCAAACATCTCCACCCTTCCTTAAGCCAACAGCCTTGCCAACATACCTGCAAGTCTCTCTAAGTTATTCGATGTCGTAGTTCAAACCTACTGTCATAGGGTTATTGACATTGTATGCATATAAAATTAGCTTCATTAAAACCTAAAAGAACTCTAGATAGTTATTACAAACAACTCACTGATCTGTTAGTTGAAGGCTAGCTAGAAATATTACTGATCCTGTAAACTAATCATTCGCATAAGCACTATAAATAATTGTAGTAGGTTACCAATCAGGATCAATTAAAAAACTAACTATATTAGTAGGTAACTGATTCACAAAGTCACGTTTCAGATTAACGTTTACTTTCTAAGAGTTTGAGTTAAGAACATCTTTGAAAGCTAAAAAGAATAGGGCTTACATAGAAAGCAAGTACGGCTCCTGAAGTAAAATTAGCTGAAAGACTTATTATAGCATTAAAGAATCCATGATCGTATCTGCTGTTCAAAATTAATCCAGATCCTGAACGGAAAACACGCTAAGAATTAAATACATAACCATACACACACACACTTACAAATCTTTTATATATAGTTTCATTAATTATGATTAGAAGTACCTTGATTAATAATGTTTTAGAGTCCTATTACATACCCATTGTTTGTCTAAACTCATATCAACATATGATCCGTTGTTAACCTGATCAAGGCTTACAACTTAAACTGTTGGTGGTTGATTGTATATAGCAATGCAAGAAAGTGGTGTGTATGAAAGAAACTAACCCGAAGTTTGTCACCACCAAAACCTGAATCTAAGACCATATGTTCCGTTGTCAACCTGATCAAGGCTTACAACTTAAACTATTGGTGGTTGATTGTGTATAGCAATGCAAGCAAGTGGCATGTATGAAAGAAACTACCCCGAAGCTTGTCACCACCAAAACCTGAATCTAAGTATTCGACATCATTAAGATGACTTACATCGCCCCTGACTTGATAATCTATTTGTCGTTATCTATTAAACGTAATACGTTGACTAAAACATTTGGTATCGTTCCTGGTCGGGGTCCATTTCCTGTAAAAGCGGCCCGCTGGTGGGGTGCACTAATGACACTGCCATGTGTCACTATGACCACCCGCTCCCTTGTTAAAAATTAATAATGTTCAGTGGTAATATATATTTCATTATAGCAGTAAATAGTAGGAGTGAAAAGGATGTTAAGAAACAATTGCACGTAGTTAACTACTCAATTCTTCTGAAAATAATCGCTCATAAGGAAGACACACAATAATAAAAATCTATGGAAAATGCTTCTTTCATATAAACGAAATATCTCACCATTGCATCCATTGCAGGTATTTGTGTAGTTTTGTTCATATTGCTTGGTCCAGCAGAAGGATTAGTAGCACTGAATGTGCTCATATCAGATGATTATGCACCTCATATTTCCCTTCCCATGGCTGCATATGTTATCTTCATCGAGGATAATACCTACAAATGACGATAATGAGACATTAGCCCGTATTTAGTAAAACACACAAATTTCAACCACCTCAATCATTTTATTCAAACGAAAAGTAAGAGCAATGAAATTAACCTTCAGAAGGATTAGCAGCACTGAATGTGCTCATATCAGATAACTGTGCACCTCATATCTCCCTTCCCATGGTAGAGTTTACTCATGGTCTCATATTTATGTTCTTCATTGCATACATGTAAAAGTTTTAGATTTAACATATTCAAACGTGAAGCTAAATGTGGTCACTGTGAAAACTCTTTATTGCATTTATAAATAAGAGAAAATAATAGATTTGGTGTAAAAAGTGGAAGCGGGAGTATTTACGTGTCTTTCTCCATATAAACGAGATGAAGGAATTGGATAATGTGTGGGGCATACGGAATTAACATCCGAGTCCTAGTAGAGCTTTTAAAACCATGGAAAATCTGTGAATATGCCTCTAATAGACCATTTCTCATAAGATTTGTGTAGTCATCATCAACCCTGATGTATGAGAGGATAATTCTGTTGCACTCTGGAGCATCGAAAAAGCATACATAAAGTATTTCTCAAAATTCTCTCCAATTGCCAGCACAATATCACCAAAGCATGAAACAATTGGTGGTTTCACTAAATTGTGCAACTCGTTGCTTGACAGGTCTTTAAGAAGGCAGGTCAGGATCCCATTTCTCTCCCTGGTTTTTCTTATTATTCATTAATGCATAAGATGACCTATTGTAGCATATTAACAGGTATTAAATTTATTATAAAATCATAGTATTTTCCTATTAAGATTTACTTGATAAGAATTACAATGTAGGCATTTAGCAAGTCATGAATCTTATTGAAAAAGCTATACAATGGCCACGCGAAGTGCAAGCTTTCAAAGTGATAAAGAAGGATGTCGTTAGAGAAAACCAATACTATATATTAGAGCATAGTTAGAGGAGTCATACCACTTGTGCACCAAAACACGAACCAAACTATGCTTCATTGTGTTCAAGCCTGTCAGCGTGTCTTTGCAAAGTCCTGGTGATCTGTTGCTCATATATAAAAAAGTAGTAAAGGATTGTAAGAGAATTATTGGGTTAAAATTAAGTATAGAACCTAATGTTTACCATAAAAGGAAAAAAATGTGCCCAAACAAACCAGTGTACAAAATATTCTTCTAGTAATGATTGAAGTCTCAAGGGACTCCCTTCAGGTTAACATATTCAAGGTCATCCAGATCATCTTGGGTTATATCACTGTCAACCCATGAAGACCGCTCCACATCATCATCATAATCATCATCGTTGTCATGGTATAACGACTGTTTATTTCTTAATTTGTTCACCTCGTCAACTAATGATCGTAGCATCCGGTGGTTCAATGACTCATAGTCTCTGCATACATAAAAACACAAAACAATAAGTGATCATGAGGATATTTTAATATAAGTTGTAAGGTATAGCCTATAAAAATTACTTTATGTTTACCTGTATGTACAATGGGTACTCACGACAAGCAACACTTTGTACGAGCCAAGGAGCGCAGACTACCTGTCATCCTTGTCTGCTCTCTACATGATAAACACCTGGCTCTCTCACAGCTGTTGATCATCCCTTAAGGGTTTATCAGTAAACCCTACCCGCCTCTCTATAAATAGTGGGCAACACACACAACTTCACAAGTTTCACACACTTGGGCAAATATTGCCTCAAAATAGTAAAGTATGTTCTTTGTTTAAGTGTTACCCGAGCTTCTTGATCCTTATCAATCTCATCGGGTCCTTACCGTTTTACACAGGAAATCAAACAACAAAACCATTCTCATCTCATCTCTAAACTGATTTAGATACCATACGTAAACAATGTTGTTTCTCTTAAACGTTTGGAAATTATTGTTTCTGGGCTTTGTGTTCTTATGTTCTTGAAGTTCTTGAGTGAGGAAGAAAACGAGGGTATATTAGTCATTTCGCATGCCTTTGACAATGACTAACGAAAAAAATAACAAACGTTAGTGAAAGAGACATAATTTGTTCAAAAGTGTAAACAGTAATAGCAGTTTTTGTAATTAAAGTTTGATAGTGGCATAGGGTGCAAATAAAGAGAAACTACAAGGACATTTTTTGTAATTTATCCTAATAAATAAGATTGTTAAAAATTCAACAAGTTGCACAATTATTAATTCTGCAATGTGTATATTTGTAAAAGTAATTATTCTAACATGATTGAAACATCTTTTAGAATTGGAAATTTTTTTATTAAAAAAAAAATATTATATTTTTTGATTAGGAGGTTTAATCTTTTATATCATATAAATGTAACGAAAATCACACTCTCTTTTACCCGTTAGGGACTATAAGTCAATGTCAACCACTTTGACATCATAACTCCATTAATATTATCGACTATTGTATTTATATTGAATCAGCATCGACGGGTATTCTGCAGTTTTATATGAATTAGTTTGATATTACTCAAACTCAATACAACAAAATGTCCTCACAATTTGTAATGTTGTAGTAACAGAACACATAAAATGAAAAACATTTATCGAAAAATATTTTATTATATGGTACATGCATTCGTAACGCGTGAATACCTTTCTAGTAAATATAAATCATAAACTCTTGCCAGGCCTCAGGATTTTATGGCCAAACCAAGCATACGCAATATGCAAATTCTAAAACATGGAGAATCAAATACGCTAATCATATGAAAATACCATTTTGTAAACGCACTTAAAAGTTATCAGGAATTACTATGATGCAAAAGTATATTATTTTTAAATAAAACTATGGCGATTTTAAAGCCATATGATGCAAAAGTATATTATTTTTTAATAGTATGATTTTTAAAATTACATGTGAGTTTTTTTTGCATTTATAAGCACCTTATAAATTACATATTTCATCTATATGGGATAATATAATAAATAAGATTGTTAACAATTCAATAAGTTGCACAAATATTTATTTTACAAGGTGTATATTTGTAAAACTAATTACTCTGTTATGATTGAAATATCTTGAATTTGGATTTTTTTATTAAAAATAAAATATTATACTTCTTGATTAGGAGGTTTAGTTTTTTATATTGTATAAATGTAATGAAATCACATTCTCTTTTACACATTCTCTTTTATCCATTAAAGACTATAAATCAATGTCAACCACTTTGACATCATAACTTCATAACATTATCGACTATTTTCTTTATATTGAATCAGCATTCGCTGGTAATCTACAATTTTATATGAATAAGTTTGATATTACTTAAACTCAATATAACAAAATGTCACAATTTTTGATGTCATTGTAACGGAAAACATAAAATGAAAATATTTATCAAAAAATATTTTTATTATGTCGTCGCAACGTGCGAATACCCTGCTAGCAAAGTATAAATCATAACTCTTGCTAGCAAGGACGGAGCTAGTAGAGTGACTAGTTGGTGTAAGCCACCCTAATCAACCTATTTTATTCATTAGTTATTCGATCCAATAACTATATTTTTTTAATAGTATATGTTAGCGGCTCCCTTAATCATATAAATATGTTGATTAAAGTTCAAAAAGGAACAACTTGAACAATTAAAAATACAATACTAAAATGACTTCTGAGTAAAATGTATGCTTTCCTCTAGCTAATTCATTCTTAATTATTATGATGTTAGGTTGAATCATTGTTTAAAAAACAAAAACCATAGATGCATCATTAAGCGATATTTTTTACTATAATTTTACGTTAATTCAGCCCCGTTTAACTTAAAATTCTGGCTCCACCCCTGCTTACTGGGCCTATGGATTTACAAATCAAACGTACGCAATATGCAAATTCTAAAACATAGAGAATCCATTACACGAATCATATGAAAATGTCAAAATACCCATTTTTGAAAATGCACTTAAAAATTATCGAATCATTAGGATGCAAAAGTATATTATTTTTAAAAGTTATCAGGAATCACTAGGATGATTTTTAAAGTCATATGATGCAAAAGTATATTATTTTTACATCATATGATATTACATGTGAGTTTTCTTTGTATTTATAAGCATCTTACAAATTACATCTTTCATCTATGTGTGATAATATAATAAATAAGATTATTGACAATTCAACAAGTTGCACAAATATTAGTTCTACAAGATGTATATTTGTAAAACTAAATATTCTAATATGATTGAAATATTTTTTAGAATTAAGATTTTTTTATTAAAAATAAATAGTATATATTTTTAATAAGAGGTTTAGTTTTTATATCGTATAAATATAATGAAATCACTCTATTACGGAGTACATATTAGGGACTATATAAAGCAAAGCGGTAGAAATTCACAACTCTACCGTGAATTCTACTCCCACTTTTACCGATGAGGGATTCCGCCTCAAGTTCGGATTACCCCTACCTTAACTAGTCATTAATGGTCGGCTTCATTGGTACCCTTTCGGCATGCGTTGCGAACACTTTCATTTTGAGCGTCTCATCTTCTCTAAGTCAATGTCAACCACTTTCATATGATAACTCCATAAAATTATTGTCTAGTGTCTTTGTATTGAATCAACATCGAAGGGTAATCTACAGTTTTATATGAATTAGTTTGATATTACTTAAACACAATATAACAAAATGTCCTCACAATTTATAATGTTGTTGTAACGGAAAACATAAATGAAAAATATTTACCGAAAAGTATTTTATAATAAAGTATCTGCCGCCGTAACACGCGAATACTCTGCTAGTAAAATATAAATCATAAACTCTTGTCGGGCCTCCTGGTTTTATGGTCAAACCAAACGTACACAATATGCAAATTCTAAAACATGGAGAATCCATTACGCTAATCATATGAAAAATACCCATTTTTGTAAACGCACTTAAAAGTTATCAGGAAATCACTAGAAATGTTCACTAATATATATTATGTGTCATTCCATTAAAAGTTGTTACTATAACGTTTTTAAAGGAGTGTTTGTTTAAGCTTATATAACATAAACCGTGTTCGGTTTATATTACATAAGCCACAATTTTGTAGCTTATTTTGACACTTATGGGCTCATACGTGTCAAAATAAGCCACAATAAGTGTCAAAATAAGCTACAAAATTATTGCTTATATTATATAAGCCAAACTTATATAAGCTAATAAGCCTATATATAAGCCGAAAAAACACCCCCTTACTACACTTATAAATAGGGAGGTGATTTCTACACACATATTTTTAGCCATACACCATTAATTTGTGCATAGCGGTATTGTACTGTCTGCATTACATGTGTAAATTAGTGGTACATGGCAAATAAAAATGATGTACAAATCATCACCCAAATAAATATATGTGTTTGACTGTTTGGGATGATGGAAAGTATACAATATTCCATGCTCCATGTCTGCCAAAGTTTCTGTAATATGCTTCGATTTTCACACGGAAAATAATAAGAGAATAAAAGTTAAATATTAATAAACATAGAATTTAAGGATAAATTAGAAAAACATAAAAAGGAAAACTTTAAATGCAAATATTATTCTTTTTTTTTCTTTAAATAATCGGAATGGTTTGAAATTAAGATGCGATTAATTATGGGATAAACTTTTGAGTGAAGCACTCTATAATGCTATATCATCATTAACAAAAGTAGCAATTCAACCTCCTAAATAACAAGTTCTTTAGTCCACTTAATTTGGAGTTGACCATACTAATTTTGTATTCATGTTCTCTTCTTTTCCTATTAGATTAATTTGGAGATTGTTATTTTGAGACTTGAATATCTAAGAAAGATTACAAATAAGCTAATAAATGCCCTGCATGTATTGAGTACAAATATCTACAAAGAGCCATAAGTTATGATTCAATCGATGGGCGGAGATAAAGGGGTCATAAGGGTCACAATCACAAGAGTCACGTGTCTAATTGTAGTGTAAATTTTCAAAAATATTTAACTTTTAATTTTGTAATTTGTCTTTCTTACGAACTAATTTATTACGTAATTAAAAAAAAACTAAAATGCGGCCCCTCGAGCAAAATTTTCTGGCTCCGTGACAAACATTTCAATTTTCCAAAGCAAAATGATCACATACACATGCTTTGTGACTCAATTTATAACTTATGGCTCGTGCAGATATATGTACTCTTCTTTACATGTAGGGCATATATGCATGTTGGTGATAATTTAGTTGAAAGCTCCAGAGTGTTGCGGGTTACATGTTAATGGATTTCAGTGCCTCGAGTTCTATACACTACTACATAATCGAGTTCTATACACAAACATTTCAATATACTATTGAAGCATCTACTATAACGTAATATTTTAGTATACTTTTTGAGAAGTTTACAAAGTTGGCCAGTCATATAATTTACCCAACGTAATACAATAATAAAATTTACCATTATAAACTTATCTCGCTATGTATTTTGTAAAAGTCTAGCAAATTTTTAGATATTTATCTATGTATTATTACTGCAATGAAAACGCTCATAAAAACTATTTCATGTCATGCCATCTATCAATACCTTATCTCATTATTACAGATCAACCTACAGCATTTCATCAACATTTTTAACATACTACTTATATGAGTTTAAACTTGCTTTTTATATAGAAGTAAGTTTTAGATTGCAACTTTACACTAAGTCACCAACTCATACGACGACAATGTTTACAACTATATTCTAAAATTATAGAATACATCAACTTTTCAGATAAGGAACTATCACCAAATACAATTGATCATATAAACACTATATATGCTTAAGGAACCTTCTTCTTTAAAACTCCATAAAAGTTTTCCACTATAAATACTCCTTACACGAATGTATGCTTCACATCATTTATATACATTTTCACATAAAACATCACACAACAATTAAAATGATGATGTGTAGTAAACAAGTTCATGCATCTTTACTACAAATACCAATCAAATTATCTTCAGTAAGACGTCGTACGCTAAAAGAAAAAGTTGTAGTCGTCATGGGTGCAACGGGTACGGGTAAATCAAGACTCGCTATAGATATCGCGACGCGACATCATGGCGAGATCATAAACTCGGATAAAATACAAGTTTATGAAGGTCTAGACATTGTTACAAACAAAATAAGCGAGCAAGAATGTAACAATATTCCTCACCACCTTATTGGAATAGTGGAGCCTGAAGCCGATTTCGAGGCTCGAGATTTTGTTAGAAGTGCATCACTTGCTATGAAGTCGATTCTTGGTAGAGGGAAAGTTCCTGTTATTGCAGGTGGGTCGAATTCGTTTATTGAAGCATTGGTTGATGATAGGAATTATGAGTTTAGATCGAGGTACGATGTTTGTTTTCTGTGGGTTGATGTTGAAATGCCTGTGTTGCATAGGTTTGTTTCGGACCGGATTGATAGAATGGTGGCTGATGGCATGGTGGAAGAAGTTAGAAAAATGTGGGACCCGGATTGTGATTACTCGAAAGGGATTCGGCGCGCTATTGGTGTTCCGGAATTTGATGCATTTTTTCGATCAAAGTTATCATCGTCTACTGACGATGAAACTCGATCAAAGTTATTAGAACTCGCTATTAATGAGACTAAGGTTAATACGTTCAAACTTGCATGCCGGCAATTAAGGAAAATTAACCGGTTAAAAGATGTTAAAGGGTGGCAAATTCATCGGTTAGATGCTACTAAAGTGTTCCAAAAAACTGGCAGTGATGCAGATGATGCATGGGCTAAACTTGTGGTGTCACCTGGTGCCTCTACTGTTAGCCAGTTTTTAAAAGATCGTTCTATATTTACTGTAGATGTCGTGTCAGATGCTACTGTTGTGATACGACATCGAGAGTATCAAAAAACGGCAGTGGCATAAGTTTGCACAAGTGAACTTATTTTTTGGGGTCTTGCTTATTGCATGTTCTTGTGTGAAATGGGCTTGAATAGTCATGTAGAGTAGGAATGCTAATGATTGGGTTAAATTATTTAATTTTGTATGACAGTGTATGTATGATCTGTAAGATGAGTGTATACAAAATATAATACAATGAATCAATGTTCTGTACGGCTATTGTGAGCTCAGCGTAGTGTCAAAAAGATAGTTGCATTTTGTTTATGTACCAACACAGTCACCACCACGGTATTATGACATAATCTAGTATGCAATCATACAATTTTTGAATGATCAAGTGCTGAGTGTCCTCGCCTTCAACTCGAACACGATAAAAAAGTGTTAAGGGAGTTAACCCGACCACAGCTCAAAACATGTTTAAACTCAACTAAATGTCTTTAACTAATTTATATTCTGTGCAGGTCTCGAATCATGTTTCTTGTTATGAGTGACAGAACTAGAGGGGTCATGCGGAGTCAAAGGACCTCGCTTTTGATTAGTAGTGTTAATATTCGTAAAAAAATCCCAAACTTTTGTAACTGCACCCGGTCTAACGGAATGGTGTTTTAATACATGTTTAGTTGATTCGTTAGTATGTGAAAAGTAGACTCAATTTCTATCCAAACTCAACAGTTTCAATTGAAACCGCACTTTTTGTTCATTTTTATTTTATGCCAAAGTTCAGGAAAAATTGTGCACCGATCACTTTTAGTACTGGTTCCGCTAATACTAATTTTAACAATGTTACTTTCGTGTTTACATAATGGTAAAGTGTGTGCATGATTTCTTTTGAACTGTCTTGAACCATATGATGTTTGTACGTAAATGGTTGAAAGTTGAGAACTGAAACAGTGAAACTAACTTCAAATGCCTCTATTAGACTATCTTTATCAACAACCCATCACAACTCAATCTCTTAATAAAATATTAATTTCTCTTTCCTCCACCTACACAACCAATCTATATTTTTTTACCATTTATCAACAACCCAACCTAACATATTAAATATACAAAGTAATGTAATAATAATGGTACAAATAAAAAAAGTTTTAGAAAAAATAAATATTAGATATCCATTGGAAATGTGACATGTGGCTAAAAATAGGTTGGCAACCTTGGTTGTGGAACGACCGGATCGAATGACACTTTGTGTATTGTTTGTTTAATACTAATAAAAGGTCTGGCTAACTTAACCCCACCAACCGGTTGCCAATTTCCACCGATAAAGAGTCTTACCTGCCTATATGGATCAAAAGTATAAATGGGCCTTATATTAACCTTTCAGATATTTCATATTTGGACGCACAAATGATCTTTTTTAACAAAAGACCCATAAAAGATTAAAAAACATTTCGATAATCTTGATCCATATTGATCATTCGATCTTAATCGAAATGAAATAAAGAACTGATACTGATCCGTTTTACTATAATGTTAAAACTCATGTTTATAAAAAGAATAAAAAAATGGCTAGTTGAATATTTTTGTCACAAAACTCTCACACCAACAAACCAAACGAAAATTCCACAAATTAAAAAAATAACAAAGTTGCTTTAATTTTATCAGTTCACTCGTTTTGGACTAATCCTTTAATGATACGAAAATCAACAAAACTTTAGAGAAAGGCCAATTGCATTCAAATAATACATACTTCTGCTTAGTTAATACACCTTTTAAGGGACATGTTAGATGATATGAATTTGGATGATGATGCACCATATGTTACCTTCGCCCTCGTATAATTTGGTGTTCCCTCTTAAAGAACAATGTTTATACATAATCAGACAGCCTGTTTGATAAAAGGTATATACTAGAAAGGTTGGTTAAAACAATTGGTGGCTGAGTTTTGGAAAAGCTTGGATTATTATCATACTAGAATTTTTTTGTTTGTTGTAAGCAAACTTGAAGTGATCACATTAAGGGCTAGTTTGGTTTATAGATGGTTTATGATTTGGATTTGGATTTGAATTTGGTTTAGGATTTTGATTTAAATTTAAAATAAGAGAGAAAATATATTATGAAATTAATAAATTATTATTTTGTAAATATTTGAAATAAAACATATTGTTTTTAGAAAGAAAATAAAATAGAGAGATATACTCACACACAAAAATTTGTGTCACTATTTTCTTTCAAACCTACCTATTTTTCAGGTTAGTAATAAAGCTATTTAATGGGTACCACACCTAATTTCAAAAGTCAAATCTTGAATCAAACGTTTTTTTTTTTTTTTTTTTTTTTTTTTTTTTATTCGTGGGTCATCAAACCCAATCCACCCCCCGCGCCCGCCCCAAAAGCAAACGCACCTTAATTATTTCAAACGAGAATGGCGCCGGCCGTCACGTTGCGAGCGGGCCTGTTTTTTTCCCCAACCAATTAGTACATGATAACAAGTAGTCATACATTCAGTGTTTATAATACTTGCATCACATTCAATTAAAACAAAGCCGTAAACGATAAACTGTTGCAATTTCAATGAATGCATATACAACTCATTAGAATGAAAACAATTTAAACTCTACATAAGATGAGTAACAAACCTCTATTAGCTAATTGGTAAACAGTTTATTATCATGGGAACTGGAGCCGCTTTCTTGATGCTTGTCGTTGAAGACTTGAAACTGTTACAAAAACACAATAGCAAGTTGTAAACATTTAGTATCATTTAAATTAGCTGATGTAATACTACTAAAGACATATATAAATAAATCGACAAACCTCAATTGATCTACTCATCTGATCGGTTATTCGCATGAACGACCTTTGAAACACGTGGTATTTGTTCTTGCGCACCTATGATAACGACACGTTACCATGTGCCATTTTCTTTTAGTATTCTGAGCTAGCTACATAAAAGGATTGCAATTGCTGTTTGATGTTTTTGTCATCGTATGACTACCTGCTGCAAAACAACCAAGATCATAAGAATTAGTACATTGTAACCGATATAGTCAGTTTTTTAAGTGCAAGCAACAAAGACCCATACCTTTGAACCACATCCAGAAGCAAACAAACTGAATTCTCAGACGATTACCAACTGCAAATCCTGTCTAGTAACTTCCAATAACCATATTCATTGATTCGAAACGAAGAGAATCCCAGAAGCTAGTGGAACTGTGGAAGCTACAACTTTGGGCTACCTGAAAGCCACGCTGTTGAGCATCCTTGTCCAACCGTGTGCGTCTGTTTTGTGTATCATTAAGAACGCCTGCAGAAGTAACAAACTGTTAACAATTAATATAGCCAATAACATTTGAGGTTCATTGATGTTGGATTTTACACATTCCAATTACAGATACTCCATGGAACAGAAAATGCAACTTCTAAGTAAACATGTAAGGCTCGAATAATCAAAATTACCTTGCGAGCAAGCTCTCCTTGAAATCCTCCTGCGACTAGAAAATACAACGTGGTGCAAAAAAATTAAAAATCTTGTTCATTTGAGGTTCATCGGTGTTGGATTTTACACATTCAGTCCTTGTAGCTCTGCACGTGATCGCTTGTAAGACCAGCAGTGCCCAAGAAACCTGTGTGTCTGTCAATGAATAAGTAAATAACTTATTTTTAGAGTATGATCCGAATGTTCCACGATCTTGGAAGGGATCAAGCATTTACTGGTGCAAGAAGCGTCGATGAAAGACAACAATATTTTAAAAGTTTTGATTAGAAATGGAATGTGTGCACTTTTTTTTTTTTTTTTTTTTTGTGCAATCGAAACGCCTGACCAAAATGTGAACCCCATAAAACAGCTTTGCATATGATATTCCTATAACCTTCTATTTTAAAACACTCACACAGCCTGGTTCACACTTCAAATTACAAGAGACTAATTAAAAAAGTGAGTAGCTTTACCTGATTTCCCTTGTTCGCATGTGAGTTGCCTTTTTGCGGTACTCCTCTTCAAAGAGAACAGTCAGTTGTCGGGCCTGAAGAACCTGACCATCCATCTGATATTTTGATCCTACGGGATCAGCAGGGTCTATAAACTGAAAAAAAACAAAACCCTCCTGGCTTCCTGCAAAAAATACACATAATTAATAAGATAAAAAAGTAGATTTCGTCCAGGATATTTGTTTGGGCTGTTTGCAAACCTCAAAAGTAGTAATCTCAACTTAATTTATTAACAATTGTTTAAAAAAATTGAATCAAATAAATCAAGGACCGGTTTATTTCGAAAAGATTTTCAAGCAGCCCGTGATAGTAAAGCAATATATAACAATGACAACAGTTCGTTCACCATATATCAACAGCATTCGAGTAATTAGCAGCACACAAAAGAACCGCAAGAGCCCTATACCAAAGGATTAAAACCTGTATCGATAAAAGTGACAACCAAACCGTTAATTCACTGTTTTTAAGCCATTCAACGAATTGTCACAATAGGCATGATTCTGAATATTACTAATACCCATGGTTCTAAAAGGCTCCGCAAAGGCCTCGCAAAGGCGTAAGGCTTGGTCATGGTGGCATGACTTGGTCATGCTGCCACGTCATGCCACCATGCCGTCTTATGCCACATCTTTTAATAAACTCGATATATATGAAATATGATATAAATATATAAATATTTTCATATTTTGTGCCGCCTTATGTCACGCCTTATAAACGCAAAAGCTTCGCCTTGGCCGCAAAGGTGTGAGGCTAGATCATGCCGCCACGTCACGCCTCGCGCTATTTATAACCTTGCTAATACCCGATGAGTATATTTTTAGTAGTACACTAAAAGTTTGAGCAAGTCCAAGTTCCACTATTTTTAGTAAGCCCGTGTTAAATAATTTATCGATCATTTTAAACTTCAAAAGGCGTTTACGGCAACACGTAAATATGTCACAGGTAACGACTAAAATGCAATCAAGTGAATCAAGCTAAATCATCACAGCCCAGGAAATGTTGTAAAAAAATAACGGTTTTTAACATACCTGAAGCAAACGGTTTGGACCTGCACTGCAAGAAAAATCAGCAAATCAAATACGTCATGCTAGAACTTGCTAGATGATCTGCGATTCAGCAACACACCTCAAAACAAACATGAAGCTCACCCAAAACCAAACCAAAATCTGAACAAAAATTGACACCCCAAAATTACTTTTTCCACATATAATTTTGTTGCCTATAGCCAAAAAACATAAGCCTAAGACCAAATAAGTTGAGCACAAAGGCCAAATAATAAACAAACTAACTATAATCCACGCTAATAATAAAACACCAACTATAACCTCATCTTCATCTGTTGCGCATCTCGGCTATGATGGACAATAAAGTTGTATCTGAACCTAACCTCATCAAACATTAATGACCCCTGTTCGATTTCATCAGTCAAAGCTGACCTACTTGTTCTACCCATAAAATCATATACAAATTTCAAATTATAAGACCTTCCAAGAATGGTTAACCACACTAACAAATATGAGCTGAAATTAAGAAAAGGAAAGTAATAGGTAAAAACCTCGTGTTCATGTTTGTAAACAGTCTCTTTTTTACAGATTCAAGACTAAATAATCTCTCAGTAACTGATCTTGGAGATTAAGAAGAAATTAGAGACCAAATCATATCTTCAATCTTCCACAAATGAATACCCCCAAAAACATTGACAAAAGGCAAAAACCCACACAAATGCACCTATTCTAAAAACATATAATCTGATATCAATCAATCAATCCATCTTTAACAAAAAAATATAACAACCCGAGATAAGATAAAGTTTCATTAATACCTGATCTAAGATCGTCGGATTTTCGGTGCTGCCACCGGTGGCACTTCTCATCATACCTCCAAAATCAAAGCCATGTATGTGTGTGTGTTCTGGAAGACACCGCATTGTATAGGTATTAAAAAAACAAAACCGGATCACAATAGCAGGCTTGGAACGGGCCATGGGAGTCCATTTTGTGCTGGTAGCCCAATGTTTTGGCGGGAAAAATGGGGGTAAAACGACACCGTATTCGATGGTGTTTAATATATTTAGAATAAAATACACCGTGGCTCCCTAAACTTGGTCATACGCTTCGTGATGGTACAAAACTCGGCCTTATCATCGCCAGAGGTCCAAACCTTGGCCTTTAAATGCCAAAATCGTCCCTTGACCAGGATTGGGATAGTCAAACCTAATTTTCTGGATTTCCTTCGAGGGTATAATAGACCATTCACATTTTTGACCCAACCATCAACCCAAGGACCAATTGTGAGTATGGTTACTAGCCTTTTATTCCCTGATACGCTTGCAGTTAATTTCACGGGAACTAATACACCCACCCAACAAACAACTTTATCAATCATAATACACCATTATCCAGAAACGTTAAACTGAAAATCGAAATCAAGAATATAAAGCCTCATTTCCAGAACTCAAAAGACCAACCCAACTTCTAACAAAACCATGTCGATCGATCGTATTAGCAACATGCCAGATGAAGTGATTACTAACATTTTAAATCGGTTGCCTTTGTTAGAAGCGGTAAGAACCTCTAGTTTAGCTAAACCGAGGTCTAAGTGGACTTTTCTCACCGATGTCATAGTTGATGAGGATTTCTTTTATTATTTAACATATGAGTTTGATGGGAGGCTTGTTACTAGATTCTTAAATCGGCTTATGGGTCCAATAAGAAAGTTTGCCTTATTTGTAGAGCCAAGATCAATGATTGGAATAGACAACTTTCATTATAAAGAGATTCATGAGTGGCTCTTGTTTTGGTCGACCATGGAATTGAGCAGCTAATTATTACAAACCGGTATGGTGACCCAGTTACGTTCCCAACCCAACTTTACTCTCGTAGTGAGTTGAAACATCTGGTACTTCATGTTTGTTCTTTGGCTTCTCTGGAATATTTTCATGGTTTTCCAAATCTACTGAGCTTAGAATTGATTCATGTCAATTTTCTAAGCAGTACAGTTTGGGACTTTATTGCTGGTTGTCCCTCACTTGAGTCTCTTAAAATGAATCGTCCTAGTACAAACGAGATGAGAATAAGGGATATTGCAAATGTTATGAATTTGAGGAAGTTAGATTTGAGATTCGGTCGTTATAATGTTGTGACGACAATCACAACATCCGATATCTTTCAGCTGACAAGACTTCAAAATCTTGAGACCCTTACATTGGATTTTGATGATTGCACGGTAAGAACAATTTGAGTTTTACACTTATAATTTTACAATGTTAAAGAAATGTGTAACAGTAATGACATTTAATCTTTATAACTTGTTGTAGTTGATACGGGAAGCTAATTCTAGGATGAATGTGCCATTTCAATCCCTGATTAAACTTAAGTTGTCTTATGTCGATTTTGGGAATATTGTTATGTTATCGTTCATCATTGAAATGATTCGTGGATGTCCAAATTTGGAAATGTTGGATACCATAGTAAGTGTATTGGAGTAATGCATATGTAGCAAATAAACATTCCTAAATTTCCATGTTTGAGTATCTCTCAACACTATTTGATTTTTCAGGCTGCAAACACGCTTAGTGTTCTACCTTTGGAAAATTTTCCCAATGTTGTACACAGAAACACATACAGCCATGGCAAGCTACAGACTGTGGTGTTTCGAGCTTTTCCCAGAACAAAGCATGAATTAACTTTAATAAAGTTTATACTTGCGTGTTCCCATTCCCTAAAGTCAATGAATATCAGGCTCAGCGATAGGAGTCATGATGGGAATGAAAATATCAACAACAACTGGGAGTTGGCTAGGAAGCTGTTGAAACTCCACCAAGCTTCCCCCCACAGCCGTGGTAGATTTCTTTGAGTGGTTGTAGTTTATGTATGGTTTGAATACCCTATGACAATTAATGTATCAAAATTGTTTTGGTATTTTGGTACACTATTTGTTTATATGGTTTGGTTAAAATTAGCTTGTTCATATGTTGTTGTTTGTGCGTATTATAGGTGATGCAAGTTTGATAATAGAAAGTCAAACTTTCATTTAGCATTTCAATTTGATTATAGGTAGTATTTGCAATTTGGGAGTGTAAAGTCAAAATTGCAAAACCATTACTCAATATTTGACTAAATAAAGTCAAAATTGCAAAACCATTACTCAATATTTGTTTTGGAGTTAATTGATAATTCGATATGTTTTAGAAGTTTGACTTAACAAAGTCAAACTTCTAATGGTTTTGTGTTGTTTAATCTTCAACTAAGTTGTAGTTTACGTAAGTTGGCAACTTAAGGGACCAATTGTGTATTCTAAAGTGATTTTTGGGCGGGAGTTTTAAGTATGACAACGGCAACCAAGACAAATTCAAGGACCAAGTGTGAAAAAAAGTAACTATTAGACCCTTGACCGTCTCTTACCGGAGATGATATTAACTAGTGCACACCAAACGATAAACTCATCTACCACTTTTTCCACACACAAACAATTTTCCAATGGCAGATTTCCCCATTTTAAACGAACTCGTAGAGGTTGCTGATTCACCAAATTTGAATGATCGTATGGCTATCTGGTTTGAACAAGAGGTGACAAGAAGGATTCGAAGAAGCTAGTTCTTCATGCATTCAAATCGAAGACATGAATCATCAAGCGTAGGGAGCTGATAGAAGAGAATCAAGCTTTGGGACCTCGTGGAATTGCGCTTGACTGTGTGGATGCGCTGACCAAAATCCAGTCGAGGCACACAAAGCACCTTGCCCAACTCATACAGATTGTTAGTCAAACAGATGAAGGTATTCGGTTCAACCAAGAGTTTGTTAAGAAAATGGTTGAACATAATGCCTGAATTTTGGGTTTTCCATGGGGTAGATAAAGGCGGTCTTTTGGGTGATAGTTTTGGGAATATAGGTTGCTAAAAAGGGTATGCAAATTAGATTTGATGTAGTTGTTTATGATGTTTAACAGACTTTATTAATGATAAAATATCATTTGGGTTATGTGTTGTTTAATCTGTTCTTGTATTGTGATATTGGGTGTATTTTAGTGTAATTAGTATCAACAAAACCAAACATCCCCTTATATCAGCAAAACCAACAGCCCCTTGTATCAGCAAAACTTTAATCAGCAAAACCAAACACCCCCCTTGTATCAGCAAAAGCAAAGGCAGTGGTTTAAAAGATGTGGTGAAAATGCAAATAGTTTAGCACTAAATCATAATGTATCACCAAACATCCCCTTGTATCAGTTAAACCAAACGCCCCTTTTATCGGCAAAAGTTGTTCTGCAAACCAAACACCCCCGTATCAGCAAAATTAGAGCCAGTGGTTTAAAAATACGGGTTGAAAATTCAAACGCTTTAGCAGTAAACAACAATGTATTAACAATGGTGTATTGTAACATCTTGAATTTTGACTTACCCAAGTCAAACAACAATGTATTAACAATGGAGTACTATTGTGGTATGACTTGGGTAAGTCAAACCTATTAAGAAATGCAAAACGATTTCAAACACAATTATTTAAATAAGAACCCAATTTTTTATTCATCGATTTCATGTTCTCAAGAACTACAAATGTTTACTATCATCTAAACATACACTTAGCTAGACGCATAACTCTCCCTATTATTGTTTTCCTTATTTCCTTAAGATATCTAAACAATATTTACAGATTTTTAATCCTTTCTCCCATATCGTTAAACTTTGATAACAAGATGTCAGCCTCTTCCTTCTCCTTCTTAACACCTAAACCCTTTTCATTTGGGCAGTCTGCTTTCCTCAACGAACTCAACAAAGCCTTCCCCTTATCGTTTTGTGCCATTATCGTTTTTTTTTTTTGCTTTGGGTAGAATGTGTGTTGATTGTATTTTAGGGTTCAATGTTGGTCGTAGCATACATATATGGTTGAAGGTTGGGTTACATTTTAACTAGGTTGGGTCAAAAATGTGAATGGTCTATTATACCCTCGAAGGAAATCCAGAAAATTAGGTTTGACTATCCCAATCCTGGTCAAGGGACGATTTTGGCATTTAAAGGCCAAGGTTTGGACCTCTGGCGATGATAAGGCCGAGTTTTGTCCCATCACGAAGCGTTTTTCCAAGTTTTTGGACCAACCGTGTATTTTAGTCATATATTTATTAATGAAAATGTCTTGCTTCATTTTACTTTGGCTATGTTTGGCGAAGGGTTTATGGGAGCTTATAGGAGCTTTGGCTTTTAAAATAAGTCGGCTTATAAAATAGGTCTCGTTTGGCACACAGACTTGTGAAGAATTATGGCTTATAAAATAAGTCACAAGCATCCATAAGCCCAAGCCCATGGAAAGGGGCTTATAGGGGCTAACACTAGTTAAATTACTTAAATACGCTTATAAATATAATAAATTATCACGTAAAAGCTGAAAATATATGTGAATTTAATTTGATGTATTTTTACGTGATTTTATATTAATAAGCTTCAGCTCCAACTAATTCGCTAAACAGCTTTACAAAAATATAAACTTCAGCTTGCATTTTATAATATAAGCCTCAACCCCAATCCAAGCTCTAGCTTAAGCCCCAGCCTCAACCCATTGCACCAAATATACCCAAAGTAGCAAGTTATTTCTATAGAAAATTTTCTTATCCAATTTAAGTTTGTATAACAGTGAGCTTAAGCCTCACTAATTAAACAACCAAAAGTTAGATAACATTTGGTTTAAACCAAGGTTTGTTAAACAGCTAAAAAGATTTATTAAAAACTGGTTATAAGAGTTTGTATTTGCATTTGATCTTTTGTGTGCGAAGAAGGTTTACACATTTAACCAAATTTATCACATGCTTTTTTTTTATACAATGTTTGTTTTTATTAAGATTAATTAGTTATAGGTACTAATATTTTATGATATAAGATCATTTGAGGACAAAAGATTATTTACATATCAAGGGATCAATCTACACCTTCCATTTTTATTTGATCTAATGGATGAGATTAATCCCAACAATTAAAAAAATCCACTTTCATCATTTTTTTTCAAATATTAATATCTTTCAAACTGTTAATCGTTGAGCGAAAAAAAATATATCGTTGCGACGAGCATTTAATTATCTTTCTATAGATATGCACTTTGATATATACTTTCGACAAAAAATTTTTTTTCGTATTTTTCACGTTTTTTTTTTAAGTTTTTTTGTTTTTTTTACGTTACTGAAATTTGCATTGAAAAATCATATATGATAAAACACTAATTTGATTTTAGTGTAAAATCACATATGATATGTAATATCACATGTGATATTAGTGTAAAATCACATATGATATCACATGTGATATTACATATCATATATGATTTAACACTAATATCACATGTGATATTCAATTTAGTGTTTTATCATGTATGATTTTTTTCATGCAAATTTCAGTAACGTAAAATAAACGAAAAAAAGTGAAAAAAACGATTTTTTTTTTCTTTTTTCGAAAGTATATCAAAGTGCCCGTCTATAGAAAGATAATTAAATGCTCGTCGCGACGGTGCAAATATTTTCGCTTAACGATAAACGGTTTAAGAGATATTTAAATTATAAAAAATGGGTGAAATAATAAAATGCTTTTAATCTCAACCATTGATTTCTTTTTAGATGGATGGTGGAGATGAGTCCCTTGGTATGTGAGAAAATTTTGATATGTAAAATAACTCTCCTCATATTTTATTTATATTCTTTTTGTTTTTATATCATCACTTGAACTTTTAAACACAATAAATACTAATTATGAGACGTTAATGTAAAAGGTTGTTCTTATACATCGGGTATAATTTCGTGTATTTGTTTGCATCTAGTTGTTACATTTTGTCATTTATAATCCCGTACATTTATAACTTATAGAACTTTGGATATTGCGATTAATTTTATGTAACAAAAGTAATGACAACACTAATAATAACAACAACATTAATAGAGTTTTACTAACAACTTTTAGATTATCTACGTGTTCACCGAGTGCCACTTTTACACCAAATTTGTTAATTTTGTGCAAAAGTACAAAAAAATTCTCCAACGTATGCAATAAACGCTACACCAATTTAGTGTGATTTTTTACATAGTAAAATTGGATGTAAGTTTACGGTCATGATGGAAACAGCGTGTAAAAAGAAATTATTTTAAAATTTTTAACCATTAAATAAGTTAGTAATCAAATTAATACAGAGACATGAGAAGACTTATTAAAAACTACTTTTTACACGAAAATGTTTCCCCCATAAACCCTTATACACAAACATTTAATCAATCGTGTAAAAACAGTATATAACATATTTTATGCAAACCAACAAGCACGAACAGTTATAGATTTTAAACAACATAACAAACCAAGACCAAAAGTATGGTCTTTTCCACACTTAGTTAACACTAACATTCGAACAACTTCTTTCATCTCCTAGTATTAATTACACAACACGTTACCAACATGTTATGATCAAATAAAGCAACACAAAAGCACACGAGTGTTTTTGTGTGGGCGTTTGGCCAAAAAAAAAAAAAAAAAAAACCCTTTTTTAATTCATAATTAAGTCAATAATAAACCGATATCTATACTACATATAAAGAGTGTATGGTCAAACCTTGAAAAGTGAAAATTTTAAAGTCAAAAGTGAGAGAAATACATAGTGTAATTAATACTCTTATTAAAACACCTCATTACTTAAACGTATAATAATTTATTCACATTGTACAACCAATTAAAAGTATATATACCAAATTAAAAACAACCAATTAAAACACCCCTTATTAAAAAGTATAATAAAAATTTCACTATGTACAATTTAAACAAGCTACAACATAATTCAAAATATAAAATAATTAAACACACTAATTAATGTTATTTTTAAAACACACTAAAATGAAAAGTATATATTATTATACACATTATACATATTAATAAAACATACAAAGCTTCATGCAAGCTAACAAGTTGATGGTATACACGGTTTTGAAAAGCGGACCAAAGAGTTCAACCAGGAACCGGTGTCGCTACCGGTTCGGCTAACCAATAAAAGCCATCCGAAAATGAACCAGAGAAAACCCATTGAAACCGATACAAACTGGTGGAATTAGGTCTCATCGAGATCTATTTATCCGGTTAATTGTCACAGGGTACCCGCCGCTGAAACGTGTTGGTACCCTGCTATACTATATATAAAGGAAAAACCAAAAAGTAAAAGTGAAAAGTTGAAAATAAAAAAAGAAATGTTGAAAACATATATTTCAAAAGGAAACTATTAATACATATCGAAAACCGGGTTGCCCCGGGACGCTTCAAACCCGGCGGGTTGACCTGGTTTAATTTGACCCGTTTTTGACCAAATCCATCGGGTTGACTCGGTTTAAATCGACCCGTTTTTCGACTGGAACGATTCAACCAGTTGAACCACCCGGGTCGAACCGGGTTTCAAAACATTATGTTTAATCCCCAAATCTTCAAACTTTTATTATTTTTCGTTTATAACCCATAAGCTTTTTTTTTTAAACACAAAACGATCTGTCGCTATAAAATCCCATTGCTATGCACGGGTACTCGTCTATATTTTGAATGTACGCAAAACACTTACGACAATATCGCATATCGTTAATTGTCTGCCGTTAAGAACCGATGTCGCTAAATGCGCTTCGCCTAGTTTAATCAGATGTATTTATATGCTTAAAATTCTAATGGAATATTTTAGAATATCTACTTGGTTTAGAAAAGATAATATTCTATTTAATTAAAAGATTTAATTCTTATCTCATAAGAAAATTTATCTATTAGAAAAGTAAATTCTTTATTCAAATAAAATATTTATGCTTATCAGATAAGAATATTTCTTTTTCTTCATCCTAGTTAATTTTATAACTGAAAATTCATAAGATTTTCGGCCCATCCAACTCCCTATGGGTTTTGGCCTAAATCTATGTATCTGATAACACTTAGGTGGTGTTTGTTTTTCATAAAAAGGCTCTTAACAGCCTCTTAATCTGAACCGTTCAAACGCGGTCAGACATTTTGGTCGTTCAGACCATTTGTTTTTTTTTTCCTTTCAGACGCGTTCAGAGGCAGTAAGATCTTAATGGTCTAGACTTGAGAAGTGTGTCTGAATACCTCTTGTTGCCTCTTGCTGACACACAAAAAAAATAAAAATAAATAAAATTAGTACGAGCAAGCAAATGTGCGGTTCAAACATGAGTTTTTTTTTCCCCGTTCAGATGCGGTCAGATTCAGATATTTACGCCTCAGATTCAGATTCAAATGTGCGGTTCAGATTCAGATTCAAACAACTTCTTTCATCTCCTAGTATTAATTATGTATTTTTATCAAGTAGAGTGTTAAAGTGAATCTTTTCTCTGATTATAAATTGAGTGGTTAAGATTAAGTCTTATTTCTTCATATTTTTTTATGATCTCCTATCAACTCACCTTATTAAATACACTTGTAAATTGTAAATGAGACACAAAAACTCTCGAGTTATTCGATTATAAAATTACTTAAACTTATCTCAATTTATAGCATTAGATATCAAGCGTGAGTAATGTGAAATTCGATCTTCAAAATACTTGAGTCGTGAAACTCTCAAACCTTAGCAAGGCTAGAAAAAATTATGTTTCTTTTCTAAGGGCATGTTCAAAAAATCTATTATTAGTATCCATTCTATATATAATAATTGTCCAAAAAAAAAAGACATAGTATAAGAAAACCATAATCATTACTGATTTTTTTTCTTCTATTTTTTGTAAAATGACAATTTTACTCTTATGCAATTATTTAAAGCTTTGTTTGAAGTTTGTGATTTTTTATATCACTATATGCAATATGGTGAACTTACTACATCACAACTATATTTGAAGGGAAAATAGTTTTGGAACATCCTGAAATAAAAAGGACTATTAATTTGGGATGTAAAGACTAAAGAGTAATTAATGATCCTAATATATAAAGTGATCTTTGATTTAAAAATAAAAAATAAAATAAATTATTGTTACTATTAGAGTAAATTGTATAAAAAGTGACTAAAGACAGCTTGATCTGACAATTATCTAACGAGTTTGAGCTTAGAACGTAAGTTAAACATTGCTATACTCTAGTTTTAAACTCAGTTTTGAAATAAAAAATCAACCTTAAGCTTAAATTTAAAACTCAATTAAGATCAAGTCAGGTTTCAACTCCGAATAGCTCAAACTTTGCAATATAGGGTATGTCTGGTAAAACTAGATGTAATCTGGTAGCTGTAAGTTGGTAACTGTTAACTGTAAGTTGATAAATGATAGATGAGGATGATAGCAACATGCTGTTGTGATTTTGTTTTATGTTATTGTTTGGAAAGAAATTTGTAATTCGTTTTTGTAAAGTGTAAAATGACTTTGAAAGACGTCTGCATAATATGAAACAAAAACAAAATGCGTTAATCATGAATAACATGCGTTCCATATTGATAAATGAGCCATTAAGTTTTTGTTTCATTACAACGGACATCATGAGTTCATGTAGTGGTATATAATTTGAATGATTATGTAATTATTTGTAACAGAAGATGTTGCAAGTTTAACCAACAAGCGTATTTCTTCCGAAAAAACAACACAAACTATATAATATAGAATGTGTTATTATATTAACTATTAAAGGCGGAGTTGAAAAGCATAAAAAAGTTATAGTTCAACGCGTGAAAAAGGGAACACGTAGTCTGGGTCGGTAAATGAATTTGGGGGCCTCGGGCGAAAATTAAAAGAGGCCTCATCAAATCTTAAAAAAAACTTAAATGTGTCATAAAAGGTGTTCATTTATAACAATTTCTTATAATGAAGCCCCTTAATGATGATATATTTATTGTGACAAGATGAGTTGTATTTCTAATGAGATTTACAAATAAGAGACAATCAAATATATAACATAAGTACACAAATTGAGGCCATTCAGATTGTGGGACCCTGTACGACCGCACCACTTGCACACCCTCTTCACTGCCACTGCATATAGTCACATGTTAATTAAATAGATGGATTAAGTAATTTTAAATTCAAACAACTCTAAAAAGTTTTAAAAGCCTCATTTGTTAGCTTTTTGTTTAGGAAATGCATATCGGGTTTTTCTATTATGTGCCCTAAGGCACATGATAAGAAGTGAAAAAAGTACATGGGGATCAACAAAAAATATATTTTTTATATATACTCATGTCCTTTTTTGTGAATCCCATGTTACTTCTATGTACTTTTTTCATTTCTTATCATGTGCCCTAAGGCACATAATAGAAAAACCCTGTCTAAAATAAAAACTTAAAGTTTGTGTTTACCAAACAAAGTTATACACTATCTAAATACTAGTGTACTAGTGTTGCAAAAATAGGTCTACAAGGCTGATTAATCACCGATTAGGTGCTACTGTGTCACCGACCTTTTCGATTTGTGTAAATTGTTCAAACAAATCGGTTAATCATGGTCAACGACGGTTAACGATTGTCAAACTTGCCGAAAACATGGAAATTTTACCGGAAATACCCTAAACTCGCCGTAAATTAGCTATAATCAATTATAATCGCTGTTTATATCTATTACAAGATGTTTTTCAAGGAAAATCTTGAAAATACCAACACTTTTCATAAATACCTAAAACTTGCCAAAAATGTGAATACAATTAATCACCGATTCACTACTTTTGCAACCCTGAACAAATATAATCACTTATAGTCGTTGTTTATATCTATTACAAGATGTTTTTAAGGAAAATATTTTCGGGAATACCCAAAACTTGTCAAAAATGCAAATCCGATTAATCACCGATTAATCCCGCCTAGACCGATTACAAGCTACAGGGGGTCGACCGCCTCACTACCGATTCGCGATTTTTGCAACCTTGCTAAATACTTCTTTCGTCCCAAAATAAAATTTAGTTTAAAATTTTTTTAGATTTGATTTTAAATATTTTTATTTGTTTCATCCAATGCTTGATGAAAATCATATTAATACAAATATATTTACAACGTAAATATTTTATATATTTTACATTAAATATTATATTATATAAAAAATTGATTAATGTCAAAAAAAAAAACTTAATAAAATCACAACTATTTTAAGACTAAGGTAGTAAATAATTTAGCTTACAATATACACACCCATATCAAAATTTATAAGATAAACCAGAAAACACAAATATCACGATATATCTCTGATTAATCCCAACCCATTAAATTAAAAAACTAAAATAACAAAACAAAAAATATAATTTAATATTATTATATCATGACCTCACAAATTTCTTAGCAAGAAAGGTTATCGACTCACATCGGGACCCACAAAGGCCCAAACTGTTTAAATACACCACAAACAACAAATTGGTTCATATTCTCCTTCTTATAAATACTTTCATTCCCTAAACAAAAAAAAATTTCTTTAAACTTTTTTAGGGTTTGATATTGTCAAAAGAATTGCGTAATCAAAGGTGGGGAATTAATCTTACTTTTTATATATAACATTTTATTCGCTTTTATTCATCGTTTTAATTATGGTGATCATGATGCTCTGTTTTTAGGGTTGATTCAAGAAAACGTAATATTGTTTTTGTTATTGTTATGTTTCTTGCATGGTTATTAAGGGTTTTTTGTATTTTTTTGTATTAGTGAATATGAAAGTATGAATTTGTTGATTAGTAGGTGTTAGTGTCAAGATTCTTGTTTTTTTTAATCATGTGTTTTGTATGATTAATTGATGATCAAGGTTTTTGTTTGTATAAATAATTATTTTTATATTAGTAGGTTTTAGTGTTAAGTGTCTTGCTGCAAAATAACCTCTTTTTATTGTTTTTTTGTGTAATTTTGTTCCGTTTGTATAAATAGTTTAAAAGTATGATCTTGTGTATTAGTAGGTGTGAATGTGAAGTGGGTTGTCGTAGAATAAGCTGAATTTAGTGATTTAGTCAAGTTTTGATTTGATAATATCGCGTTATTAAACATACCGCGCAATTGTGGTTATTAATATTATGTGTTTTGCATAATCAATCGCTGATTAAGGTTTTCGTTTGTGTACTGGAGCTGATATTATTGATTTGGGTAGTTTTTAATCACTCTATCGTGTAACTTTTGTAATGTTTTACTCTGATTACGTGTGATGCTGTATAAAAGTATGATATTGTGTGATAGTCCGAGTTTTGCTATGTATTAAGCTGGTTATATGATTTGGTTAAATCTTGATTGTTATGTACTTATGTTGTGTGATTATTTTATTAATAAACCAGGCATTCAGTTGTTTATAGTTTTGTATTTTTGTGTTGCAGGATATTGATATTGAAAGATGGGATTTAGTTCAGTGTATAAGGCGTTACAGGATGTTTTCCCTCAGGTATGGTTCTTCATGTTTTCAGTAACTTCATTAGTATTTTGCCGCCGTGGGCGCAATTTATTGGTGTTTTCGTTTCGGTAGATCTTATGTGCGATGTGATGTGAATGGTGTACATAGATTCTATACATCCTAATAAATTAAGTGTGACTGGCAGATACACATATACTGTTAATTCCGTATATCTTTTGGGGACACGTTTATGTTTACGTTTTGGTAAATCTTTTGTGCGATGTGATGTGAATGGCGTACATAGATTCTATACATCTTAATAAATTGAGTGTGACTGGCAGATGCACATATACTGTTAATTCCATATATCTTTTGGGGACACGTTTGTGTTTTCGTTTTGGTAAATCTTTTGTGCGATGTGATGTGAATGGCGTAAATAGATTCTATACATCTTAATAAATTAAGCGTGACTGGCAGATACACATATACCGTTAATTCTGTATATCTTTTTGGGGACACGTTTAATGTGGGTAGAGAAAATGGTTGCATGATTATTTGCTAGATTTCATAATATGCTTGAACTTACTTTTACGTATGATTATTTGACTAATGTTGGAGAAAGTTACTTGCTTACCCTTGTGGAAATCTTTATAATAGCTTAAAAAATTATAATTTCCCAAGCACAATCCCGTTCACCATATTGTTTAATCACTCCTGGAAAAATATTGAATACCACTTAATAGTGTTGTTTGAGTACTCATTATGAATATTGTCTGATCGATTGTATGCAATATACTACTTTTATTTCAGGTGGATTCTCGTTTACTGAGAGCTTATGCTATTGAACACTCGAAAGATGTCGATGTAGCTGTGGAAGCTGTTCTTACTGAGATCATCCCGACTCTCCCTGCCGAAACACCCACAGTTAATTCTCCCAACAAAGGAAAGAGCACACTTAATATCTCTGAAGGTGGTTTTGTTTCACTTATACGTCTGTACATGTCTTTGTTTATCTTATGTTTTTGTACCTTTATGCCATGTTTGCTGATGTCTTTCTTAATATAGTGGCTGTAGATGGTATCAAAACTGGTCAACCCCAGGCATACATGGATTTTGCAGATGGCAGTTCATATTGTGGCCAACAATCAACTAAAGCTGATCAGTCGTCTGTTAAAGACAGAGTCACTCGTGATTATCCAGGTATTATATATATATATATATTTTTTCAGATGTCACTCTGTTTCAGACCTCAGAGTATAACTTGGCATATCAAAATTTCAGAATTTTCATATGATATGATGAATCATCTCAAAATTAGAGAGCCTGAAGTTTCAGTACCGCTTGTCACATATCCTTCTCTCAAGGCGGATAATGAAAGTGACGATGAACTGATTGTTTTGAAGAAACGTGTAGTTAACCGTAGTAATAATCCTGATAGTGCTACATCTGTTTTAGTCAGTGAAATGAATACTCATGATAACCATGATCAAGGCTTTGTCAAATTTGGAGGTGAAAATGTTGCATCATTTGGCGAGCCTGTAGTTAGTGAGGCTGAAGTTTCTGGCTCTAGTCAAAATGAAGATACGGTTCAGTTGGATGAAGCTGCACCTGCAGCCAAAGATGATAGTTACATACATCTGGATGTTGATACTTTAAGTGGTCCCGAGTACACTCAGTCTGCTTTTACTCAGGAATCGAATATTAATTCTTCAAAGCCCGCATCTGAAAAAGATGCTTTTGCAGAATCTTTCGAACAAGAGGATGGGTCAACCATATCTTCCGTGCTAACCGAGTCAAATCAAGATTGTAGCACTGAACTTCTTGAGCAAATTATTGATGAGGCTAAGAATAACAAGGTATGTTTTACCTGCCTATATTATCATGCAGCGTTGCTAGTCTCAAGATTTTAATTTATCAAACGAGATATTTTCATTATTTTTTCACGCTCAGATACATCTTTTGTATGTTTGATTTTGAGATTACTTAGTTTTTGGAAAAAAAACTACCGGTTTTCATAGGAAGTCAAGTCTTTATTCCACTATCATTTGTTTTTGTAAACTATTTTTTTTTTCAGTATATGTAAATGGCAGTTGTTGTTTGTGTTCATATTTGTTTTTTCTAGTTCTAGTCTTTTAGGTTTGGCTTTTCAGACATTTGCAGCTTGTATTGATTCCTGATATGTATTATATTGCAGCAAACACTTGTGTTAGCGATGAATTCGGTTGTTGACCTTATGAAAGAAGTGGAAGTAAAAGAGAAAGCTGCTGAAGAAGTAAAAGAGGAAGCCACTAAAGGTTGCTCAGATATTCTGTCAAAGGTGGACGAGCTGAAACAGGCACTTATACGGGCAAAAGAAGCTAATGATATGGTACTTTGTTTTTTTTGTTTTTTTTTTTTGCTTGTTTTTTGTTTTTTTGTAATTTGATCTTCTAATTGTTCGTGTATATGCTTAACTTTTTGATATATTTGCAGCATGCTGGAGAAGTATATGCAGAGAAGGCCATTTTAGCGACTGAATTGAAGGAGCTTCAGCTTCGCTTGTTTACTATGTCAGATGAGAGAAACAGATCGCTTGCAATTCTTGATGAGGTATTAGTTCAACCAATTTACTTTAGAGGCTGCAGTTTCAACCCATTTACTTATGAATGGGTTGATTTGGGTTTGTTCAGTTAAAAAGTCTTGTATTGTCCAAATAATGTAACGTAAATTTGGCATGCCTCCATTTATAAGTAATATATATTTCTGGACAAAAAGTAATGTACTTTAGTATCAAAAGTTAATTTTTTTTATACCATTTTGGACCTTTATTTTTGTTAAGGTTCAAAATGGGATGATTCAAGTTTTGTCGTATAGACCTGTTCCAAAGCATAAAAAAGCTGCACGTTTTGAATCTTTGAAGTAAAAAACTTTTAACAATGCGTATAGTTGCATATAAGAACATGTTCATCGTTATAATGGTATTTATTGTGTGTGTATCTTAGAATTATAAAACATACATTTGTCATATGAATGCTTAATTCATCAAGTTGTCTTGTTTAGATGCGTAAAGCTTTAGAGATAAGATTGGCCTCAGCTATGGAGATAATTAGTCAAGCAGAGGAAGAAAAGCTTGAAAAAGAAAAATCTGCTAGAGAAGCACTGTTATTCCAGGAGAACCAAATGGAAAAGGTGGTTGAAGAGTCCAAGAAACTGAAGCTTGAAGCCGAGGAGAATTCTAAGGTAGCTGACTTTAAACCGCTATTTGGCCCGATAGCACTGAAAATTATACTATCATTCCTGATTTTGACATTTTTCTTTCTGTGTTCCAGTTTCAAGAATTTCTCATGGATCGTGGCCGTGCAATTGATATTTTACAGTAAGCCTTTTATGATTCTATTCTGTATATTTAGCGTCTACTAGAGGTGGCAAAACGTGCCTGGGTTTGTTCAGGCTGTTATTTGTTTGGGTTTTAACTTTGAAATGGTCTGTTTGGGTTTTGGCCGAGAGCATTTTGTCTCAAACTTCTGTTTAACTTTTCGAGTAAATAATTTATGAGGTTTTATGCACTAAAATTACACTGTCGGTGTCTGTGACTCGTCTAATCCTTTACAACCCTTTTTATAAAGGTGTCCAAGTCATTCGTGAATTTATATCTAAGTTTGCTATAAATGTATACAGTATATGATTATCGCTAAAAAATAAAAAACTTGAACGTTTTGTTTTATGCAATTTTGCAGAGGAGAAATATCAGTCAAATGCCAAGACGTCTTGCTGCTGAAAGAGAAGTTTGACAAGAGGATCCCTTTATCCCGCTCATTATCTTCAAGCCAAACATCATCAGTCTTAGCCTCATCAGGTTCTTTCAGAAGTACTACCATTTCACCTGTTGAGCACGAGCCAGAGACTTATGAATCCCCAAAGAAGAGTGCAGAATTGAATGATTCTTATGGATTTCTTGATAGGAGTTCAAGGTTGGAAGCAGCAGAATCACCCAAGTCTCCAATAGAAAGCGTCTACCCCCCTTATAATTATGCATATGGAGGAGAAAACCTGGTTGATGGACGTAAGGCGCATTTAGTGGATGATGGATGGGAGCTGTTTGAAAATAGCGACTATTATCTTGGTAAATAATATATTAGGTCTTTTGATTATATAGAGGGGACGTTTTTTGTCGGTTTTTGCTTGATAGGCTGCTCATCGAAACTTTACCATGAAACAGTGTCCTATTAACGTTATAATATGTTTTTCCACCTTTTTGTTTATAAGTTACTATGGAGAATCTTGTTTTTTTGACGATACTCGTATCTTTGCTTTGTGCATTTCCTCTTTATTTATTCTATTATTTGCTTTGTTGGCTTGGAGACATTGTGATTCAGAAAGTTATGAGAATATTACTGCTTGTATCATGCAATGCCATATTTATTAATGAATAGGAGGATGTGGGAGGGGCTATGAGAGTGCAGACTCGCGATGCAACATTTTTAGCTCTAGGTTTAATTGGTATTACTGGTGTCTCTAAGAGCATGTACATTAGTAACTTGAGTTATAAAATAACACTAGCCACGTCAGCGTCACATCAGCTTTAACATTTCATCTTAACATCTCAAAAAAACACTCACATCAGTAACATCCCAAGTTAAACTTTAACATTTCATATTTTCAATTTTAACCCCTAAACTAAAACAAACACTTCATTTATTAAAAAACATATCATTATTTTGAAAATATATTTAAAAACATATCATTTATTAAATTAATATACAAATAACATTTTTATATTATTAAAAAAAATTACAAAACTAGAAAAAGAAAAAAAAAAGAAGTTACAAACCAATCTTCTATGTCTTCGTCTTCCTCATTTACAAACAAACTCAAACAAATCCAGAAACCAAAACCCAGAAGAAAAAAAAAGAAAAATAATAAAAAAAATAAAAAAAATTAAAAAACTCATCTTCTTCTTCCCTGCACAAAGCAAACCCAGAAACGCACGAGGGGGTGATTTGATTTTTTTTTAACCCTTTAACGGGCGTTGCCCCTCCAACGCATGTCCTCCAACGCCTCCTTAACGCCGGACATCCAAGGGTTATAACGGCCATAACGCCGTTAAATGAACCATAACGCCGTTGTGGCTTTAGCGATGGGAATGCTCTAACGGGTTGCTTGGTAGGATGTTTTTGAGGCAAAAGTTCAATATAGATCTCAAATTTAACATAGATCCAATGAACCAATCATAGCTATTCATTTTTCTGATAAATAACTTTGGGTTTGGGCCTTCGTGGGCCCAAACCGTTACTGGTTTAGCCCATGCGTACTGGGCTCGATCGCTAGTAATGTTATTGGCCGGGTTCATGACCCGAATGTAGACTATACGTCATCATGTCCCCCCAGTCTAGTATGCGCAGTGACGAGCTGCAGATGCTAGACTAATAACTGCAGCGAATAAAAATCTGTGAAGCGTAGCAAAGAAGCTAAACAGGCTTCCCGCCTTGAAAGATACACGTTGTATCTAGACATAATATTTAAAATGGACGCCTCGTAAATCGGGGGAAAGTAGATGTACCCACGTCACCTCAGTAGATCCTAGCCACTCAAGTAGAGATAGTGGAATCCACGTGTCAGTCATCGCGTGGATGAGGAGACCTATATAACCATCCGCCTGCTTATTACTGTGATTATCACAGTAAAAACACATTTCCACCATTAAAAAAGCTTCGACTTTTCCAGCAAGAAACCGTAATACTTCAAAGGTAACCGCGCGTGCGCATATAAAAAAGATACCATGGTTCGAGGTTTATCTGATTTCACATCCGAAATAACTGAGGACGAACTTCTAGAGTTCGCTTCGGATTATTATATACCCCTCGCGGTGCATCCGGAAGTTCCGAGCGCACAAGCGTCCATTGCGGATTTCCCTGAAGGGAAAATAGGGGTATATATGCGTTTTTTCGAGTTCGCAAATCAGCGTGTGTCCATATCGCTATTTTTGAGCGACGTATTAAACTACTATCGTTTCCATATATCCCAGCTGCACTGCATAGGTGCAACTAAAATCACGAATTTTGAGGTAAATTGACGATTATTGGCAATTAACCCGACCATCCATCTATTCCGCGCGTTTTACCACACAACGTGGTCAAACGGGTGGGTATCCTTTGCTAAGGGCGCTGGGCGGCTTCAGTGTTATACTGAAAAATTAGATGCGCTGAGGAATTGGAGAGAAACATTTTTCTGGGTAGACGACGCGTTCTTCCCATCGCGCTTTGATTTTTACACCCAGGGCACACTGCCAAAGGATGAGCGCCCCCTCCCTGGATCGTACAATGCGGAGGATGCGGATACAATAAACACCAATCGCATCCCCATCAGTTCCTACCCTGAGGAATTTTTGGTGCACATGGGCATTAGCCGCAATTATTTTGGTACTCCTGAGGAGGTTCCAATCTTCTTAGGCGCGGATGGCCAGGGTGGGTGCTCGTCCTTTGCATTCCTTAACTTTTGTAATGTAAGCCTTTCATCTTCCATTGTTATTATAATAACTTGTTTGTTGTTGTCTTCTGAGGCGCAGAGATGGATCTATTTGCCGTTGTGAGATTGGCGAAGCCGCGCCAGGTCACTGTGGGGGTACGCCCGTTGAAAGAGGGAGAAGAGCCTATTCTAGAGGCTACATCTGGGCGTACCGTAGAAATGGAGCTGGGAGAAGCAGGGGCTAGCTCATCTGTCGCGCTGGAAGCGACCCCACTACAGAGCGTGCCGAACCCGAGAGTACCGTCCCCAGTGGCACAGCCATCACAAGTAGCAGTGGCGGAGCACATGGAGGAAGAGGAGGAAGAGGATCCCTTGTTGAAGCGCAAGAGATCACCTGGAGGGGAGGGCGCAAGCTCATCGAGGAAGAAGCGCCCCGTTATCCTAACGGTGGAGTCATCATCGAGTGACGTTGCGTCGCCTCCTCCATCTGCTGATACAGCTGGCCCGCAGTAAGTAATGTCTTCAAAGTCTTTTACGCATCTCCTGTTTATGCGAGAAATTAATAATTCCCTTTTTTGTGTGCAAGTTTGAACAGTCTGCGGAGTCGCCCCCCCAGAGATAGTCCTGTGCGTTCTGAGTTCTCCGAGCCAGACAACAAGAACACTGAGCCATTGGCGGCAGGGGATGCGCCCATAGAACAGCTTGTTGAGGAGTTGATGCAGGCGGCTGCGCATCAAGCTTCACTGGTGGAGAAGCTAAAGGCTAAGGTTTCTGAGGAAGGCAGTCAAGGCGCGCAAAAGGATCAAAAAATTGCGTGCTAGAGGCGCAGCTGGCTGGTGCCAAGGTTGAGGCAGAGGGCCTTAGTGCGTATGCCCAAAAGCTGGCTGAAGAGAAGATGGCGCTGATGGGTCAAATAAGCCAAGAGCGTGCTGAGTCGTGATGGTATAAGGCTTCGTGTCTCTGGGCGCTGAAGTATCTGGAGAAGGGCAAGGAAGAGTTGTCCTCGCAATTGGAAAACTTTGGTGCCACTGTGACCAGTGCGTTGGAAGCGCAGGAGATGAAGCTGCGTAAGCTCAGCCTGGAGTATGACGAGGAGTTATATCCTCAGCTCCTATCTACAATCGCTGAGCGCAGGTGGCTCATTGGCCATGGTCTGCGACTTGCCGTGCTCAGTACATTGGAGTCGAAGGAAGTAGTGGACGCCTTTAGGGGAGTGGTTCAGTGCGCATTGGCGCGGGGTAAGGCAGAGGCTGTTGAGGAGCTTCATGAGGCAAAGTTGTTGAAGGTGCCTGCTGATAAGGTACCCGAGTATAATGCGCAATCATATGATGAGCTGGTGGCTGCTATGGAGAAGATGTAGGCATTGGAGCTTCCCATGATTTCCGAGTTAGAGCGCGATCAGGATTATCCGATAGGGATTATTATGCAGGGGCTGACCTTAGCTCGACATCTTGGGGAAGATGCGGAAGCGCAGCTGGATCATTTTCTGAAACCCGATGAATCTCAACTCCAAGTGCCAATATTTGCTCGCCCCAAGGATATCTTGAATCCCTTTGCTTTGGAGAAGGAAGTGCCCTTGAAGCAGGTGTTGGAAGCGCATGCTACAAGACTTGCCAAAAAGGAAGGGATTAAAGGTAAGGCTGTTTTGTGCGGTATTGGCGCGGCCCATCTTCCTAGATCTGATGGGATACCGGTTAGTGTTGCCACGGTATCGCGCCAAGATTCCGACCTACTGAAGAAGCTGAATGAGGTTGGAGACGCTGCAAGCTGTGTAGGAAATTCGTCTATTAGACGTTGTAATAGTATGTAGGTAGTGACTTGTAAAGTAAACATCGTTTTGTAAGCACACATGGTACTTAATGGAACATTATTTTTGTTGAATGGTGTTGCGACTTATAATATTTGCCCTTAGTTACTTGTCTTTCCATAAAAAACGTGTGTATTGTCTAAGAAACAAACTATTGTATAAGCGTGGATAATATATGAAGTTCATAACAGTGTGTGAAATTCATGGTATACTTAAAACATAATTTCTAAGTATGTTTTATCATATTCGTGTATGGTGTGATATGCATCGTACTGTAAATATCATATCAAGGAGTCAAGTGTCTTGATTCCTAATTTGTTAAACGTGCACCGTATGCATAGTAGCGCACCCGTCGTGGGGTACGTACGAACTTATTCCAACGTCTTGAGAACAAGGTGTTTAATAAGGATACATGATCCAATATTGATGGGTTTGCAACCCTCTTACTCAACGAGTTATTTAGTAGGTTCACTCATCCTTTTACCATCGAGGGTTTTTTAAGTGCATGCACGCCATGTAGGCAAGAGATAGAAAATGTTAAGACATAAGATATATGGAAATAACAAATTGAAATGTGTCGCGGAGTTAGCTAGAAACCGCGACATTTTATTAATACTTGCAAGTTTTTATGAAAGAAAATAAATAAGACATTTCTCGAAGTAAAACAAAATGTAAATACACGGATATTTATTGTGCACTTCGCTAAATTGCAAGAGTGTCCGTGCGCTGGGTCGTAGCCATTCCTAGAGATAACATCGCTTAAGATTGCAAATGTTCCATGTGCGCGGTAGTTCCCTACCGTCCATGTCTCGTAGTTTGTACGCGCCTGTTCCTAATGCTTCAGTGACCTCATAGGGTCCTTCCCACTTCGATCCAAGTTTGCCTGTGTCTTCTGCGTGGCTCGCATCATTGGCGCGGTATACAAAGTCACCTGGTCTGAATGAAACACTTCGTACCTTAGCATCATAGTATCCCTTCATTTTTGACTTCGACCTTGCTTCACATATAGCTGCGCGCTCGCGTCTTTCTTCCAACATGTTTAAATCAACACGCCGCTCGTCATCATTGGTTGCCACATTGACCTCAACAGTGCGAATAGTTGGCATCCCAATTTCGGTAGGTATGACGGCCTCTGTCCCATAGACTAGAGAAAAGGGGGTGTCTCCCGTGCTAGTTTTGATTGAAGTACGGTGCGCCCACATAACATGCGATAATTCTTCTACCCACCTTCCTTTGTGCTCGTCCAGACGTGCTTTAATTCCTTCTCCTAGACTTCGATTTGCACGCTCTACTAAGCCATTGGTTTTTGGATGTTTAACCGATGCGAAGTGTTGCTTGATATTCAACTTCTCGCACCAGTCCTTAAAGGGATTGTCACAGAATTGTTTCCCGTTGCCCGAGATGATTTCCCCAGGTAGTCCGAAGCGGCATACGATATTTTCCCAAACGAAGCGTTTGACCTGATTGCCAGTAATTGTTACAACTGCCTTTGCTTCAATCCACTTGGTGAAGTAGTCTATGGCCACTATGAGAAACTTCAATCCTCCTGCTGCAACGGGGAAGGGACCTGCAATGTCGATACCCCACTTATAGAATGGCCATGGCGCCGTGATAGGCGTTAGCTCCTGTTGTGGTTGGCGCGGGACGGGTCTATGAACCTGACAATCGCCGCACTTTCTTATTAATTCCCGCGCATCACGGTGCATGGTGGGCCAATAGTATCCTGACCGTAAGGCGCGTGCTACCACGGATCGTGGTCCTGAATGCATGCTGCAAGAGCCGGCGTGGATTTCCCTGAGTACATAGTTTGCTTGCAAGGGGCCGACACAGCGGAGCCATGGTTGCAGGACGGAGCGTCGATATAATATATCGTCTCGAAGTTCAAACCTCTGTGCCATGCGCCGTATTCTTCGAGCTTCCTTCTGCTCTTAGGGCAATACACCTTTGCTTATGAATTCCATTACTGGTGTCATCCACGTAGGACCTTCCTCCTCTATTACCGTGGATATTTCCATCTCTGAGATGGACTTGCTCTTCAACGTTTCCACCAACACTTGTTTTGATAGGTGAGCGAAGCTTGTGGATGCAATCTTGCTTAGCGCATCCGCCTTTCGATTTTCCCCTCTAGGAACCTGCTTGATTGTGAACCTGTCGAAACTCTGAATTAGTGACTTGGTCTTGTCTAGGTATTGGATCATGTTTTCCTCATTAGCCACGTATTCGCCCAACACATGATTGGCTACTAGCTGGGAATCCACATTTGCTTCCAGGTTGCGTACACCCATCCGTGCTGCAATGCGTAGTCCAGCAATTAGGGCTTCATACTCTGCCTCATTATTTGTCGATGTGAATTCAAAACGCAGTGCGTAAGTGAATTCCATACCTTCCGGATTTGTAAGGATGAGGCCTGCTCCTGACCCATCCACGCATGAAGATCCATCCGTGAACAAGATCCATGGATCTTGTAGTTCCTTCCTGCTTGGTACGGGTGCATCGTCAGTATCTAGTTTTTCGATGATGAAATATGCTAATACCTGCCCTTTTATTGCAGTACGTGGTCTGTAAGAGATGTTGTGCTCACCTAGCAACACGCTCCACTTCTGTAGTCGTCCTGATGCGTCGGGTTTGGAGATAATTTGCTTGATTTGTTGGTCTGTTATCACTGCTATGGGGTGCGCCTGGAAATACCTGCGCAGCCGTTTGGCGGCGAACACTAACGTCAAGACCAATTTCTCCATTGCGCTGTAATTAATCTTGGTTTTCTTCAGCGCTTTGCTTACGGAGTACACAGGTGTTTGTACTGAATTCCTATCCGTCAGCAGTACTGCGCTGACTGCACCATGAGTCGCGGATAAGTACATAATCAATTCTTCCTCTGGTCGGGGTGCTACTAGTGTGGGGAGCGTTGCCAGGTGTTGTTTAAGCTGTGTAAAGGCTTCTTCCGCCTTTGTAGTCCAGCGAAAATCTCCCTTTTTGATACACTTCTTGAGTGTTTTGAAAAGAGGAAGCGACTTGTCTGCTGATTTTGACAAGAATCTGTTTAGGCCTGCCAGTTTTCCATTGAGAGATTGGACTTCCTTCAGCGTGCTCGGTGAGGGAAGTTCAATGACAGCCTTAGTTTTTTCTGGGCATGGTTTAATGCCATCTGGTTCTATCAGGTATCCGAGAAACATGCCTTCTGTAGCGCCAAAAGTGCATTTTAGGATTCACTTCATGTTGATCGCTTTTGAGAGTCCTAAATGTTTCATCAATGTCGCGCACCAACTCATCCTCAGTATGGCTCTTTATAATCAAGTCGTCAACGTAAACCTCTAAGTTGCGGCCCACCTGTTTTTTGAATGCATTATCTACTAACCGCTGATAGGTGGCGCCTGCATTCTTCAAGCCAAAGGGAATTTTTGTATAGCAGTAAACGCCTTGGCTTGTATGAAAGGCCGTTTCTCCTCATCTTCTTTAGCCATCTGGATCTGGTGGTATCCTTTGTATGCGTCCAGGAAGCATTTAAGTGGGTATTCACACAAAGACTCTACCTTCCAGTCAATCTCCGGTAGTGGGTAACAGTCTTGTGGACATGCCTTGTTGAGATCTATGAAGTCAACACACATCCGCCAGCTACCGTCGCTCTTTTTTACAATTACTGGGTTGGAAAGCCAGTCGTGGTAGTAGACTTCTCTCATGATACCTGCCTCCACAAGTTTGTGTACCTCTTCCAGAATTGCTTGTGCGCGTTCTGGAGCTTGGCCGCGCTTCTTCTGGCGTATTGGTGAGTATCATTGTCGGATTCTCAACTTGTGTTCTGTGATTGAGCGTGGTACCCCAGTCATGTGCTTTGGCTCCCATGCAAAGATATCCAGGTTCTTTTGCATGAGTGCGCATACAGCTGTCTTGCCGTTGTCCGACAGTGATCCTCCGATCGATACTTCCTGTTCTGGATAATCAGGATGAATTGCAACCTTCAGATTTGGAACTTTGGCTGCGCGCTGTTCTGGAATGGGTGTCGTCTCGCATGCAATCGTGTTACATTCTCTATGTGGTACAGTGGCATTATAGAGCGTAACAATACCACCTTCCACTGGGAATTTGAGCATCCCATGTGCTGTAGACGGTACTGCGTGCATGGCTGATATCCATGGTCTTCCGATAATGCCATTGTATGGCGAAGGGGATTTGATCACCATAAAATCCATCCAGGCTATCGCGGAGTGTTCTTTGTTGCCTACACTGACTAGTAGGCGTATTTGCCCCATAGGCCATATCTTTTCTCCTGTAAAACCAGTCAGCACTGTCGTGACCGAGCTTAACTAACTGCGTATCTCAGGTCGCAGTCACTTGAAGCAGTGTTCATACATTATGTCTGCCGATGCTCCTCCATCAATATACATGCGGTGGATATCGTGACCCCCCGCATTAATTTCATTGTTGAGCGGCTCTAGTACTGCGTTGTCTGCAGTCAAGGTGGGGAAAGAGATTTCACTTCCACGAGAAAATTTCTGGCTGACCTTCTGCCTGGTTACTCGCTGCCATGATTGTATCATGTATATGGTGTCAGCCTTATCTTTGGGTGTTTCCTTCTTGTTCCCAGTCTTCTGCTTATCTTTTCCCTCCTTGATGTTCTTGACTAAGTGGTCCAATCTGCCCTCTTTTACCAGTTTTTCTATTAGTTGGCGCAATTGAACACACTCATTAGTAGTGTGGCCCTTCTGTCCATGGTAGTCGCAGTATCCGCTTCCCACGCGCCGATCTTCTGGGGTGCGCATTGGTGGGGGTCTTGGGAAGTTTGCACCTTCTGTCACAAATATTTCTTTTGGAGTTTTGGTTAGCGGGGTGTATTTATCATTATCGCGTCCACTTCCCTGGCTGCGGTAATTCCTGTTGCGGTTGCTACTCTGGTCAGTGGATTGTCTCCGAGGTTGTTCCTGTGACCTGTAGTTGGAGTAACCTTTCCTGCTATCCGCCGCGGCTGCTTCTCCTTGGATAAAGGACCTTGTACGCTTCATAAGTTCATCAAATGATTGGGGAATTTTGTCATTCAGCCTCTTTATGAGTTCTGGGTTATTGATCCCATTCATGAATCCTGAGATCTTCAGCACTTCGGGGCATGCTTTGACTTGTATGCACTCATCTTTGAAGCGCTCCACGTAGGCGCTTGTGGATTCCCCCTGGCGCTGTTTCACTCTAGCGAGTTCGATAGGGTTTTTAGCACACTTTTTCCTTTGAGTGAAGTTTAGGCGAAACGCCTTCCGCAACTCTTCGAAGCCATTAATGCTTCTACGTGGAAGCTTACTGAACCAGTTTCGTGCGTTTCCCACTAATGTGGAATTGAACATGTGGCACCACACAGGTTGTGGCCAGTTTTCGATAGTAGCGGCTGATTCAAAATTTTTTAGGTGATCATCAGGGTCACCCGTTCCATCATAGGTTTTCACATTGGCGGTCATGCGCCTCCTTTTATTTTCTGAGAAGTCAATGATGCGCCGAGTGAACGCGTCAACCTTTTGGCGACGCCAGGGAAGGGATAATTCCTCCTCCTCCTGGTCGCGATACCTTCCCCTGGATTTCCAGTGTCCAGTCTCGCTATCCTCGTTGTCCGAGGAATCACCAGAGAAAGTACTTTCTCTTTGTCGGCGCTTGCGCGGACCATCTAAGGAGTCAGAGGATGAACTTCTTCTCTTTCGGCGCTTACGCTCACTGTTTTCAGATTCTGAGCTTGAAGAGCTTCCATTTGGGGAGCGTCGTCGCCCTAGTCTGTCATGAACCCCGCGGTTTCCAAGCCTATCATGGATACTAGTACGCTGCCCATCTTCGTCAGATTCTCCCAGATACTGCAGGTCAGCTGCAGCATCATTCTCAACCCTCTTCCCAACTCTGGTAAACACTGGAGGCTTGTTGTTTTTCCCGCTTCTCCTTCTGAAGGCCCGACGGAGATGCCTCATACTCTGTGTCAAAGTTTAGTCGGGATTTCAAGCTCTGAGTCGACCTCTTTTTTGCTTCCTCTTGCATAAGAGTGGCCAAGGTTTCGTAGTTTTGGGACACAAAGTCACTTGGCGCTACTTCAGGCGCAACTCCTTCCAGCGCAAAGGCATCCGTTTCCATGTTTGGGCTCCTGTTTCGGAGAGGTGCGCCTGGTGTTTTTGTGAGATCCTTTTCCGGTAGGGGAGTGGTAAAGAGATTACGCGGTGGCTCTTCCACGTTGGTTGTTGTTGTGGTGGCATGGGTTGTCCCCGTGCGCTGTTCCAAATTGGGAAGACCAGATCTGAACCTTAGTTTTAGTCTGCACTGGTTGTTCCAAAGGCCTGTTTGAAGGTTGATCCGCCTTGTTGTTTCTTTCCTTGCAAGTCGCCATGCGATCGCTGGTTTTGGTTTCCTTGTTTCGTCATTCTAGCTCTTAGTGTTAGTGTCCCACGGATGGCGCCACTTGTTGATACAAAAGTTGGGCGTTCTTTATTTGGGTCCGATTCCGTATCAATTATGTCTTAATGCTTGAGACCTTCGCACTAAGAAAACAGAAAACACCGTTAGGCTTACCGTGGGATTGTCTCCCACGATTATCCTCCGGCGCGAGAGTAAGTAATCGGTTTGAGGGTATATTTAAGAATTAGGGGTTGTAGATCGTATCTTTAATGATGGTTCGGATATCCTTTATATACACATGAAACCCAAGTGATTTCGTATTCCTCACGTTTCGGCGTATCCCGCCTAAGTCGGGCAATCAATACATATCTCGTTCCATGAGAGATACCTGATATCCAAAACCTTAAATAACTTTGGGTTTGGGCCTTCGTGGGCCCAAACCGTTACTGGTTTAGCCCATGCGTACTGGGCTCGATCGCTAGTAATGTTATTGGCTGGGTTCATGACCCGAATGTAGACTATACGTCATCAAAAATCATATATGATTTGTGAAAATCATATGTGATTCGATTTTTACAAATCATATATGATTTTTGCAAATCATATCTGATTAGGAAAAATCATATATGATTTGAAAAAATCACATGTGATTTAATTTTTACAAATCACATGTGATTTTTGAAAATCATATATGATTCTACAAATCATATGTGATTTTTCTAGGCGGAATTTAAAAAAAAAAGTTTGGCGAAAATATAGAGAAGTGCATATCTATAGAAAGATAATTTAATTCTCGTCGCGATGGTGTATTTTTTGTAGTTTGAAGATTTACCGTTTGCAAGATATGTTGTTTTAAAAAAAAGGATGAAAATGGTATTTTTATTAATTTTGATAAGAAATGAATGAGTAAGATTGATTTATTGGATCTATGTCAAATATGAGATCTATATTGATCTCAACTCTGTTTTTGAGAATGGATAATAGTAAAGGTAATAAAAAATAATGCTTGATGCTATATAATAGAATGACTCATTACCCAATAGCGGGTAATGATCATTACCCAATAAATTAGAGGGAATAATTTTTTTCTCCCTTTCCCTTTCTCCACTGTAATCATTATTTTTCCATTTCCTTTTCTCGAATTTGAATCAAGCACACCCTAAATTTCTGCGAATAAGCTTCAGTTACCGTTTGCATCGTGATAAGAACCCTACCCCACTAAGTTGTTGGACCCAATATTAATGGTTGATGGGGACCCAATTTAACAAGGGAATCCTTGTTAAGATGAGATGTAGGGTGATTTTGTTGAAACTAGGGGTGGAAATGAGTCATTCGTGAAAAGCTCGGGATTGGATCGGTAAAAAGCTCGAATGAGTCGAGCCTAAACGAGCTCGAGTCCGAGCTCGAGCCTAAGTTGCAGCTCGTTTATTAATCGAGCTCGTGCCCGAGCTTTACATACAAAGCTCGGTTGGGCTCGCGAGTCTAAACGAGCCTAAATGACATTATGATATTTTAAGTATTAAACATATATATGAGCCGAGCTCGAGCTTATCAACGAGCTCAATAAAGATATATTACAAATTGAGCTCGAGCTCGAGCCAAGCTTTAACTCTTCTTTGCCAAATCATATATACGAGCCGAACTCGAGCCGAGCCTGATCCTATATAAATACCACGAGCCGAGCCCGAGCTTAAAATTTGAGGCTCGAACGAACAGCCTCGAAAGCTTGAGCTTTTTAAACTTAAACGAGCGAGCTTGCTTCTCGCTGCTCCGGCGGGCTCTCGGCTTGTTTCCACCTCTATTTGAAACTAGTAGTAAGCAGTAGTAGTTAGCATTAGCAGTTTAATTTATAAAAGTGTATGGTAAAGTAGTTGTAATTTTAATCTGTAAAATGACGTAACGCTAAATTCTAAATGATGATTCAAAGAGCATAAAGAAATTAGCGTTTTTATAATTTTATAAATGCTATCTGCTTTTTTCCAAACGAGTTTTTTTAATAATAAGACTAAATGCTAAACGCTAATTGCTCTAAAATGCTCTTAAACGCTGCCTATCAAACACAAGGTGTCTACCAAACACAAGGATGAAATGAGAAGAATATTTAATGAGACGTATACTAAGGATGAAATGAGAAAAATCTTTAAAATGCGAAGAATGATAAATAATTATAATTATATATTAGAGATGCATCAATAAATTAGATGCATCCCTAATCTTTTAGATGCATCACAATATATTTTCTAGCTAAAAATTAGATGCATATACATATATTTGATACATTTTATCAAGTTAGACGGATCCTATGTATTTTTTGTCCTCTGTGGGTCAAATTTGTTGCTAGTACTAATTTGCATCGTTTTCTGTTAGGTCACCATAAGTGCACACAAGTATGTAGATGATAGAAATGAGATGAAGAAGGGAAGGTTGAACACAAAACACACACGTATGGATAGAGAATAGTTATGCATAAATGTATTAAGGGAACAACACCTCTTCAAGGAGAGGTTACAATGTATTTATAGGGGAAGGGAGCTAGGGCAAAACATCTAGTCCCTTCCTTGGCCTTATGGGCCTTTGCATAGGCTCATGGGCTTTCTACATAAGCCTAGCACTTAATTACAAACATAAAAGCTATAAATATGCAACCGATTACAATAAATTAACTAGCACTTGCTAATACTGTTTAGGAGTGATTCCAGCAAGCTCCCCCTAAGTGTTAGTAATGTAGTAATAGAGTCCTTGACGTCTTCTGCATTCTTCTTCTTCTTGTGAGTAGAGATGCTTTAGGTTGCAACAATCTCCCCTTGTTCGGGATCTTGTTTCTTTTGAAATTTTCAGCTTTGACGCTTGTATTCTTTGTTCTTTGTCTTTTTTGGATGTAGTGATAGTATGTTGTTGTCCGCCATTTGTCGTACTTCGTTGTTCAGTGTCTCCACGCTTTTCCACCATGCTCACACGATTTTGACTTTGGATTTCAGATGTGATGTAGTTCTCGAGTCTTTAAACTTTGTAGATTATTTGGCTTTGAAGAAGAATGATTTTTGACTTTGAGTTATCTTTGATTTTGAGAGAACTTCATTCGTGATGTTGTTGGTATGAGCATGTGGAGAATCGACGATCTTTTCTCCAGTGAACTTTGGATCTCCAATCCTGCATGTAGACAGTTAGCAATAAAGTTCGCGACGTAAGAGTTCGGATATTTTGTACATGCATATCCCACCACCGGGCGCGGTCTTAGACGAATCTTAAACCGATGGTCATTGGCATGTCCCCGCATCAATATCGCTGTTCGTTATTGTGAGTGAAGTATACCGGTATCACCTCCGACTATAGACCGTTTGAGACCACCGCGAACACTCAAGAGTAACCCACAAGGAGTTACCGAAGTGACTCGCTGTCGGTTGTTTGATGTTGACCTCGAGTGAGTTTCCATTCAATCACTAAGGATCACAATTGTGAATCCCTCATAAATGTTCTCGCATTGCTAGGATCTGCGAAGGACTCTAGAATGTTTCACTTTCGTTCTTATTATTGAACGACAAGTGATGAAAAGTCAAGTGTTCCTAAGAGATCTTTTGATGAATCTCGTGGCTCTAGACTAAATAGTGCGCTTTGGTTTTCCTAAGCGGAGACTAGGGAGAGGTTCTCCTTCTTCAATACCAACAATCTCTAAGAGAAAGTCGATAGATTACGTAGGGTTCCCAGTGAGAATGAAACAAGCTCTTTTGAGAGAACTTGAGTGGTTAAGAACGTTTAGTGCATTGCTTCACTGGGTCCATGACGACTTTGTCTTCAATACCAGTGTCATCTTGTGACAACTAGTAGCATATGAATTGAACCCGATGTCTGCCCTAAGTTGAATAATTTGGAGGGCTATTTCTTTTCACCCTTTTCTTTAACTTTTTTTTTAATTCTTTAACTCCTTCTTTCTCCGATTCTCATTTTCTCCTTTTTCAATCATACCTAAGGACTTCTAAATACTAACTATTGGTGATATCCTTGGGTAGATCCCTCCGGCTCTGGCGGATCATAGGACGTTTATTCCTAAACTTAGTCACCTTATAACTCCATGAGTATCCTATGTTGCCATAAAACCATTTTCATGAAAAATCTCTCAAAGTGTTTATGAATGAAAACATGTTTGTAACACTTCGAGAGTTTTAGATTTTCGAAATACTCCTCCACTTGTGCTTATGAGTTTTGACTGAAATCGCATCAAAGGAGGGTAGAGCCAGCACTTTTGAATTGATCGACTCAAGATAGACAATTCCCCATGAGACATGGTTACATCATCGACTAGGACAACTTGAAGTTGTAAACACTCCTGCAGGAGGTTAGACCTGCCAAGATTCATGTCTACCAAGAGTTTCTCGGATGGTACATTCTACTAAGACTAGTCCTTTGCGAGATACGTTTACATCACTAGCGAGCTAGTTTGAAATTATTACCCGTCCCGGACAAGTCTTTTCGATTTATGACATTTTAGAACTCGTCAATTCAAGAGTTTAAGTCTTACCACACTTAGATTCAATCATAATCCACTATATTTATACCACACAATTTTTCTCCCCCTAAAAAATGGCATATTAATGTTATTTTTGATGAAATTTTGATGTCGAATATGACAATTTCGAGTTTTGCGGGAAGATTTCCACAAAGAACGTTGATAAGAAAAATTTTAGTATGCAAATACTCCCCCTCAACAAGTGATATTAACTTTTGATGTTTTAGAAAACAAGAGAGGGAATACTTGTTCTTTTGAGCAAAAATTTGAAAATATTGAAAGTTTGATAAATTTTACTCAAAAGTAAGAAGTTTTCGCTCCTTTTATAAGGATTGTGCAATCAAGCTGCACTAGGGTCCTTTCATTACAAGATCAGGTTGTACACTGCTATTTATGTACAAAACATAATGAATAAATAAATAAAATATCAAAATACAATCAAGAGTGTTTTAAAGAGTATCCAAACTATTACACACGACCCGGAACTTTCTCTTCACGTTGGAATGTCAAGATAGAGAAACTTTGTCGTTCGCCTACATAGCTCTCCAAACGTCTCATCTGATCCAGGTGGAACAACCTTTCATCTAGCCTCTTGATGAACCTGCGAACTTCCTTACGATCTTCTGAATTCCATCTCTTCTTCGGACCAATACCAGCTTCAATATCCTTTAACCGATAAGCTAACCCATCTCGAACCATCTTCAACGTTGCATCACAAAACTTATGGATCTCGTCGAATGCCATGAAACATGCGTGATGATGTTCACTGCAGTAGACGATTCCAAACTTCGGTTTATGCATGATAGTGTATTGAGCTTGTTGATTGAGTTCGGGAAAGTGCATCAGCGGTTTGGTGAGGTTAATCTACTTCTTGTATGATTCGACCACAAGTTGTAGATCTTGAACATGTTCACGAATAACTTTGCTGCGAATGAACACTAGAAGTGCAGTGATGCACTGGAGTTGGATTTCTTCCTTGTACCTTTATAAGATACAAGTCTTTGATGTCGTTGAGAGACAACTCTGAGAAGGCAGCTTCAGTGAAATCATACTCTACTTCATCTTGTCTTTTGACCTTGATCTTGGACAAGAATGAATAGCCCCACTTTGTCTCCAGTTTAACCCCCATCACAACAACGATTTTCTTTTCACTCTTCACATCCTTGTTTGACTTACGAACTTGGCAGCTCCTGTAGTATAGTCTCCTCCTTTCTGGCCAATGATGAATACCATATTTGACATCAATGTCGTATTCCACAGTTTTGTCGACAAACAACTTTGGCTGCCTTCTTCAATGGCAACGTTGTCGAGAATAACGTACTCTGGATGTTGAAGGTGAGTGAAGTAGCATATTTCTTGCTAACACTACTACCGTGTTGAAGGAACTCTAGGTCGTTGTTGAGGAAGAAACGGTAAGGGATCTTCGGTTGTTCGGGTCGGCCAATTGTTGGTAGAGGCTTTGTCCAATCAGTGTAGTAGGGAGTGTTATCCTTCCTTGTAAAGTTAATGTTTGATTCGGGATTTAGCCAGTCGATGTTGTTGGACATTGCACGAGAAATGTTGTCCAAGTGGTATTCGAACTCTACTGCACTGCAGAGTTGAATGCATTGTTCTTTATCCCGTGTTTCCCCGTTCGTCATCTTTTGACCTTGAACTCATCCCGATAATCTTTACCGTCCATTGTTCGACCGCTCACCGGTTCTGGCCTTCGTGTACCGGGTGTAGCATCAACCAACTTGCTAAACCATTCGTATTCCCGTTGTTGTCTTCGCCCAACCATGAGACTCCATTTAACGCGTTTCTTCTTCTTCTTGGTTCTTGAGGATGATTCTGGTTGAGGTGATGGCCGAGGTGATGGTTGTTGCTATGGATCAGGAATGTCATGATCCTCACCACCGATATAAATGAAGTGATCACCGGTTTTCAAGTAGTTGGTGGAGAATATGCATCTCGAGGTTTCTTGATGAGGGAGGTTGTTGAGTAGCTTGTCTTGTGGGTGTCTGAGGTGGTGGTGGCATGGATGACACACCGCCGGTCTTCTTCCTCGACGCTTTGCATTCGGAACTTGATCCTTGTCATCATCTCTTGGCTCTTATCCGCATCCAGAAATCTTGCACGATGTCTTCAGTTGATGTGCAAGAAGTACCTCATACAGCTTTGATTCATCAAGTGTGAAAGTAGGAGCTTGAGGAGACATCTGAAGCACCAACTGTGAGATCAAATCAGCTTCGGTGACAACTGGAGGCCGGATTGGTCTGGTTTGCATGACCACCGGTGTAGTTGTAATCATCTGACCGTTTTGAGCGTTGGGTAGAACTGATTCTTGAACATCTCTTTGTGACACCCGTGAACCATGTTGAGAAGAAAGTGATGAGTGTAATTAATTTGTTCATTCATTTCTCCTTGACGCCCCTCGGTGAGAAATGCCTTGATCTGTTCTTCTTTCTCCTTCAACCGGTCCATCTCTTGGAAAGCTCGATGACCTTGTCACCAAGACATGTTCAATCTTGTTTCTCAAGATTATTTATGCTTTTCAGATTGAAGAAATGCTTTCTGGATCTTAGCCTTAGTGCGAGATGCCCAAGTATCGGCTTTCTTCTTGATTGACTTGTTAGATGATTTTGTTGTTTCTTTTGATGGTGGTGGTGATGAGTGAGAAGATGATTCGGTTTTGGAGATTTCAAGGGGTGGTTCTGAAGATTGCTCAGGGTTGTGTTCAGGGTTGTCTAGAATATATGCATCTGTTTCCCTTCAATGCGATTCTCTTCAGCCTCTTTAGCAAAATTTCTTCAAAGCATTTTCCTTTTCGCTTCCAAAACATCTTTCTCAGTGATTCTCCCATCATTATCTTTGTCGTCCTCTCCATGGTCGAGAATTTCCTCATCCTCATGCTGCTTTCATCCGCAGATTCGGTGATGACATCTCGCCTCCTTTTACCGGTTAATTAACCGGATCAGAATAGGTGTGGAGAGAGCACCACCGCTGAACCTCCAGTCCTTTTTAGGTCTAAGAGCAAATTCAGCAGAGATGTTCAAGTCTTTTTGCTTTCAGAGTTTTCCGAATTGCTCATCTTTATCCATTGAGTCATACTTTTCAAGATTCGATCCTGCTCATCCATAGGTTTCTTTCCCTTTCTGCTTGGTCTTACTATCTGAGGAGTCGTAATCTTCGATGCCATGGAAGAGGTCCTCAAGAGAAGAACTACCAGCCTTTGTCCTCTTCCCTTGTTTAATGGTGTGTCTTCAGCACGCTCTTCAGAGTATATTGTGACCTCATTAGACTCGGTTGCAGAGTCATCATCTTGTTGAGATGACGACTCGAGTGAAGGCTCCTTCTTGCCAATGTTAGCTGGAATCCTTCTCTTGTATGTCCTTGAAGATTTCTTGGACTTAGTCTGTGTACTTCCAGCACTTCCAGCTTTACGTGCTCTGGTATTGGGCTTTGGAGCAATTAACTCATCTAAGAAACCAAATTTCTTCACCTTGACTGCCTCAGTGTAATAAATGTATAAGGTGGCACGCTTTGACCTTTTCGATGAGTAAGCAGTCCAGAAGAACAGCACCTTGCTTGCGGGTAGTTGTCTTCTTGACCCTTACTTCCTTCAGTGTAGGCTCATTGTTCATGGTGTGTTTGTTGGGGTCGCCAAGGCGCTGGGAATGTCTTCGTGTTTCCCGAGGATGTTCGATGATCACTTGGTGAAATGAACGAGGGAATCCTAGACCTTGCTTCTTTAGATGTTGCATCATATCCTCCTGATGAGGCTAGCGAAGTCAATGTGGTGTACATGAACAAACCATCAGAATATCTGCAGATGCATCAGTTTTGGATGTTCATGGCCGCTATCCCTCCCTGAGACAGACTTGGCGACCATTAAGTAGATAGTTCTCCAAGGTTGAGGGGTATTCTTGACATCGACTCTTGAATGGTTAGAAATGATCACAGAAGCCTCATCATACCCAATATTTAACATGAATTCCAGAATCCTATCTCCATCAGGAATGTTGACATAATCAGCTTCAGAGTTAATGGTCGGGAGTTGAAGAGTGCACGAAGATCATACCACGAACCATGATCTCTTTGTCTAGTTTAACCTTGACCACATGATCGTCGGCAGTCCTTTCCATGGTATACCACAACTGGTGCAAGTAGAAGTCCGGAATAGACGTTGATCTGGTAAGCATGGGTCTGAATGGATGATTCTAAAGGATGTCCACACTAATTCTGCATGACGATTCAGCACAAGTGAAATTGTTGAAGTCGACACGGAGGTTTTTCTTGCCAATGATCGTGTCCTAACCGGGTGGGAAGGTGTTTGCCATTGTGAGTTCAACTGGGGCATCGATGTTTGCTTGATTGATAGCCATTTCGTGATCTGAAAGTTATTAGACAAAAGAACAAACATATGGAAACACATTGTGTTAGTCTTATTTTGATTTATTGTCCAATTACTTGTTTGACGTTATCATGTTTATGAATGTTACAAGTCCCAAGTCACTTTTGTCCAGTTGTATGAAGTCGATGTGATAAGTTATGTGAATATGTTAATTTTGAAGTTTTATAGTCCAAATTTCACTTAAACACACAACATTTTAACTTTTGAGAGCTTATGAGTAACATTTGGTTTTGTGACTTAAGTGTAACAATTTACAAGTTATACTATGCGTAAAAGTCCACTACAAAGGGAATTGCTGGCTTAAGCGTAAACAAGTGGTCTTATGCGTAAAGAAGGGGCTTAGGCTTAGGCATAAACTAAAGCGTAAGATTGTGGCTTGAGCGTAAGAATTTCTTACGCGTAACACCAAATCAAAAGCTTTGAGCTTACGCGTAAGGTTAAGTAGATAGTTACGCGTATAGCTTACTCGTAAGAGCAACGCTTACTCGTAACAGACCTAGTTTACACATATCTTTTCAAGATACGCGTAATCCCACTGTAGACCCTTTATGCGTAAGAGTTACGCGTAAGATTTCTCTTATGCGTAACCTTTACGCATAAAGGTATTCCTTATGCGTAACGAAGAACACCTTTAGGACAGAACTTTACGAATAATCAACCTGAAACACATAAACATGAAAACTTGATTACAATGCAATCCTAATACTATCAGAAACACAAAACAATCACAAAGTCACATCAGTTAAGCCTAGAACAGCTTAGGCGTAGAGGTTCTAAAACCCTAAACCCTAGATCCTACGCTTAACAAATTCAACCATGGAAATCAATCAAGATTATTTTCTACACTATCCTAGATGTCTAAGGAGTGGATTAGAACAACTTTTAACACAAAAAGACCACAGAATCAAAAAGTTCATCTTGTACGAACCTAAGAACCCTAAAACCTTGATTCTTACATTTTGTTGTTTCTGGGTAAGATTGAGTGCTCAATTCATGTATCTAATCATGTTCTAACACTAACCTAGCCATCTAATTGCACTAAAACATAACATACGAAAACCCCCAAATTTAAACATAAACCCAAAATTTTCAAAATCATTCAATTCGTGTTTCTGCGTTGAGTGCTTGAAATGAGTTTAATACAAGTTTAGAAAGGTTTTGACACCACCCATTTCAACACAAACAACCTTATGCGTAATCCCTAATCATACGCATACGCGTAAAATTCAAAATCAAAATATTGAATGATTCAACCGTTGGATTGAATTTTTTTTCAAAACCATAGTTTAAAATCAAAATCAAAACATAATGTAACTTACAGATTTTGAAACGAGTGAACAGATTTGCGAAATGATTATGGATCGTTGGATCTTGGTGGTTTAGAGAATTCAATGCAAAAGAAGATGCATTGAATATGGTAGGTAGAGACTTTATTTAAAATTATTTTGAAAAATTGACATAATTAGTCCCTTAACCTCAAACTTTTTCAGCCAAGACCCATTAACTTCCGTATTGGTTAGACAAAACACATTTTAGGCAAGAAACTTAACGATACTCCCCATCGGCTTTTGAAATAGTGAAATTTGTAAACTTTTAAGTCTGAGGAGGGTATATCACAAGATACATATCCACCATTTAATATAAAACAACGTATTTTTGGTAACATGCAAGCATAAGGTTTTATGAAACTGAAAAATATTTACTTTCTCCCCCTCAACACTTGTTCGGGAAAAATGGTGAAATGTTTGATGGAACACTGTGTTGATGGAAGTTTTGTACTTGCAATGTTTGTTTTTCAGATAGAATTTAGAAAAGAAGAATATTTTTGGATTTGATAAGATTTAATATTTTTGTATTTTGTTTTTGAAAAAATATTTACAAAAGAGGTTTTGGTGTTTGACTTTTCAAGAATGTTTTAAAATTTCATCCAGTTCTTCTGGAGTCAAACACCTCATACCAATACGGTGAATCAAATCAGTAAATCTTGCAGGAGGCAAAGCTTTAGTGAGAAGATCCGCCAATTGGTGTTCTGTACCTACCAAGTATAATTCAACTGTACCCTTTTCCACATGCTCTTTGATGAAATGATATCGAAGATCGATGTGCTTTGACTTTGAATGTTGAACGGTGTTGCACGAGATCGCAATAGCACTTGTTAGGAATTGGAAATTCCATGTTAAAGTGTCGGTCACCCCAATTATAGTCTAGCATATGTTAGCTCGTAGATTTGTAGTTATTTACGTTATGTAGTAGTTTATTAGTTAATTTGTAGCGTAGAATAGTTTAGTGCAACACCGTGGAGGAAGGACGGGTCTTTACCCATCAGTATGCCTGATCCACAGTCCGATAGGAGGACGGTATGTTTGTAACTATAAATACCCCTTCCATCCATGGAAGTAAAGCTTCTCATTCAATCTAACATTTCATTTGTTTAAACCTCTAGCAAGAAGAACACCCTCTCTACTTTCTCTTCTCTAAAATGGTAAACATGTATTTTGATCATCCAAGACAATTCAATCATCAACACAATAATATTTGGATCCTAACAATTGGTACCAGCTAGCCAAGTTTTGTGTTTTGATGATTTCTTGTGGTTTTGATATTTATTTGTAACTGGTTTTTGATACATTTTTGTGGTCGGAATACATTTTTTGGGTAAATGCTTTTTAACTTGTTTTGGTATTCTTCTCGTTGGTCTGGTCTTAATGGTTTCAACCTGTCCAAATCAAAAGCATTTTTGTCCATGTATGTATTGAATCTGTTTGTGTAAACTTTGTCCAAATGCCTACACTTTTTTTATCTAGTCTTTCACGTGGTCAAACTGGTAAATTACATGGTCAAACAGTCAAAATATGCGCTTTTATGCGCTTATATTTTCCTGGTTTATTTGAAGTGGCCGGCTTTAAAAGTAGTCGAAAACTCATCGAAAAGTCATATTTCATGCTAGCTACTTATCACTCAACCAGATTCATGCATCTTTCTTAGCTAATTTGTCTTTACAAGTCGAAGCGAGTTGACCTAGCGAATGAAGTTAGCGAAGTTAGCGAGGTCAAGTTAGCGAGTTGGGTCATGTATGATAGATGTAGCCAATTCTTGTTCTTGAATAAGTTGTAGCGTCTGATTAAGATAGCTTAACTTGCTTTGAAAATCTTAGCGACTTTGGATGAAAATAAGATGAAGAAGAAGATATACGGTGTGACTTATTGACCACATGACCTCATAACAAATGCCAACACAAGACTCATTCTCAATACCAACACTGAGCTCAAAATAACAAAGACTCGAACGCAACCCATCACAAATTCACATCTATCTATCGCGCTATTTAATTTCGACACAATCATCTACATCTATCAAGACTAGACCAAGCTTCAAACCGATCTCAAGTCTCTTCATGTCTTTCAAAGAACTATTAAGACTCATAGGTCATTTCACACATGAAAGATCATTCATCATAGTTCAAGTCTCATAGCAACAAGAACTTAATATGATCTCACTGAGTTTCGTGTTTATTAGTACATAATCAAGACCATGTATCGTGAAATACCGAAAACTTGTTACATCATCATCGATCGAAAATCAAAAGGAAAATCATTTACTTAAGAGATCTCGCCATATCTTTCGCTTATTCAAAGCTAAATCAAGAAATTTGAAGGTCTCAAAAGTAAGTATTTTAACATCATCATCCATCCTTGAAGTTTATGCTTCATTTAAATATCCCACACATGAAATAAAAAAGAATAATAACAATTTAAAGTTATTTCCTTTTATTTGATTCGTTTGATATCCACAAAGTGTAAGATATAACTTTTGGATATTCACATACACATCAATCCATAACACAAAGTAGCATATAGATGGAATTCTAGAGAGAGAAAGTTAGAGGTTTAGGGAACTTAGTGAGAGAAAGTGAAAGATATTATTATGAGCTCCAACTCTCTACCTTGGGAGGTAGAGAGTATTTATAGTCTTACATAAATCGCCACACAACGGCGTGGATCGTGCATACAGTGGGTAAAGACCCGTCCATTCTCCACGGTGTTACTTAACTAAATACTACTTAACTAAATATTACTATGACTACGAGCTTTCTAACGATTACATATACTTGAGGTGACCGACTCTTTAATACCGGAATTTCTAATTCCTAACAATCTCCCCCTAAGGGAGGTCACCTCAAACATATACTAAAATGACATTGAATACAATCAGATATTACATTAACAATTGATCTTGCATTCTTGATGTAGTACTTTGTCTCAAGCTCGTAGTCATTGATTCCACTCATTGCATGTTTGGTTAATCCAAGTGGAGGTCTTTAACTGATCCACGTGATAATAATTTGAGCCAGCATGAGATCATCAAATCAAAATCTCTGTGACATCCATTGTGGTGTTGGTATTATGTGATGTTGTGACATTCGAACCGACATGCTCACATTCTGGATCATGATATCTTCTCATCGAGTAGCGAAGCTTTAGTTGATTCATGATATTGGCGCAGCCAGAAAGCGTAAGCATGGAGTGAAAATATCAGAGTCATTGATGCACTAATCATGATTTCATTTGAGTTGAATGTGTTAAGTGAGCATGCGGCTATGGATTGACCGCTTCATTCGGATCAACCGCAAACGCCGGGCGTACTGCGATACAACAAGTAGCAATAAATCGCACGAAAGTGTCTTTGATCACTTTCGTGAATTGAGGTACACGCCCACGGTTCCTCGCTGATCGCGACAAGTACCGCCTGTGATCGTATAATTCGAAGAATTTCCTTGATGGGTTTCGCAATTCTAGCTGTTCTCAAACCGAACATCTCAAAGAAGACAACACGGAGTGAGTGAACCAAATAATTTGAGTCCACTGATTGATGAAAAGAGATTTGAAAACAATCGTGTATTGCTCAATAGAAATTGTTTTTGCAATATAACGAAGGTTTTAATGAAAATCAATTATCAATCATAAAACACCTTTTGATTTGAAATAGTCCGCACGGTCGATGTGCTAAAAAAGAGTTTTAAGCACAAAGACCGTTTTTCAAAGGTATCCGTCAATCCATAACTGAACCGTGATTGATTCAAAAATTGAATCGCCATTGTTTCGCTCTTGTCACATGGTTGAGCCATATAATAGATCTCACATGCCACCTACCAGGAGCTTGTTTGATGTTGGCTCCGGAAGGCTTTCCATCTTCATTGTGAGTGTTGTACACATCACTCGATGTTCTCGCAATACCACAAGGATAATGCGTAGGACTCAAGATATAATCTCTTTCCACATTGTGTGAAACAGAGAGTCTTCATTGAAAGTGTCCTAATGAGATTTATTTATGATCTCGTGGCTCTAGACTCAATTTGTGCATATTTGGATCCTATATCAGAGACTAGGAGAGGGTCTCCTTCTTCAATATCAACAATCTCTAAGAGAAAGTCGATAGATAATGTCGGTTCCCGTGAGAATGAAACAAGTCCTTTTAAGAGGAACTTGAGTGGTTTGGAAAGTTGAAGTGCAAAGGCCACCGGGTCCATGACGCCTTGTCTTCAATACCGATGTTACCATCAAGAGCATATGAATTGAACCCTGTCAGCCTCTAAGGTTGAATAAATGGAGGGCTATTTGTTTTCACCCTTTTCTCATTCAATTTTTTTTTAATTCTTCAACCCCTTCAGTGCTTACCGAGACTTCATAACTAGAACCTTGTTGGGTTTATTCCAAGACTAGCTCGCCTTAGTCCCGACTCTTCCCATATCTTTTTTTTCTCCTTTTATCATCATACCTAAGAACTCTACACTAACTAGTGGATAGTTCCTGGGTAGATCCTTCCGGTTCTGGCGGATCATGGGAACAAATACCTAACCTTATCATCCTTATATCACCGCACATAAAGTAAAGTTGGTCGGTCTATTTGGTATTGTTCATCTGCCGTTGGAACCAATTGAAAACCATTTGAAAATCAATCCAGATACTTGTGATATATTATCAAAGCATTTTGTACCTCGAATTTTTTTGATATTTTTAAAACGAGAACTCCCCCTCAACATGTGCATCAAGTATTTGAAAATGTTTTGCACACGGAGGCAAGAGAAAGAATTAACTTCTTTGATTACCATTTTCTAAAGATATCAACATCACTTCCCAAATCGAATCAAGTAGATAAAGCATTTTGGGGAAGGATGAGGTTTTCATGATTTTGCTCCCCTCAATATGTGCTTCTAGGTTTGAAAGGAGTTTTACACATACTAGAGGGAACCTGCACATTGAGATAAATGATCACGTTTCAAATCATAGGTTTAAGATAGATGCCCCCCCTCAACATGTGCATTGAAAAATTTGAAATCGCTTGTCACATGAGGAGATCATGTACATTCTTATAAAACCATTTACCGAATTATCAGTTTAAATCCAATTTAAATCACACATTCTCCCCGATCACAATTATCAAATCATTTGAGATTTGTGATCTCTTATAGATTTAAATTGATTTTGAAAGCTTTTAAGGAGAATTGTGACTTGATTATGAAAGCGCTTTAACTGATAAGGATCGGATTTTAAGACTTTAAACTCCATTGATAAAACATGCATGTACATCTTTTGAAAACAATTTAATGCCAAATAACTTTTAATTTAATTGAAATCATTCTCCCCCTCAATCAATGACATAGGTTGTTGATTGAGAGATGGAGATTTTGACAAATAAGTCCTGATGATTATCAAAAATAGAGACCGAGTTATTTTTCAAAGCATTTAGTTTTCAGCAGATAAATGTTTATAGAATCGGAGCATGGAATTTGAAAACATGGTAAAACATGGCTCGTTTCTTTTCTTTAAAACCGGTTATTGCCTGAAAATGACAATAAACCATAGTTTCTCTTTCTCCCAAAAATATTTTTGATTTTTAAGAATTCAACAACATCTAAAGTCCCGTCATTCTTTGAATGACAGACAAAGACCGTAGATATTATCGAACCGGAAAAAACATGACAAATTGACAATTTTTTTGAAGATTTTTCAATTTTTCGTATTTTATGGATTTTGAAGGTTTTATAATTTTGTATTTTGATTTTAATAATTTTATACAATAACGAGATGAAGATAGACCTTTACTCCTCGCCTTCCTCCTCAAGACGCTTGAGAGTATCTCGTTGAAGGCTTTTCGCCAAGCAAGAACTCAAAACGCTCTTGGAAGAGCTTTGGTGAAGATGTCCGCTAACCGATATTCAGACCTCACAAAATATAGTTCCACCACACCTTTTCCACTTGTTCCCTGATGAAATGATGTCGAATGTCGATATGCTTTGCTTTTGAGTGTTGAACGTTGTTGCATGAGAGAGCAATAGCACTTTTATTATCACAAAGATGTAGGGATTTTGTTGAATTCAAAGCCATAGTCAAATAATTGAGATCTCATCCATAAGATTTGAGCACAACAAGATGACATGGCTATGTATTCATCAGAGAGGTAGAAGTACTCATTTGCTTTTTGAAGACCGACCACAAGCTTATCACCCAAAATCGAAAGCACCTCCGTGTACCGACGCGGTATCTTGACAACTCGCATGATCAAGATTCAGATAGGTCGTTAGTGACATACCTGTCCTTCGGTACCATAGTCCCATATTGATGGTTCCTTGGAGATACCGAAAGACCCGCTTAACCGCTTCAAGGTGCTTTTAGTAGGCTTAGCCTCGGTATCTAGCACACACATGCAAACAATAACAAGACCGGTCTACTAGCCGGAGGTACATCGGATCCAATCATACTACGATATTTCGTTTGGTCAATCATGATCCCCGAGTGGTCCTCATCTAGTTTGGTTCGATCAATCATGGGGTGTCAACAGGGTCACTTGAATCAAATCCAAATTTCTTTAAAATCTCATGTGCATATTTAGATTGATTTATGAAAATGCCTCCGGGACTTTGTGAAATTTGTAATCCCAAGTAAAATGACATTTGTCCCATCATTGACATTTGAAACTTTGAACTCATTTCATTAGAAAACCGATCACATTCCATTGGGTCTGTCGAGGCAAAAATAATATCATCAACATAAATTTGAACATGAGTTAAATGTTTGCCCGACTTCCTCGGTGAATAAGGTAGGATCAATCTGCCCTTTGTTAAATCGGTTGATAGAAGAAACTTTGACAGCGTATCATACCATGCCCTCGAGCTTGCTTTAAACCGAAAGAGCCTTCTTCAAACGATAAACGTGAGTAGGATGCTTTGATTCACAAATCCTTTCAGTTACCGACGAGACGACTTCTTTAAGATCTCCGCTCGTAAATGCCGCCTTCACATCCATCCGATATACTACCATGTTCTTACTAGCAAAGATTAGCCGTAAAGATTCGATTGCCTCGATTCGAGAAATCGGAGCAAAAGATTCTTCAAAGTCTATACCTCCTCTTGACGGTATCCTTTAGCAACTAATCGAGCCTTGTTCTTCAACACATCACCATGCTCATCAAGTTTCACTTTGAAGATCCATTTAAGGGCAATAATCATAGCACAATACCGAGGTGTACTAACTCCCATACATCAAGTCGATTAAACTCATGAATTTCATCTTGCATGGCATTGAACCAAATTGCTCTTCATTCATGGCGGTTTTAACATCTTTTGGTTCGATCTTAGAGAGTAACGGAGTTGAAGAAACACCATAAGGCATCGTTGCAAGTTGTTTCGTTGATGGACGAGAGGGATTTACAATGATGTTGTCTAATGGATGATCGTGAGTCCATTTTCTAAGGTGTTCATGTGGCGTTGTTGAGGAACCAGTAGCAGAGTGATGTCTCCTCAAGAAGATGGTTCTCGATGAAGATTCAGAGTAGCAAATATGTTTTCAAATGGAGCATCTTCGAGTAGAAGGGATTAACTTCATCATTTATGCCATAAACATTTCCATGATGTACATTTGAAGAATGATGATTTGTTGATGAGATCAAGGATCACAGCAGTGCTTCTTGACTTAAAGATATTGAGACCGAAGGATTGACTTCATTCACAGAATATGAGCATCTTCTGCTGTAGGGATCAACACCTCATTAGTAATTGAATCATGGTCATCAAACATCAAACAATTTCTTCAAATCATCTTCAGATGGAGGTACATATGGAGTTTCTTGAGAAGAGTTTGGAACAAGGATGAACCAATTGGACTGTTTTGAAGTGCTGGTCCGAAATGGAGTGTCCAGAGCCATTTGACCTCGTACCATCAAACGTAACGGAATGGTTTCCATGATATTTCGGTTCTTTTGTTATAGATTCGTATCCCTTTTGTTTGGTGCATACCCTACAAATACTCCAATGTCGCTTAGCTCTAAGTTTCCTAAGTCTTGACCATCATTAGTTGGATAACACAATGCACCAAACACACGAAGGAAAGAGAGATTAGGTTTTCTCATGGACAAGTTCATATGGTGTCTTTCCATGAACAAGTGAATCGTGGAACGATTTTGTGTAGCATGCAATGCAATAGCTTCACCGTGAGAAACATTGGAACTTTTGAGTAAATCAAGATTGTTCTAGCTTCTACAAGAGTTCGATTGCCTTTCAACTACACCGCTCATGAGGAGTTCGTGGATTCTTTGATGGCTGATTCCAATGCTTTCATAGAATTCACTAAGTTGTTTGTTAAAACTCCGCCCATTGTCTCCGTCCGATAATTCTGACGGTTTTGTTAAGTCGAACCTGCATTGCTTGATGAGTTTGATGATGATATCAGGAGTTTCATCCTTTGTCCTTAAGAACTTGACCCATGTGAATCTAGAGTAATCATCAACTATAACTAACACATATTTCTTCCCAAAGATATTCTCAGACTCTCATTGGTCCACATAAATCCATATGAATTGTATGAAGAACTTCGTGATGAGTTAGTAGGTTTGGGTTTATGGGCATACTTCGCTTTTTCCCAATTGACATGTCAACAAAGATGATCCTTTTCATACTTTAGTGAGGTAAACCTACAACTAAGTCCTTTCGAGATCATTGATGGTGCCGGTTCAAGTGATTGAGACGACGATGCCATAACCATGACTTTGAAGCCTTTGACAACAAGCAAATTGGAGAAGACTTCATCATATCTTCTATAGAGATGGTGTAAAGATTTGAACCACGAAGTTCCTTTTAAGTTCCTTACCATCAAGATCTCTAACAAAGCAAGTATGTTTTCTCAAGGCTACTTCTAGATCGTCAATCACGTAATTGACCAACAGAGAACGATTATGACCAAACCTTCCACATAATATACTCTAGAGATAACACTATCACCAACAACATAATCACCATAACCCTTAATTGCAATCAAATGATCATTACCGATCTAACAGCCCCGATGAATTTGCTCACGGTTCATGAGTCAGACTCTGCCTACCATATGCTTGGAATGTACCGAGTCCAAGTACCACGTAACGATTTGAATGATCCGCAGCTGAACACGTGACAAGAATGGATAACTGAATAATTGGGATCCCCATGCAAGAATGGGTTCCACTTGGTTAGTAACAGCGATTGGAACACCCACATCAAAAATAGAAACATCCATATCAAGAAGCAATGGAATCATTGGGATAGATGCAATGCCGGTGTTCAGATTTGACCTATTCAAAGTATGTTCACTTCTTAAGGGAATAGTTCTACCAGTTGGCATCCATTTTCTAGTGGGCATAATCTTAGCAGTTTGAGAACAAAACCGATTATTCTTATGGCCAAAAGGTATCCAATAATAACCTATCTTTATAAAAGTTCTTCCCGGGTTTCCACCGCTTTCTAACAATCTTTCGCTTTTGCCTTTTGCCTTATTTGCACGCATTATTAGCATTAACAATTTTAACTCGGCATTTGACAAAGATTAGACAAAGCATTCACACCACATTCATGATTAAATGTAATTCAAGGCATCATTACAAGGTTTGCAAATAGTATCGTAATTCAATTAATTACAAGATTTAAGGCTAATACTAGAATCAACACGATTCGCTTTATTCAACTCAAGCTTAAAGTTCCTAGATTGGTCTTCTACTCTCTTCCAATGCACATTCTTAGCTTGCAAGGTCCTATCATTCCTTGTATTGTCTTGAGACTTTGACCGCTTTAAAGTCACCGATTACTTCAGAGGGAATGGAACATTAGTTGGTTGATCTAATTTTTGCATTCTCGAACTTGATGCAAGGATCCAAGTACTAGAAGGCACATTAGTGTATACTTTAAGATCTGATTTGAGCTTTTGTGCACACTAAAGTTCACTTTCTTAGCACTAACATATCCGAATCTCGAACTACTTGGGCACACAGTGTTTCCTTTTTAAGATCGGGCATAGAACGGATTTCCTGCTTGGCACTAGGCATAGAACAAGGCATCACAGCTTTGCCTTTGCACCTAAGGTTAAGGATTTGGGACATGTGGCAATTACACATTCTAGCAACTTGAGATCGCTTGGCCCGAGGCAAGCAAACCTAATTTCACTATCAAGAGGTTTGTTAATGAAATCATCTTCGACAATCTCACAGAGACATTCTAGACTATCCTTAAGAGCACAAGATTCATGAAAAGCATGTTCATTATTCCTAAGATGAGGAGGAATATATTTAACCATCACGTTGTATTTGCAGTCTAAGGGTGACTTTGAGACAACATTCTTATTGAAAACAAGTGGCAGCTCCCATTTCGACTCTCGTGATTCTCAATTTCCTTTTGTAAAGACGTTATTTTTCGTTGTTTTGGTCACGGGTGACTTTTATTGAATCATATAACTCTTTAAAATGTCGCTTAACTTTTTCATTTTCTTCTAGAAAACTCTCGCTTTCCTTTTGTAAGGCATCAACTAAGTTTTGAAGATGAAAAGTTTGAGAATTCTCGAGAATCAGGAGGAGGATTTGGGAGCCCGGCATATTGTTCGCTTTGACCCTTTAATTGAGAGATTTGGGCTTTCAACTTTTCGATCGTTGTGACCGAAAGAACTGTTCATCACGCTTTGTTAATTTGAAAATCGCATCAAACTGGAGCATCCGAGGATGTCTTGATATTTGAAGTTTTAACATTTTCTTTAAGATGTTGATATTTTAGTTGTAAATTAAAATGCTCAACTTCCAGTTTAGAAAAATGTTTAACCAAATTGTCGTGATCATCCATTCAATTTTCTCGCTTAGTTCAGAATTAGTTTTTTCAAGCTCAATGACACGATCATGGGAGACTTTGTACACAGATAGTTCATGAAATTTGGAAGCATTAATAGAGCAATTTGAAGTGAAAAAGATATCTTGAGCAACACATTCAGTAATAAGAGTCTCATTTAATGTATGCAAGTTCTTCCTCTCAATCTCATTATATTTTAGTGCACGCCCATAATCACTAACTTCAACTACCATTGCATCAAATTCCTTTTCCATTCCCTTGATATCGCTTTCTATCCCTTTTAAGACTCTCAAAGTGATCTTTTAGAAGTTTAAAGAAAGGCATGACCTCGCTAAATAACATTCTTTCATTTGCTCAAAACCCTTTCTCCTTCCTATACCAAGGTGTGATCCTTTTCTAGCAAGTTTTCTCAAAATCAACAAATAGTTGAAATATAACATATTGGCTAATTAAGGTCTTGCTTTTAGTGGCAATTTTCCTAGGAACAAGATGCATTGGTGTATTAGGAGGATACACACGCTTCTCTAGGCATTTTCCATAGGGAGGGTTTTGTTTCAATATCGCTTTCTAAATCCATTTTCCAAAACTTGTTCTGAGTCAACAATGTCTGAGGTTTAAACATGTTCAAGGAAATCCAGTTTTCCTTTTTGTAGTCATGGGGAGTGATAATTATTTTTCTCTCTTTGCATTTAGGATCATCTAATTTTTTGTTCATCCTTTCCCTAGTGACTTCATCTCGATTTCTTATCCTCCTCGTGCACTCAACGCAACTAGGTTTCTCGTCTAGGTTTAAGAATCTCATTGCCATCATAGAGAGCTGCCATTCTTCCATGACTCGGTCGGGTTTATCTATAATGGGAACACTATGCTTATCGCTTAGGACTCTATGTTTAGTGACCATGTGAGCAGTCTCAATGGTGTTTCCTTGTATGTACAACTTGTTTTCAAGTTTGTTTTTCAAAGTTTTCAGATTAGAAAAATCTCTCAAGAGTTTTGATTCCTTTGCATTAAATTCTTGCTTAAGCATTTTCACATTTTCTTGAAGTTCTTGTTTTTGCTTAGCGGTTTTAGAAAGTTTTTCTTGCAAGGAATTTAATTTTGTTTCAATTTTCTCTTAAAATTACTTTTTCTAATGATCAGACGACTTGGTCATCCATTTCCGCCAAAAGTGGTCAACTCAAATTTAGCACGTTGTTCATAAATAGCAACACGTACTTTATAGGCATTTAGTTCTAAATTACGTAATCATCGTGGGCATATGCGTATTCATCAAAAACATAGTCATTGTTGATCGCAGTAAGATGCATCACTTGGTACAACTTCACTTTCACTTTGTTTCACATATTGATCATATGGGATAATATTGATATTACCCATATTTTCAACATTTGATTCAATAGTTTGAATGTACTTTGTCATGCATCTTTTGCACATCAAAGATCATCGTGATAGTTTTAATACCGAGATGAGTTTGTCTGGATGGGCCTAGTGGTGAAGAAGAGACCTTGGGAGAAACCATGGAGAAATGCTAGCCATGTATTGTGTGTGAGGGTCCATCATCCACATCGAAGTCGTATGCATCACAATCACGACTTGAAAGGCATTCGATGATTGTGACCTATCTTCAATAGTCTGCCATCCACATTCGTCATCAGGTCTTGGCATTGCCTCACTAGAAACAAGAATTCTCTTCATCCAAAGCAAAGACCATTGTCCCGAAGCTTGTACGCAGATCTTATCTCTCAAGTAATCAAGATTCTCGCGGACGCTGGAGATGTACAGCCTTGCAATGTGTCCCTCACCACCACAGCTATAACATTTGATTGGCTTAGCTTGACCTTGGTTACCATTCCTTCCTCGATTCGGGTTGCCAACATAACCTCTACCAGCCCACCTCTTCCCCGATCATAATACCGTTTTCCCGAACCGTTGCACCACCGATCCTTCCATCTTTAACAAGGCTTGATTTGTGGGTTAGATGTCGCTCGAGGTTGTTGTTGGTTTGTGGAGAGAATTCATGTTTTGACTAATCGTAAGAGCTAGTTGATTAATGAAGTTACCCACGTGTGGATCAAAGACGCCTTGTTTGAACATAGTATCAGGAATGAGTTTGTGATTACCATTACCCAAGGGTATGACTTGTGATGCTTTGGTTGTGATTCCGATGTTTGAGTAGGAAGGCGCTGAGTCATTAGACGAGCTTGTCTCTCCTTTGGTTTTGAAGAGAATCAATTTTTCAAACATGTCTCTCATTCTGAAAAAGGAAGGCATAGAGTTGCTCATAGTTTGTATTCTTCAATCCTTTAGTGAGCTTCAGCGGTGACAAACTTGTGCCATTCGGGATTCATGTTGTTCACAAATTTTGAGTTCAAATGAATGTTAGGCATAGTCATTCCGATGTTCCTCATGTCATTCACTAACTTATGAAATCTCACATAGTACTCATAGACACTCTCATCCGGTTTCATCTTGAAGTGTTCAAACCATAGAGTTGGGATTCTCTGCCCATAGTTAATTTCAACTGAGAGAAGCATCTTAACATTATCCCATACCGCCTTTGCATCGTTGTTATGATTGATTTGTAGATGTCTTTAGGAAGACTCAAGAACAATGTTTCAAGCCCCGCATTCAGATCGAATCTCTTTTTCTCCTTATCCTCAAGCTCATCATACATTTTAGGTCCTTCCATTCAGAAACAGAGTACCATCTTCATTAGTATCAAGTATGTCTCTAGTCGCCTCAACTCGATATGGTCCTTCATCAATGGATTTGAGAATGTTGACACCATTTTCCTTCCCAAGGCAAGCATAACTGATTCGCTGAGCCCAAGAATCGTAGTCAGTCTGTCAAGCATGGGTGGATCTAGTATCTCGAGCCACCGCTTGAACATCCTCGCAATATGGAGATGACAAGAGGAACGCTGGTTGCTTTATACCGGATTTTATAACTCTATGATTAAACCGGGAAATAGATTCTTTCACGGATTTTACTAAATCAAGAGAAAACCGTAAACAATCACTCAAGTCGCTAGAAGATAATGCACTAAGTCGCTAGAAGATAATGCACTAAGTCGCTAACGCTTCATTCGCTACACCACTAAGTCGCTAGAGTCCCAAGTCGCTAGACAAATGCAAGTCGCTAGGTAGTAACTCGCTAAGCCTCAAGTAGCTAGCAAAATTTTGGCAGCAATTCGCTACTCGTCGCTAAAATACAAGTCGCTAAAGAGCAACTCGCTACCGCACCAAGTCGCTATCACTGTCGCTACCCGTAGTGGAGAGTCCACTACTTGTACTCAGAATCGCTAGGTAAGTCTAGGTTTAGAACCGTAACTCGCTACAAATGTGAAGCAAGTCGCTATTTAAGAAACCTAACCGAAGTAAGTCGCTAGCATGAAAACCACATAAACATCACTTTTCAATCCAAAACAACCCAACCAAGATGATTTAAGCTTACTAATGAAAACCTAAACACTTTGTGATTCTAAACATAAAAGTACTAACAAAATCCAAACTTTAACACTAGAAATCAACCAAATGATGCAAAAACCACTAAACTTTTTCAAACTCAAAACCACCTAAAACCACTATAAATCCAAAGATGTGCAGATATGATCTAACTGGCTCGATACCAATTGTAAGAAATAACTTTTCACATACACATCAAACCATAACACAAAGTAGCATATAGATGGAATTCTAGAGAGAGAAAGGTAGAGGTTTAGGGAACTTAGTGAGAGAAAGTGAAAGATATTATTATGAGCTCCAACTCTCTACCTAGAGAGTATTTATAGTCTTACATAAATCGCCACACAACGGCTGGATCGTGCATACAGTGGGTAAAGACCAATCGTCCTCCACGGTTAGTTACTTAACTAAATACTACTTAACTAAATATTACTATGACTACTAGCCATTACATATACTTGAGGTGACCACTCTTTAATACAATGGAATTTCTAATTCCTAACATTACACATTTGAACCATCGATACATGAATACCTACTCGCTAAACTATTCTATCTTCCTAACCTTGAGACGCTGCTTGATCCATATTAAACCCAAATGAAACATCGGTCTCGAAAGGTTGTGGATATTAAAGACTATTTAATTTCTTGTGTGAGTGATATCTCAGATTTTTAAGTAATTTGCATCCGGGATCGATAATATTTAGGTGAGAAGTTGACTTGATATGTAAATGATCATTTGGAGAGTAATTGTGGTAAAGTGAAGATTTGCTTGTCTTTATAACTCATGTGGGATTAGGGTTACATGTTACTCGATGGTCGACTTAATGATTGGACCAACTTTTTCGGGCTGTAGTTGTTTTGAATGGCCTCGTTGGTATTAACTAAATGGGATTCGAAAACTTTGATGAGGCTCCCGCATATCACCAACCGGTGCTATATTTCAAAGTGTGTAATATAATGTGTGGTATTGCCATTTCGGAGTGATACTTTGAATTTTAGTAAACCGAATTTTGTGATATATGTATATTATTATGGAGCTTGTACATCTTTTGATTCGGTTGATTCTAAATTATCACATGGGCCATGAGATTGATAATATGGATGGATCGATATTTATTTGAGTTGCCGCGGCAATATTTGGATGGATATGAATAGACCAGCTTGAGTGATATATATATGATGGTTTGATTTTTCGATGGGCTTTCGAGAATTGGATTTTAAAAGACTTGATGATGATGAGATTTGATGTTGAGATTATTTATGATAAGATTTGTCAAGGCCAGTTTGGTATTTTGGTTTATGCACGCTCAATGGCATATTATGTCACGGCTTGGATCGTATTAGAACAATGTTGACTATGGAGTTGTTTGACGGTATTTCTTATTTGGATTTTGAAGTGAGGTCATCCGACATGTTTGCTTAAGCTTCTTTCTTTCTACCCTTCCGCCAAGATGACTTGTTGGACGCTTAGAGGGTGATAAAGACTTGGCTATTTAGTTACGTTTGTGAATCTTTCTCATTTAACCCACAACGCAACTATCACTTCTTGGTCACTCTGAGAATGTCAAGAGGTTTTGTACATTGGGTACACCGCTTCTTCTTCACAAGGATTAGTACAAGTTTAAGTAACAAACTGTGGGGAATTTCAATGATCAGTTTGACATATCGGGTCTACTTCACCAAGTGGTCACAAAAGAATGCTGATAGAATGCGTGAATGATGTGTTTACCAAAGTGATTATTGGATGGTTGATGAGATTGTTGATGTTGTTTATTGAACCTTAATGAACCGTTTAATGTTCCCTAAAACAGATATTCACGAAACCAAAGCCTGGCATAACACATTCAAGCTGACATTGTTTACGGTTTTGTCTTGATTTTGTAAAATCCCGCGAAAGAACCTATTTCTGGTTTAAATCATCGACTTGTAAAATCCGCGACAATGGAAACATCCGATAATAGTAAAGTACATTCCGGATCTATCTTGCGGTTTATTCTTGGTTTTGTAAAATCCCGAAAGAACCTATTTTCGGCTTAAACCATAGAGTTGTAAAATCTCGTAATGATGGAACCATCCTGGAGAAAGGAAAGTGTATTTCGGATCTCATTTGATAATGTAAGTACGGCTTTCAAGAATATGGTGTACTCTATGAATGGATGCGTGTTTGATATTCGGCATGGCGGTTTGGTTACTTAAAGTTTTACGGGTTATGCTCATCTAACCATGGTCGGGATGAAACCATTATCATAGTTCACTTAAAAAGTCAAAAGGAGGCTAGATTTGAGCTTTTAATCGAAGATGTGACAACGGCGTTAATCAGATTATTCATTTGAGGTTGAAGTGAATTATCACGCGCAGTGTACTTAGTGTCCAAGGTATCTGGGGATGGTTGGATGAAGATTCTTCAAGATCCTTGTTCGAGCTTATTATCAAAACTAAGACTTGGGAATCTAGTTATTGTTGGGTACCTTTTACCTTTTTTTACCACTTGGGGAATTGGCTCATACCACCACAAAAATAACTATCACTTAAGGAGTTACGCTAGTAGCGCTTCGTCACATTCAATTGTGGATTTTCAAGAGGGTGATATATGTCTATTACTCCGATGGTTGGTTGGTTGAAGAGTATAGAGTAATTAGAGATTCAAATGGCATGAAGTCTCGAAATCAGCTCTTTGTTACATATGTGCAAGTTTAAGTCACGTCTGGTTAGTTTACTTCGTGCTCAAATCCATCATATGGTTATTCCTTCACCGCGTCACTACAACCAATCATATGACGTATACCACATGCCACACGCACTCTAAAGAAAAGAAAAGTGTACTGCTCAAGGCGCTTTATTTCCTCGGAAGAAGAGAAATCTTCTTATGACGTATGAACACAATACCATGCCTCGTACCTCAAAGAAAAGAAATGTACGCCTCAAGATTATCTTCCAAAGAAGAAAATCTTCTTATGACGATGAACACATCACCATGCCTCAGATCTAAAGAAAAGAAATGTGTACGCTTCTGGCAAGATTATCTTCAAGAAGAGAAATCTTCTATGACGTATGAACACTAGTTCATGCCTCGTCCTCAGAAAAGAAATGTGTACTCATGCGCATTATCTTCGAAAGAAGAGAAATCTTCTTATTATGACCATTCACATCAACATGCTTCATACTTTTTCCACGAGTGAACCCGGGCTACATCGATTGTTTTCTCATTCCACGTTGCTCGATTATAATGAAGATGGCGCATATCATGTGCTTATTTTGCGGGAGAAAGTGTGAATAGAACTGATGATTTTCACTTATTTAGTCAAGAATGGGCTCCGTGATGCAATTTTGAGGGGAAGAAGTGTGAATTTTTTGCATTGTTGATTGATATTTGAGAATTAAAATGGTCATACGGCTCTAAACTCATGTAAGAACCGAGCTTCTTCTTATCGTGTCATCTTCACATGGAGTTTTTCTCTTCTGAGCGTTGGTTGACATCATCACTCGGATTGATGAGTTTATCGACAAAGTGCTTCCTAATATGCTTCACGATACATCAACATGATGATCACGAACAATCTCTCTGTTCTTGTTTGATGTGATTGGTAGTTTGGTGTTACCATCTTGTGTGTTCAATCCCTCGATTGCCGATTTTGATGAACATCTTTCTATTCTTGTTTGATTGGGAGGATTTTAGTTAAGGGATTTGCAAGATGTGTTAATTGGGATGTTTTGGTGGGATGCTTTTGGCGAAGTTGAAGATGTTACTATCTATTCCCCAACCGCATCTTGAAGAAGGTCGAAGTCTACAGTGTTCTACATTTTCTCGCTACATGTTAGAAGGCTAAAGACTAGTTGCATTTAACGATCTAAAGACTTGTTCTTAATCTGGATGTTATCAAACGATTGTCGGCTTAGGGAGAGCACTAATTGGGGAGAGTGAAAAGTCGATTTAATCCCCACTAGACTTGCTCACATTCTACAAGTTAAGTTGATTCACAGATATATGAGCTAATGATGTCTTCTCAAATGATTTCTAGTACAACGGATTACAATGAGTTGCCGATTCGAAGTATCAAAACCGCAAGGGGAAGGAGACACACATCTAAACGCGAGTAAACTTGATGAACTTAATACTTCTAAGTAATTGAAGATATCCGGGAAGACAAATGTTATTACCGCAGAAACTCAAGGTTTGACTCATGGCGAGTAAACTTGATGAGCTTAACTCTTCTAAGTGATGAAGATATCCCGAAAACAAATGTCATGACCGCAGAGAAACTCAAGGTTTTACTCATCGCTACGTTTAGTGTTCTTATTCCAACTATATGGGGAAGTGATGGAAGAAGTTTCTCAAGATGAAAGAGGTACACAGTGTGTGATGATTTTGATGTTATCACAATCATCGGGGAGAGATTGTGTATTGGGGACGCCACTGTTTACTTGAGTGCTTAATCTGATTCAGAGATATAATCACTTATTCCGAGTTGAAATCAGAGATAGTCTCCCCGCAGAGATAATCGTGATTCGGCCCGCTTCTTCAATGTTATCGGTTATTCTCTTTGGGCATTCGGTACTTCGGTTCTTGAGCTTCATACACTTTCTTCGTAGGAGAGAAAAGTATACATTAGGGTTATTCTTTGGCTATTGGACTTAATCTGCTACTTCGATGGTATAAGTTTTGTCTTCGGTATGTGTATTCGGTTCGTGAGAGCTCTAGTCTAAGAGACTGACTGCATCAATTCAACTAATCGGGGGAAGTGGTCTCTTGACACCTTTTGGAATGGATTGCTCGCGTCGAGAAAAGAAATTGAGAAGATTATTTATTGTGTGGGATGACACTCTGTCGTTTTGGATGATATAACCTCGAACGAAGAATCACTGTGATTATTCTTAAAAGGGAGCAGAAGATCGATGATAATGGTGTGCACCTGGCTAATAGAAGCTTGAAAGAAAGCTTTGAATCTCGCCAACATAAGGATTTTGGTTGGGGGAAGCTGCCAAAGTCTTTTTCTCAAAGGCTCATGTTCTATCTTCTATTCGAGCCTCGAAGCTTTGGTGGTGGAAATTTAAGAGATGACGAATTCTATCTTCTACAACGGGGCTGCTTGATATCCTTATCTCGGTACTCGTATCATCATCTTCTTATACTATATCATCTATTCTATCCTTGTATATATTTATCTAAAAACAAAATAGAAAAATATAAAACCAAGAAAAAGAAAATAGAAAAATATAAAACCTACAAAAACCCATAAAAATCAGAAAATTTGAAAAATACCAAAAATATTGTTTTCTCATGACATGTCTTCTGGTATCGATAACATCTACGGTCTTAGAAATGTCATTCAATAATGGCAAGGGACCATAGATGAAGTTCGAGCAGGAGGTGTAAATATTCTTTTCTAAACATGTCAAAAACTATGGTTTACGCTTATTTCGTGACTGAACCCGGGCTAAATGATGGTTTACGCTATTTTAGATCAGAACTGGCGTAAATGATGGCTTACGCTATTTCTGATCAACCCGTGTTAAAACTATGGCTTACAGCGATTTCAGACTGTGAACTCCGCTAATGGCTTGCTATTATTTCATATAGCAACCCGTTCTTTAAAGGAAGGAAAGTGCTGCGCTGAATCTATTTTCAAAATATTTCGTGCACTTATCCTAAAACATAACAAGGAAAGCATGTCGCAAAAAGATCGGTTGTACACACAAATGTTTTCGTCTAAAATTCTTCAGAAAAATATTTGTTGTGTTTTCAAAAATGGTGCAAAATGAGTTGCTTAAAATCAATCAGATTCAGAGTTTTATAAAATTGGAAACTCAATCAATGACAGACTTTTAAAATCTTTTATAAAATGAGTTATTGGTTGAGGGGGAAAATGTTTTCAAATCTATATCTTCTAACGAGCTTTCTTTATTATCCTAATATGCTTAATAAAATGATGATGAACCTATGTTGAAGGACTAGGCTAAGGGATATGATTGCTAGGATTAGATAATTAGAGTTTGATGAACACATTTTTCCATACATTTAAAATGATCCGATTGATATGTTGCATTGATTTCTTTTATTATCGACATCGTTTGGGTGATGTCACCATATATCAGATGCTGTTCACTAACGTATGTAGGTATATTGGTTATAAGAATTCCCGATCCGGATCCCATGTGATGAATATGATGGATGCCGAAAGGAAAGGGTAACGATTTTCGGGTCGACAAATGAAAAACGGAGCTTAATTGACTTCAATAGAGTTGGCATAAATGCAACGTAAGAGGTCTCACTGCATCAGCAGATGGTTTTCTTATAAGTGATTGAAGAAACGGAGCTTAATTGGACCTCAGTTGGCATTATAAAATGCAACGTAAAAAGAAGTCTCACTGCATCTGCAGACGATTTTTCTTCCAAACCCTACAAAGAACAACAATGGAAGCTTGTCAACCACCTAACGATCTTTGTGCAGATACCATTTTAAACAATTTTGAATAATTTGATTAAATTGTTTTGAAAATGGAAAAATATTGTTTTGAAAATAAATTGAACTAAATTTTGAAAATCACCGGACTTCATTTTATCAAAACTTAAGTCACTCAATTATTGACTTCTGTCATGGATTGAGGGGGAGAGTGATTTAAATTAAAATATTTTCAAACGATGTTTCTTCACAAAGTTCCTTTTGATACGATAGTAAGTGGTGATCTAAAGATTTAATGTTATGTCATGGTATGATTTTTTTGGAATAAAGGTCTTTCAAAATGAAATTTTTTCTCGTTTTGTTTGATTGTGAAATTGTTTTATTTTACTTAAAAGATCTCTTAAAACTATCATACCTGACACTAACAATCTTTAATGTCTTAAAATGGTCCTTATTTGTCATTTTTCAAAGTTAAATCTAGCCACGCCTTTTCCCCAAAATCTTTCTAAATGATTTAAATCAATTGGGATCACAAATCTCAAAAGGTTTGAAACTTTGATCGGGGTAGAGATCGTGAGTTAAATCTCTTATTCTTAAATGGAATTGGTGTTAGTCCTTTAAAGGCACTCCCGCCTCCATGTGCCAAACGATTTCATACACAATGCACATGTGAGAGGAGGGATTTATCCAAAAACATGATGAGTATTTAAACCAGCCACATATTCTCCCATTTGCAACCGTATAAATCACTGGGATCCAAAATCTCAAAGAGTTTGATATTTTTGATCGGGGAGAATTTGTGATTTAATAATGAAATTTGATAAAAGGTGATCGTTTTGATTTAATTGTGTAGGTCGCTTCATATGTGCTAAACGCCGAATCTTGAAGCACATATCGAGGGGAGCAAACAAACTATCGAGGTACGAAAAGCTTTTAAAGTACCTTGATTGAGTTTTAAAATGGTTTCTTAATGGCTTGTGATTGTGATGTGCTTCAAAAGAAATCTTGCCTCTATGTGATAAAATGATTTCAAATATTCTATGCACATATTGAGGGGAGAATTTACCAAGAAAATCAAATGGCTTTTTCTATGAAAATTGTGATCAAAGAAAATATTTCAAAGTCCTCTTGCCTCCATGTGCTAAACAATTTCTAAATCATATGCACATGTTGAGGGGAGGTTTTCTAAATGATCAAAACTATTAAGGTACAAAATGCTTTGATCTCGTGTCACAAGTACCTTGATTGTTTTTTCCAAATGATTTTCAATTGGTTTTCTAAGAATGAACTGCACCAAAGACCGACCACTTTTACTTTATGCATGGTGTTATAAGATGGATGGTTAGGTATTAGTTCCCACGACCAGATCCGAGGGATCTACCCAGTGGACAATTCACTAGTTAGTGTAAAAGTCCTTAGGTATGATGAAAAAACGAGAAAATGAGAAATGGGAAGAGTGCGATAGCGAGCGAGCTAGTCCGAATAAACCCAACAAGGTTCTAGTTATGAAGTCTCGGTAAGCAATCGGGTGTTGAAGAATGAAAAAGAAATGAAACAAGAAAAGGGTGAAAAAAAATAGCCCTCCAATAATTCAACCTAGGCGTAAACCGGTTCAATACATATGCTAATGGGTGGTTACCAAGGTAACGCAAGATAAAGACAAGGCATCATGGACCCAAAGGACGATCAGACTAAACTTCCCAAGCCACCAAGTTTCTTAAAAGGGCTTGTTTCATTCTCAGGGAACCCACATAATCTCATCGATTCTCTAGAGATTGTTGATACTGAAGAAGGAGACCCTCTCCCTAGTCTCCGGTATAGGAACCAAATGTGCACGATTGAGTCTAGAGCCAAGAGATCATCCACACTATCTCATTAGGACACAAAATTAATGAAGACTTGCTGTTTCACAATGTGGAAAGTAAGTATATATTTAGAGTCCTACGCATTATCCTTGTGGTATTGCATCCGGAGTGATATGCATACATATTCACAATGAAGATGGAAAGCCTTCTGTAGCCAACATCAAACAAGCTCCCCGGTAGGTGGCATGTGAGATCTATTCTATAGATCAAGCTTGTGACAACTCGATAGAACGATGGGGCGATTCACTCGCGAATCAACCTTGGTCCGAAATGGATTGACGGATGCTTTTGAAAAACCGTCGCATGTGCAAATCTTTTCTTTTTCTAGCACGTTAATGTGTACTTATGTTTTCAAATTCAAAAATTATCTCTGATTGAAAAAATACTTTTGGAAAAACCGCCTCGATGTGCAAAATTCTTCTTTTCTCTAGCACATCGAATGTGTATTCTTTTTCAAATACAAAAGTATTTTGTTTGAAAATTGATTTTTCATAAAACTTTCTCGATTGCAAAACTCTTTCAAGCACGCATTGTTTTTCAAATCATTTTTCATCAATCGCGAATCTCAATCGCCGTTCACTCACCCGTTGTCTTTGAGACGTTCCGCTTGAGAATGCCGATCACCGCGAAACCCTCACAAGGAGATTCTTAGGAATCCTACCCGATCACGTGCGCACTTGTATGATCAACGGGAACCGTGGGCGTGTACTTAATTCAAATGTAGTGATCAAAGACAAGCGTGTGTTTTATTGTTAACCGTTGTTTGCAGTGTACATTTGGATGGTTGCAATGATCGATGAGGAGTCAATCCAAAGCCGCATGCTCACAACATCCACACTTAATTTGAAGAAATCATGACGGTGCATATCTTCATAACCCGCCTCGATATTTCATACTATGCTTATGCTTCGCCGCTAAATATCATGAACCGTAAGGCTTCCGCTATCTGATGGAAAGATGTCATGATTCAAAAGTGTGAGCATGTCGGTCCGAAAGTCACAACTTCACATGACGGCAACACAATAAAGGGTGATCCAGAGATTTACTGGGCCGATGATCTCAATGAAAGCTCAAGATCATCAAAGATGTGGATCGCAAAGACCTCCACTAAAAGTACAAATCTACGCGGACTTTTGAAGAATCGCTACAAAAGCATATGATTTGCAAAGTGAAGAATTCAAGTTTACGAGCTCAAGAACAATGTCAAAGATAGAATGCTAGGATGCAAAATGTATTTCATGGGGTGACCTCCCTTGGGATTGAGGAATTGGAAATTCCATGTTAAAATGTCGGTCACCTCAATTATGGTATAGCATATGTTAGCTCGTAGATTATTTACGCTTATGTAGTAGTTTATTAGTTAATTTGTAGCGAGAATAGTTTAGTGCAACACCGGAGGAAGGACGGCTCTTACCCATCAGTATGCTGATCCACAACCGATAGGAGGACGGTATGTTTGTACCATAAATACCCCTTCCATCCGGAAGGGGTGGGCTTTCATTCAATCTAACATTTCATTTGTGTAAACCTCTAGCAAGAACACCCTCTCTCTCTCTAAAATGGTAAACATGTATTTTGATCATCCAAGACCACCCGAATCATCAACACAATAATATTTGGATCCTAACAGCACTTCTGTTGTCGCAGTACATCGGAATTCTGTCAAATACATAACCATAATCTTTGAGTTGTGTTCTAATCCAAATGACTTGAGCATAACACGCGGACATGGCTACATATTCTGCTTTAGTTGATGACAACGTACAATCTTGTTTCTTCGGGACCATGACACCAATTTATCACCAAGGAATTGTAAACCTCGAAGTACTTTTCCGAATCTAGCATCCGCTGGTCATTGCCCCCAAAAGCTATTAGTTCAAAACCGTAATCCTTGGATACCATCCCCAAGTTAATGGTTCCATTTAATTAGAGGATTCTTTAGCCTCAGAGAGGTGTCTTTCGGGCCAATTTTGACTGATAACGGGAGCAAAGATATACAAAAATATAATGTCGGGCCCACCGGTCGGTTAGATACATGAGAGACCTAATAATACTTCGGTATTTGGTATGGTCAACCAATTTTCCATGTAAAGATCCAGTTTGTTGGTATGTGCCATTGGTGTTGCACAGGTGTCACAACTTTGCATTCAATGTTTATTCAATATTTCAAGAGCATATTTGGAATGACTTAAGAAAATACCACGGGGTGATTGATGGATTTGTAGTCCTAAAAAGAACGTAAGTTCACCCCTCGTTGACATTTCAAAATTTGTTTTCATTAGATGTGAAAAAGTGTTTGAGTACTTTTTGTGGGTAGAACCAAAAATGATGTCATCTACATAAATTTGAACAATTAAAATGTGTGCCCCATGATATTAAATGTTGGGTCGACCGATCCTTTGATAAAATGATTAAAGGGAGAAAGGATGACAACTTAATATATACCATGCCTGAGGGTCGGTTTAAGACCGTAGAGAGCCTTGTTCGGTAGACGTGATTGGGGAATCTGGATCAACGAATCTTTTCCGTGGCTAACATACACCGCTCCATTAGTTTACCATTTAGAAAGCCGCTTTGACATCCATTTGGTAGACGGTGATGTTCTGAGCCGCAATGCCAAAAAATCCGTACAACCTCAAGTCTAGCAACCTGTGCGAATGATTCTTCAAAGTCAATACCCTCTTCCTGTCTATAACCCTTAGCCACAAGACGTGACTTGTTTCGGATAACCGTACCTTAAGCATCTAACGTATTCTTGCAAATCCATTTGAGACGAATGATGTAGACCCCTGTTGGTCTTTCAACCAATTCCCATACTTCTAAAAGTTTAAACTGGTTCAACTCTTCTTGCATGGATTCAATCCATTTGTTGTGAGTCATTGCATTTTTAATGTTTTTGGGTTCAGTTTGACTAACGGTGAGTGCATAAATGCAATGTTCTCCGTTCAGTCTTAAGGCATTGTCTAGTTACGACTGGTTGGTTTGGGTTGCCAATTATATTAACAAGAGGATGGTCTTTAGTCCATCGGTGTGTGGAGGGTTGATGTTGGTATACATTGTGCAGATTTGGTGAATTCACGGCCGGTAGAAGATTCCGAATTTATCGCTTCAGAGCGAAAGGGTTAAAGAACGCATTTCCATCATAATCCGCTGGTGTAGGTACATCTTGATTAAGAATATCATCACCGGGTCATTGTCATTAGTAGCAGTTTGTTCGGCTGTTGTTGGAGATTCAATCAGGGTGCATCAACAACAGCTTGTTGTTTCAAGTGTATCGCAGTTGATTATTACTGAAAGCAATGGAAACAAATAGTTGATACATCTAGAGCACGTTGATCAAAATCTTCACAAAAAAATGGAGCAAACAACGTTTCCATCTAACGATGAGTGATTTGAAAGGTTTGATCAGTTAATGATTGAGGGAAGTTAAGACGGTTATGTCCGGGTTCCAAGCTTTTTGCTCGGCTTTCATCTCTGTGAGCTCATCAAAATTAGCGTGAATGGTTTCCATAATTTCCTTTGACGACGATTATAGATATGTATCCTTTGAGTTTTTAAAGATCCAACGAAGACTCCAATGTCACTTTGGCCTTGAGCCTAAAGTCATCATGATCATTATTTGGGTAACATAGAGCACCAAATAACGAAAGTGTTTGAGGTTTGGCCTATATGGATAAGCTCATAAGGTTTTTTGTTGAGGCGTTTGGTTATCATAGAACAGTTCTGAGTGTAGCATGCAGTTGACACGGTTTCTATCCATAAGTAATCTGGAAGTTTTGCATTTATCAACATCGTTCTTGCAGCTTCCACTAACGTACGGTTTCGTCTTTTGACAACTCCATTTTTTATGGTGTTCGTTTAATGGATGTCTGATGCTCAATTCCTACTTTCTCATAGTATTCTCGAAGGGTTTGGTTCACAAATTCAGTTCCTTTGTCTATTTTGACTTGTCTAACCGTGTTACGGAGCTGAACTTGAATTTTCGTGAGAAAGGTGAGGATCATTTGTGGAGCTTGATCTTTATTTCGAAGAAAATAAACCCAAGTCCATTTGGAGTAAACATCAACGATTACGAGAATGTAGCGTTTGCCATTAATCGTCTGCACACGCATCGGGCCACACAAATCCATGTGAAGAGAAGGAACATGATGAGAGTCGTTCCACCTTTGAAGGAAATGAGTGCTTTTCCCTTGTTCACAAGCCGGAGCATAAGTGATCTTTGAATACCTAAACCTTGGAAGACTTCCTTCAAACGGTTACAGGTTGCAAGATTAGTTATGGCTTGAAAGTTTAAATGTAAAAGTCTTCTGTGCCATAGCCATGATTTTGTAGATGTTGCCTTAGAAAGTAGACAGATGGGAGATGAAGCTGTTAATACCAATAAGCCGTAAAAACGTTTATTTATATTTTACGACCTTTTAATGTTTTGTCGATAACAAACGTAAAATCATTTTAACGAAACAAATAAAATACGTAAATGGTTTGAGCCAATAGTTTACTAACATACTTATATTTTCATATAAACCACTAAACAAGTAATAGTGCTTTCATGATTTAGTAATGCATATGTACAACAACTAGTGTTAACATATTGGGTAGATATATACATACTTAGTATATATTATAATGGGTAATAGAATGGGTAGAAGTTTAAGTATTTAACCCATTGACTTAATATATTGAATGTAGTTGGGTAAAACCCAAAGTCCATGACCCATACCCATGGAGCATAACCCATGACCCATTGCATGACATCATGCATAAGTTATAATGGATATATCCCGACCCATGGAGCTAATCCATAACCCATGGACTAGATGCATTGCATCTTCTAGATACATTGTATCTACTTGGATACCCATGGTCCAAAGTCCAGGACCCAGGACCCATGATTGGTGCGAAACCGTCAAGTTATCTCACGCAAGCTAGTACTGTGAATAGCCAACTGTAAAACTCAAAAGACATTACACACCAATGCAATTTAAGATCAGGATGAATACAGTGGATTCCCGGTCGCGACCACGGAGGATGACTGTGTTTAACACAATCGATAGAATGATCACTAAGGATAATGATCAGTAAGGGTTTTTGAGTTTTTTTATAAACTACAGAAGATTAAAGGAGATTAAAAGTTAAAATCTATTAAAATGCTATC
>OU343223.1:22516208-22720993 GCA_910596185.1 Chrysanthemum makinoi | reverse complement strand
CCTACCTGATCACCTGCAGTACTTGTACGATCAAACGGGAACCGTGGGCCGTGAACCTCAATTCAACGAAAGTGATCAAAGATACTTTTGTGCGCTTTATTGCTAACTGTCTGATGCAGGTACACCCCGACGTTGCAGCTGATCAGAATTGGAGGAGTCAATCCAAAGCCACATGTTCACAGCAACCACACTGAATTGAAGAAATCATGACTGGGTGCATATCTACATACCCTGGTTCTGATATTTTATACTATGCTTCTGCTACGATGCTACAAATATCATGAACCGTAAGGCTTCCGCTTACTCTGATGGAAAGATGTCATGATTCAAAGTGTGAGCATGTCGGTCTAAAGTCACAACTTCACATGTTGGCCAACACAATAAAGGTTGTCCAGAGATTTTACTGTGGCTGATGATCTCAATGAAAGCTCAAAGATCATCAAAGATGTGGATCATTTAAAGGCCTCCACTAAAAGTACAAATCAGTGCGGACTTTGAAGAATCACTACTAAAGCACAAATATTGTTGAAATGAAGAATTGAAGTCTACGAGCTCAAGAACAAAGACAAGAATAAATGCTAGATTCGAAATGTAAACAATGGGGTGACCTCCCTTAGGGGGAGATTGTTAGAATTAGAAAATTCCATACTAAGAGTCGGTCACCCAAATATTATCTAGCATAAGTTAGCTCGTAGACATATCGTTAGTTACGTTATTTACTGGTTTATTAGTTAGTTATTAGTCTAGTTTAGCATAGTGCAACACCGTGGAGGAATGACGGGTCTTTACCCCTGTATGCCCTGCATCCACAGTCCGATAGGGACTGTGATGTTCAGAATTATAAATACCCCTTCCATCCATGGAAGGGGTGGTGGAGCTTCATTTCAATCTAACCTTTCCTTTGTGGAAACCCTACCAGAACACACTCTCCTCTACTTTCTCTCTCTACAATGGTAAACATGTATTTTGATCATCCAAGACCACCCGAATCATCAACACAATAAATATACGATCCTACAAGGAAAGAAGATAGCTTATCATACCACGCCCGAGGAGCTTGTTTGAGACCATACAGAGCTTTGTTCAGCTTGTAGACATGGTTCGAAGCTGATCAATCAATCCTTCTGGTAGCCTGACATAAACTGTTTCTTTCAGATTGCCAGTCAAAAGTAGTTTTGACATCCATCTGAAAACCGTTATTTTTATGATCTGTGCGAACGCCAAAATATCCAACAACCTCAAGACGGCAACCGGAGCAAATGATTCTTAAAGTCAATACCCCTCTTCCCTGTCTATAACCCTAGCCACCGACCTGACTTGTTTCTGATGACATTCCCTTCAGCATCCAATTTGTTTTTCCAAATCCATTTTAGACCAATGACGTAGACCCTGATGGTCTTTCAACCAGTTCCCATACTTCAAGACGTTTGAATTGGTTAGTTCTTCTTGCATGGATTCAATCCAGTTATCTTTTGTCATTGCATCCTTAATGTTTTGGGTTCAGTTTGGCAGACAGTGAGTGCATAAATGCAATGTTCACCGTCTGTGTGAAGACGTTGTCTCATAACGACTGGTTGATTCGGGTTGCCAATAATATTTTCCAGAGGATGGTCTTTTGTCCATCGATGTGTAGAGGGTTGATGTTGGTATACATTATGCAGATTCTGAGGATTCAAATGGCTTGTAGATGATTCCGCGACATCAGGTGCAACATTTTCATTAGCAAACGGTTTGAGAAAGCATTTGGATCAAAATCTGCAGTGTTGTACTTCATTCGAACATCATCCCTGTTCTACGTCGTTGGAATCAGCTTTGTTCAACCGTTGTTGTAAAGACAACTGTGGTGCTTCTTCAAAGAAGTTGTTTGTAGCAGGTGTATAAGGTACAGTAGTATTATCAGTTGAGCAGCGGAACATCGGATACACCTGAGCACGCTCCTCAATATCGTCACTGAACAGAGGAGCAAATAGCCTTTCCATTTTGTACGAGTAGTGAGGGCTTGTATGCTGATGATGGGTTTGGGAAAGTTTAAGCGGTTGTGACCGGGTTCCAAGCTTTATACTCAGAAGCCATTTCCGTAAGTTCATCAAAATGAGCATGAATCGTTTCCATAACCTCCTTTGTACGACGATTCCAGATTCGGAAACCTTTAGAATTCTCACAATATCCAATAAATACTCCAATGTCAGCTTTGGCTTTGAGCTTTCCAAAGTCATCACGCCATTATTCTCAATAGCAAAAGTGGATCCAAATATATGAATGTTTAAGATCGCTTTACGGTTGTGAGAAGCTCAATGGTGTTTTGTTGTGACGCTTTTGTGATCATTGAATGTTTTGAGTGTAGCATGCAGTTGAGACAGGCTTCAGCCCACAAGTAACTGAAGTTTAGCATTGATTAACATCGCTCTGGCAAATTTCCAATAACGTCGGTTTCCGTCTTTCAACAACTCCGCTTTGTTCTGTGTGCGTGCAATAGATGTTTGATGCTCAATTCCAACTTTCTCATAATATCCCTCAGATTTGATTCACAAATTCAGTTCCTTTGTCTGTCGAATTTGTCTAACGGTTTCCGAGCTGAATTTGAATTTTCGTGAGAAAGGTGATGATCATCTCTGGAGCTTGATCTTTACTTCGAAGAAAATAAACCCCAAGTCCATCTTCAGTAGTCATCAACAATTACCAAGATGTAGCGTTTGCTATTTATCGTCTGGTGCGCATCCACGCACATCGGCCACAAAATGCATGCTGAGAGATGTGTTCCACCTTTGAAGGAAAATAAGCACGAGTGCTTTGCCCTTGTTCACAAGCTGAGCATAGGTGATCTTTAGAATACCGTAATCGCGGGAGACCTTCAACAAGTTTGTGTCCAGCGAGGTTGGTTATGGTTTGAAAGTTTAGATGTGAGAGACGACGGTGCCATAGCCAAGATTTTGTAGATGTAGCCTTTGAGAGTAGACAAATGGGAGATGAAGCAATCATGTCTTGCATAGAGATAGTGTACGCACTTTGATTACGTGAGCCAGACATATGGTCGTTTCCTTGTAGATCACGAATGAAACAAGATTTCTCCCTGAAAGCAACCTCCAAATCTCCATCACAGAACTGGCCTACTGAAAACATTGTGACCGAGGCCTTCCATATAATAAACCCTTGCTAATTTCGATGTTTCCATGATATAGTCTCCGGCCCATGATATGGCTAAGTAATCATTACCCGAATCTGACAGTGCAATGAACTTTGCAATAAAGTTTGATAACAGTTTTAAGATTGCCTGTCATGTGTCGGGAACATCCGCTATCAACAATCCATAGAATGATCTGTATCACCTGCATTACACACATACGACACAGATGGAATAGAAGTAGATGTGGAACCCGAAATGTTATAGGGTTCCGAAGCAGTTATAGTAGACATACACACATCAATAACTTTAGGCATCCATTTAAATCCTAGTGTGTTATATATCCATTTCTGCCATCTTCAACTAGTATTTGCTTTAGTCTTAGTGAATGCACTAGGTGGTACTACATTCCTAGGAGGTGAAACTGGAGCTACAGGGACAGCAATGCATTTCCTATAATCTAAAGAGGGCGGTTTACCAAGCACAGACTTAGAAAGATTAGTGGGCGTAGAGGTATTCCGATTCTTAGGATTCCGTAAACGTGACAAGATAGCCTTAGCAACACATTTATCATGACAATCAGAACGCATACTTTTACGACAAATAACACAAGATGCATCAGACTGAATATCAAAAGTACTTAAAGGTTCAATATTAGTTACAACACATTTTCCATTACATTTGCCGCACGCATATCTAAAGTGGGTGCAACTGGAGTCTTATTCAAAGTCCTATGGTGTTCTTCTACTTTAACATTCTTTATTTGTCTTTTCTTAGGTTGCAACTTCCTATTCTTCCTTGTATTGCTTGTTGGGATATGAAAGTGCTGAAGACATGAAAGTACTGAAGATATGAAAGTACTGTAAGCTGCAAAGTACTGGGAAAAGTCAAAGAGTCAAAGTACTGCTAAAGACAAAGTCAAAGTACTACACCTAAAAGTCAAAGTACTGCAAAGAACTAAAGAACTGTTATTCATTTATGGAAAGTATTGTATTCTATGTTTAGATTACTTGTCGTACACGGCTATCAATTGTAAACCACAGGATATCCTTGAGCCTATAAAAGGACTCCTAGATTGGCATTAGATGTAATGCATTGCTTATGAGTCTATGAGTTTTAGAGTTACTTAATTCACAAGTTAATTAGTGTTTTAGAGAGAAGTTCGATTATCTTAGAGTTGTGTTAGAGTATCTGCATAATAAGCAGATTTAGAGTTTATAATAAAAGGTTATTCTTCTTAGCTTTGTTAAGTAAATTCCGCGTACTTAATAAAGATTGCTCAGTATTTCTTTTGTTAATAACTTAGGATTTATCCGAGGTTATTAAACCTTAACAAGCTAGTTAAGATAGTTTGATTAAAGTATATCGATCCACAAGTGGTATCAGAGCTTGTGTGGAAACTCTGACTAGGAAGAAATCCTACTTCAACAATATTCAAGATGTCGACTGAAGCTGCATCAACTCCTATCACAGAGGTATGTTCTAAGTGTCATGATTTTTATCATAAATTACTTCGCAGTTATGTGATTGAGAGAGATAAGTGTGTTAAGGCTAGGGTGAGGTAGCAGGTATCAAATAACCTTAGAATCTATGGAAGCCAAAATTTTAGCACATGAAACTAATGAAGTAGCCTGGGCTGAAAAATATGCACAACAGGATTACCAGTTAAAGCTTAGTGAATGGAAATTAAACTGTAAAATTGCAGAAATTGAGAAATTAACTAAGGAAAGAGATGATTTGTTAGCTAAGTTTGCTGCTTGGGGTGAAGCTGGTCTGGCACATGTTTCTTATGTTCAAAAACAGCAAAGAGCCTACCTTAAAACTTGATTAGGTTTTGGAATGGATTTTAGTAAGATAGAAGAAAACCAATCTAGTAATCAGGAAGAAGGTGAGTATGAGGATATAACCACTAGTGATGAAGAACTCATTAATTATGTAGATACATCAAGTAATGATGGTTCAATAAGTGACTCACCTCCTGAATATAAGAAAGCTAATGCTTATCATGCTGTTCCCACATCCCACTGCATTCATCAACCCCTTAGGCCTGATGTTTCTCTCGTTGGAGTAGACATCTAGAGTTTAGGAAAAGCTAGTTGCTCAATCTAAGTCCTGAAAACCCAAAGAATCTGTTGAAAACGATGTTCAAAATCAAGCAGTACATTTAAATCAAAGTACTGCTCCACAAGCAGCAACCTTCTTCAAAACCTTTTCCAAACAGTACTGCTAAACCTTTTTGGGATAATTTTGGTCAAAACAGGTTTAATCGCTCACCAAGAAGGCAAAACAATTTTGGGCATAGACATAGAAGATGTCACTTTGACAGTATGGGTCAGAAACTGTGTTTTGTGTGTTTCAGTCCTACTCAATTAAGGATTGTGAACATCACTCAAAATACCTTAGAAAATTTCCAAAGAACGGATGCCAACCAGAAACCTAGAGAGTACAAACCAGTTTGGAATAATTCAAATAGGGTCAATTACAGAAATTTCTCACCAGATCATAGATACCCACACCAAAAAAAACCTTTTTCAAAACCTTTCAGTATCTCCACGTACTTTCCAAAGTATGTAACTCTGCCCAAAGATTTCACAAAGTACTGCTCAGACAAAACAAGATACTGATCACAATACTTGGTATAGAAATTCTAGGAAATCTCACTATCAACCTAGAAGGTATTAAAATTCACATAGGAGATAGATCGAGGAACCAAGTGTTAAAACAGAATGGGTTAAGAGGGAAAGTACTGCAGAGGGACATACAGTACTTTCAACCAAAAGTGAATCTGATGTTTTTGTGCTACAAGAAAAAAGATTTGTGTTGAAAACCAGAAAGTTTTGAAAATCCACATGTTTTGAATAACAAGATAATACTGTATCATGCTTTAGAAAAACAGTGGAGATTATGTACTCAAAGAATGTGAGTATGTCACTCCACAAGGGGAACACAAGTCAGTAATGGCTTGGGTTCCTCAAAGTCACTAACTTTTTCATCTTATTAGACAGGCAACCCAAGAGGAGCTTAAATATCATTTTTGATAGTGGTTGTTCTGTGAGCATGACAGGAGACAAGGAGTTTCTGTCCGTGTTTTGGAGTATATTTAGCTACTAAGCTATGTTTGAGAGGAGGACTATAAGGTGTTAGTATAGTCCTGTGTATTGCTTGAGGGGAGGATGCTTGTATATACTTAGTTTCTATGGAGGAATTTGGCAAAGTATTGTTTTTCCTGAAAGTACGCTTGGAAAGTACTCTTTGGGAAAGTATCGGCATACGTGAAAGTACTGTTTGTCGTATTAAAGTACTGTTCCAACGGTTATATTGAGGGGTAATTAATGCTAACGGTTATTTTATTTTGAGCAGTGATTTTTCAAATCTCTCCTATAAATAACTACTTTCCGATTTTCCCTCTCATATTATTACATTAGCATCGTTTCCAATCAGAGGAACATTCACCTATTCAAAGAGAGGCTTCACATACCATATCTCCTGATGATATCACATTGGATAACTATGTTTTGACAAGGGAGCTGGTAAAGTTAAACAAGACTACTGAGGTTCAAGCCAAAAAGATAAAGAAATTAAAACTGAAGTTTAGAAGGCTAAAGATTTTTGTGTGGCCATTAGTTCAAGAATTTTGTGTATGGGTCAAAAAACAAAAGAAGGCGCACAAGCGATCCTAGGAAACACAAACGCCAACAGGTTCATCAACCATCTTCGTCGATTGGGGAGGAATTTAGAAAAAGAAAATTTGAAAGAAGATGTTACAAAGAAGAAAGAACCTGAAGGTACTGAAGAAAAGATTATTTCAGATACTGAGGAACAACAAGAACATGTTCAAGTTCAAGGTACTGATGATCAAGGTACTGAACATCAAAGTGTTGCTTTTCAAGATACTTTTTCGCAAGAGGTAATAACACCAAGAGTATTGAATTTTGAAGAAGATGCTGGTCCTTCTACAAATGTATACATTTAAGAAGAGGAGGAAGCTACATTCAAACCTATTTATTCTGCAAGTGATGATGAATTCATTGCTACGATTTTAGGAGATTTATCACAACCTAGAGGTGGTGTTACTATTAGAGATGTACAAGAAGAAGAACAACAAAGAACTTCTCACCCTGCAATTGATCTTAAGGATAAAGGGAAAGGTGTTCGGTTGAAACTAAGAAAAGAAACTAACTTTGGCAGAACTTAGAGAAATTGAAGTTGCTAGGAATGAAGCTGCAGCTAGAAAAGTTCAAGAAGAGTTAAATGCTAAAGATAAAAAAGATCAGGAAGCTCAAGATGCTCGAATAGAGAGCAGCTCAAAAGGTACAAGATGAATTAGATGCTTGAAGCTGCTGAACCATTACAGATCACTGTTCTGTTAGATTTATGCCAAGAAGACCTAATAAAGCTAAAGACAGAAATGCTATGATGGCTTATCACGAAAAGTCAAGGGTATAAAGGATTGCAGAAGTTTAATTATTTTGAGATGAAAAGATTATATGATGCTGCTAGGGAGGATTATAAGAAGAATGTTGCAGGTATCAAAGATTTTAGAGAAGAAGTTACCTGGACTGAAGCTAAAAGAAAGAATAGTTTGAAAAGAAAAGAAAACTGAAGTTCGATATTCAGTTCTCAAAGAAAGAAAAAGTTGAATTAAGATCCGAGACTAGTGATGAATTAAGGAATTATCTCAGAATAGTAGATTTTGATTATTCAAAAGAAGATAATGACATGAAGATGAACAGATCAAAGATTAGTGTTTTTGAAGTTGTGAAATCCAAGGAAGGAGATTACATGATTTTTCATAAAGAAGATGAAAGCTTCAAAGTTTTCAAAAGGCTATGGGACTTACTGCACATTATAGATAGAGTAGATCTATTCTATTTATATCATGTGGTGAAAGCTTACTTTGAACAAAATCCATTAGAAGAGATTGGTTTAGTTTTACATGGTGATCTCATAACTGCATGGGAAACTGAAGAAGAGAGCACTGATGATGTTTGGAAGAATCAAGAAAGGCTGGAGAATTGTTTGCTGGAGATTCTTTGAAGAGTCCGAGTTCATGTTTTAGAGCTGGAAAATGGAACGATGATACACATGTTTGCAGAAAAAAGATACCCTCTCACAGTTGAGCTCATGAGAAGAATGCTAGAGCATGGATTGGAAGTAGAAGAGGATAATGAAACCGCTTGCATGGTTATCAACTTATTTATCAACTGGACTACTATTGCTGAAGATGATCAATAACTGGTATGAATTTTATTTGAATAAAATACTTTTTGATATATCAGTACTTTTATTCAAAGTACTGCTGATCAGATAGTACTTTCATCAAAGTATGCTGTTACGAGTAAATAAACCAGTTAAATGAATTTTAGAAGAAACCTTTTGCTAATTAATAAATATTTTGAAATAAAGGTTCAATAAATGGGTTTTGTGATGATAACATCAATAGGTTATCAATCCACCATGGTTACAAAAGGATTGACTAATCCATGAGCAAACGGCTCTGGTAAAGATATATCAAATCCGTTTTAGTTGACAACTTGCTAATAAGTTGTATGGTAATCAACTCACCATATCAATAATGTGAAGAGTTGGCTAGCCCACAAGAAAATGGCTTGTGGTAAAGGCAGTGAAAAAAACCATTATTGGTAATTAGTTCACCATTAGATAGAAGAACTAACTAGTCGAGAAGGGTACACTTTTGGTAAAGACAAATCAAATCTGTTGATAGCTGATGATTTGCTAAAAATCATATGGTTATCAATGTACCATGATCTTACACACCAAAACATTTGGCTACTCCAAAGATAATGGCTTTGGTAAAGAGATCTAAATCCATTAAATTTTCTATGATTCACCTCTCACGGAGTTAACACACTGAAGTGATGAGAATAGTATGCAACTTAACCTTGAATTAATGTACAAATTGTCATATGTTCTGTGTTCTTTGAAAAGATGGAGCTTCTTTGGATGCGTGAGAAAGAACAATTCTAAGAGATACTTTGACAAGCCAGACACTCTGAGATATATTGAAAAGACTAAGAAACAATCTGATCTTAAAGATGAAGCTGTTAAAGATATATTCACAAAGGAACTTAAAGTCAAGCAAGTAGAATTCAAGTTAGGGGAGGATTGTTGGGATATGAAAGTGTCAAGACATGAAAGTCAAGATATGAAAGTACTGTAAGGTACTGCAAAATACTGGGAAAAGTCAAAGAGTCAAAGAATCTGCTAAAGACAAAGTCAAAGTACTGCACCTAAAAGTCAAAGTACTGCAAAGAACTAAAGAAATGTTATTCGTTTATGGAAAGTATTGTATTCTATGTTTAGATTACTTTTCGTACAAGGTTATCAATTGTAAACCGACTAGGATATCCTTGAGCCTATAAAAGGACTCCTAGATTGGCATTAGATGTACGATTGCTTATGAGTCTATGAGTTTTAGAGTTTACTAATTCACAAGTTAATTAGTGTTTTAGAGAGAAGTTCGATTATCTTAGAGTTGTATTAGAGTATATGCATAATAAGCAGATTTAGAGTTTATAATAAAAGGTTATTCTTCTTAGCTTTGTTAAGTAAATTCCGCGTACTTAATAAAGATTGCTCAGTGTTTCTTTGTTAATAACTTAGGATTTATCCGAGGTTATTAAACCTTAACAAGATAGTTAAGATAGTTTGATTAAAGTATATCGATCCAACATTGCTCCTAGGCTGTAAAGTGCGGACGTTTGGAAAAGAGGCAACTAGTCCTGTTTCAGTAGAGGGAAGCACATTAGTAACTTGTGTTTTGTCAGTAGGTATTCTGGGGACATGATTGCTATGTGTAACAGGTGCAACTCTCTTAATGATGCTAGGCTGAACTTGTTCATACTTTCCTAACATTTCCCGTAACTTAATGATAGTGTGCACCAAATCTTGATTTTCAGAACGAAGATTTCCAGCAAAATTCATGACTTCTTTAGTGTATGCAAGATAATGATCAAGTTCGTTGGATGCTTCATCACGAGTCTGTTTGAGTAAATCAAATATGACACCATATTCCTTTTTAACGTTTGCAAGTTCTTGTTCATATTTTGAGATTTGACACTTGAAAAACACGTTTTGATCATCCAGTTGCTCAATTTTTGGATCAAAAGATTTTGCACGCAACTGGGCGATTTTGTTTTGATAAGCAAGTTGTTGATCGTGAATATCTTTTTGACACCAATTAAGACGACGTTTTGCATTGGAAAGTTCGTTTGTCAATCGTTCATTTTCAACTTTGAAAGACTCGAGTTGAAGCACAACAGTATTCTCAACAATTTCAACAGTATCAACAGAATCAGCAGAGTTATGATCAGATGCATATGCAACAGATTGTAATAACACAAGATTATTGATATCAGCACAGATAACATTTTCCAAGAGTCGATCAACATCTTTTCTCAATAATTTCTTTTTGCGTTTAGAATTTGAAATCGATGTTTCTGTTTTCTCGAAAATTGTTTTCATGAGACTAAGTTCCTTGTGAAAATCACTTTCCCAATATAGTGCATAGTTTTTCAAAATTTTGACATGGGGTATGTAGGATCGATATATTTATTGTGTTGATGATTCGGGTGGTCTTGGATGATCAAAATACATGTTAGCCATATTTTAGAGAGAGAAAGTAGAGAGGGTGTTCTTGGTAGAGAGTTGCTTCAATAAAATGTAAAAGGTTAGATTGCCAAGCCACACCCCTTCCATCGATGGAAGGGGTATTTATACTTACAAGAATACACGACCTCCTATCGGCCTGTGGATCAGGTATACAGTGGGTAAAGACCCGTCCTTCCTCCACGGTGTTGCACTACGCTAAACTAAACTAATAACTAACTAATAAACTGATAAATAACGTAACTAACGATATGTCTACGAGCTAACTTATGCTAGATAATATTTGGGGTGACCGACACTTCACTATGGAATTTTCTAATTCCTAACAATCTCCCCCTAAGGGAGGTCACCCCATGTTTTACATTCCGAATCCTAGCATTCTATTTTGTCTTCTGTTCTTGAGCTCGTAGACTTAAATTCTTCACTTTCACAATCTCTGTGCTTTTGTAGCGATTCTTCAAAGTCCGCATTGATTTGTACTTTTAGTGGAGGCCTTTAAACTGATCCACATCTTTGATGATCTTCGAGCTTTCTTTGAGATCATCAGCCACAGTAAATCTCTGGATCACCCTTTATTGTGTTGCCATCATGTGAAGTTGTGACCTTCGGACCGACATGCTCACACTTTTGAATCATGACATCTTTCCATCAGAGTAGCGGAAGCCTTCCTGGTTCATGATATTTGCAGCAGCGAAGCAGAAGCATAGTATGAAATATCGAGAACGAGTTATGTAGATATGCACCAGTCATGATTTCTTCAAATTAAGTGTGGATACTGTGAGCATGCGGCTTTAGAATGACTCCTCAATTCGATCAGATGCTACCGTCAAATGTACCGCAAACAACAGTTAGCAATAAAACACATGAAAGTGTCTTTGATCACTTTCGTTGAATTGAGGTACACGGCCTACGGTTCCCCATTGATCGGTACAAATCTGCATGTGATCGTAGGATTCCTAAGAATCTCCTGACAGGGTTTCATTTGTTCTAGCCGTTCTCAAACCGGAACGTCTCAAAGAAGACAACACAGAGTGAGTGAACTAGCGAATTGAGATTCTCTGATTGATGAAAAATGATTTGAAAAACAATCGCGTATTGCTTGAAGAAAGAGTTTTGCAATACGACGAAGGTTTTATGAGAAAGATCAATTTTCAATCAAAAATACTTTTTGTATCTGAAAAGAGTACACATTCGACGTGCTAGTGAAAAGAAGAGATTCGCACATCGAACGGTTTTTCCAAAAGTACTTTTTCAATCAGAGATACTTTTTGTGTTTGAAAACATAAGTACACATTCGACGTGCTAGAGAAAAGAAGATTTGCACATCGAACGGTTTTTCCAAAAGTATTCGTCAATTCCAATCCTGGACCAAGGTTGATTCACGAATGAATCGCCCCATCGTTTCAATCCAGTTGTCACAAGCTTGATCTTATGAAAGATCTCACATGTCGCCCACCAAGAGCTTGTTTGATGTTGGCTCTAGAAGGATTTCCATCTTCATTGTGAATGCTTTTACATATCACTCGGATGTTTTGGCAATACAACAAGGATAATGCGTAGGACTCTCAATATATACTTACTTTCCACATTGTGTGAAGCAGCAAGTCTTCATTAATTTAGTGTCCTAATGAGATATTGTGGATGATCTCTTGGCTCTATACTTAATTGTGCACATTTGGTTCCTATGCCGGAGACTAGGGAGAGGGTCTCCTTCTTCAATATCAACAATCTCTAAGAGAAAGTCGATAGATTATGGCGGTTCCCCGTGAGAATGAAACAAGCCCTTTTAAGAGGAACTTGAGTAGTTTGGGAAGTTTAGTGCAGTGCGTCACTGGGTCCATGACGTCTTGTCTTCAATACCAGTGTTACCTTAGTAACCACCAGTAGCATATGTATTGAACCCGGTTTCTGCCCTAAGGTTGAATTATTGGAGGGATATTTCTTTTCACCCTTTCACATTCATTTCTTTTTCATTCTTCAACCCCTTCAGTGCTTACCGAGACTACATAAGTAGAACCTTGTTGGGTTTATTCCAGTACTAGCTCTGTCTCAGTCCGCACTCTTCCCATATTCTCATTTTTCTCCTTTTTTCATCATACCAAAAGACTCTACACTATCTAGTGGATTGTCCCTGGGTAGATCCCTCCGGTTCTTGCGGATCGTGGGAACTAATACCTAACGTCACCATCCTTATAACTCCAGACATAAAGTAAAATGGTCGGTCTTTTGGTACAGTTCATTCTTCCTTGAAACCAATTGAAAAATCATTTGGAAAAACAATCAAGGTACTTGTGATACGATATCAAAGCATTTTGTACCTTAATAGTTTTGATCATTTAGAAAACCTCCCCCTCAACATGTGCATATGATTTAGAAATTGTTTATCACATGGAGGCAAGAGGACTTTGAAATATTTTCTTTGATCACAATCTTCATACGAAAAAGCCATTTGATTTTCTTGGTAAAATTCTCCCCCTCAATATGTGCATAGGATATTTGAATTCATTTTATCACATAGAGGCAAGAGTTCTTTTGAAGCACATCCACGATCACAAAATCCATTAAGAAAACCATTTGAAAACTCAATCAAGGTACATTATAAATAACTTTTAAAAAAGCTTTTGTACCTCGATAGTTATGCTACCCCTCAATATGTGCTTCGAGATTCGAAAGCGTTTAGCACATATGAGAGAGCAGCCTGCACAATTGAATCAAAACGATCATCATTCATCAAATTTCATAATTAAATCACAAATTCTCCCCCGATCAAAAATATCAAACCCTTTGAGATTTTGGATCCCAAGTGATTTAATACGGTTTAGAAAACATGGGAGAATATGTGGCCTGGTTTAAATACTCATCATGTTTTTCGATAAATCCTTCTCCTCAACATGTGCATTGTGTATGAAATCGTTTGGCACATGGAGGCAGGAGTGCCTTTAAAGGACTAAAATCAATTCCATTTAAACAGATAAGAGATTTAACTCACGATCTCTACCCCGATCAAAATTTCAAACCTTTTGAGATTTGTGATCCCAATTGATTTAAATCATTTAAAAGATTTTGGGGAAAGACGTGGCTTGATTTAATTTTGAAAAATGACAGATAAGGACTATTTTAAGACATTAAAGATTGTTAGTGTGAGGTATGATTGTTTTAAGAGATCTTTTAGGTAAAATAAAACAATTTCACAATCAAACAAGAACAGAAAAAATTTCATTTTGAAAGATCTTGATTCTAAAAAAAATCATACCATGACATAACATTAAATCTTTAGATCACCACTTTAATTTGTACAAACGGACTCGATAGATGAAATATCGTTTGAAAATATTTAATTTGAAATCACTTAAGATTTGACAAAATACGAGTCCGGTTGATTTCAAAACTTTGAATCCGATTAATTTTCAAAACAGTATTTTTCCATTTTCAAAACAATATTTTTCAAAGTTTTAGAAAGATGGTATCATCACTACTTTTTCCTGCACAAGATACGTTAGGTGGTTGAGAAGCTTCCGTTGTTGTTGCTGTAGGGTTTGGAAGAAAAACCATCTGCTGATGCAGTGAGACTTCTTCTTACGTTGCATTTTGAATGCCAACTGAGGTCAAATTAAGCTCCATTTCTTCAATCACTTAGAAGAAAACCATCTGCTGATGCAGTGAGACCTCTTACGTTGCATTTATGCCAACTCTCCGTAGAAGTCCAATAAGCTCCGTTTCTTCATTTGTCAACCCAAGATATAGTTACCCTTTCATTTCGGCATCCAATCATCTTCATGTGTGGGATCCGGATCGGGAACATTCTTATATACCAATATACCTGCATATGTTAGTGAACACACATACAAATATATGGTGGTCGACATCACCCAAACAGCAATCGACTGATAAAAGTCAATTCAACATATCAATCAGTTCATATAAGGCATGAGAATAACGTGTTTCATCAAACTATAATAATCTAAACCTAACAATCATATCCTAAATTCCTAGTCCTTCAACATAGGCAAATATCATTTATTAATTAAGCACGTAGGATAATTAAGAAAGCCCGTTAGATGATATAGAATTTAAAACATTATCCCCCTCAATCAATGACTCAATTTCTGAAAAGTTTATAAGCGCTGAAGTCATTGATTGAGTTTGCAAATTTCATAAAATCTCAATCTGATTGTTTTGAAAGCAACTCATTTTCCACCAATTTTGAATACAACAAATATTTTTCTGAAGAATTTTTAGACGGAAAAACATTTGTGTGGGAACAGCAGTCCTTCGACATACTTTCCTCATTTTGTTTTAGGATAAGTGCGCGAAATATTTGAAATTTGGTTTAGTGAAGCACTTTTTTTCTTTGAAGAGCGGGTTGCTATCAGAAATAATAGCAAGCCATGGTTTTAAGCACGGGTTACAGTCTGAAATAACTGTAAGCCATTTTTTTTGAAGCGCGGGTTACGGTCTGAAATAACTGTAAGCCATTTGATTTTTGACATGTTTTGGAAAAGAATATTTACACCTCCTGCTCGAACTTCATCTATGGTCCCGTGCCATAATTGAATGACATTTCTAAGACCGTAGATGTTATCGATACCAGAAGACATGTCTTGAGAAAACATATTTTTGGTATTTTTTGAAATTTTCTGATTTTTATGGGTATTAGAAGGTTTTATATTTTTCTATTTTCTTTTTATAGGTTTTAGATCTTTGTATTTGGTTTTTTTAATAAATATATACAAAGATAGAGAAGATGATATAGTTAAAGAAGATGATGATACGAGTACCGAGATAAGGAAATCAAGCAAAGACGTCGTAGAAGATAGAATACGTCATCTCTTAAACTTCCACCACCATAGAATCCGAGGCTCCAGAATAGAATGTAGAGCATGAGCCTTTGAGAAAAACGAGACTTTGGCAGCTTCCCCCCAAACCGAGAATCCATAAGATGAGCAGATTCGAAGCTCTATTTCAAGCTTGCCTTAGCCAGGTGCATAGAGAAACACACCATTATCATAAATCCCGCTGCTCATTTTAAGAATAATCACCGTGATTCTTCGTTTGGGGTTATTTCATCAACAAGAATAGCAACGTATCATCCCACTCATAAATAATCTTCTCAAATTTCATAACCACTGAAGTCTGATGCAATCCGTTCCAAAAGGTGTCAAGAGAACAATTCCCCCAAGTAGTTGAATTGATGCAGTCAGTCTCTTTGTATAATGCTCAACAACTCTCCCAAATACACATCATGAGGGGAATGAAAATACCTCCCCATGTTCACATTTTTCTTCCCTGGTAATCGTGTATGAAGTTCAAGAACCCGAAGTACACCAATACCCAAGAACTCTCTCGAATACGCATCATGAGGGGAATGAAAACACCTCGACAATGTTCACATTTTTCTTCCCTGATAATCGTGTATGAAGCTCAAGAATCCGAAGTACACACATTCCTACCGAAAGAATAACTAATAACACCTCCCTCATGTCATACATTTATCTCCCCTGAATATGTCATACTTGTGTACCTCTTTTATCTTCAGAAACTTTCTTTTACATCACTTCCCCCACGTCGTTGGAATAATAACACGAAAAGCCTTGATGAGCAAAACCTTGAGTTTCTCTGCGGTCATGACATTTGTTTTCCCGGTATATCTTCAATCACTTAGAAGTATTAAGCTCATCAAGTTTACTCACCATGAGTCAAACCTTGAGTTTCTCTGCGGTAATAACATTTGTCTTCCCGGGATATCTTCAGTTACTTAGAAGTATTAAGTTCATCAAGTTTACTCGCTTTGTGTTTAGATGTGTGTCTCCTTCCCCTTTCTGGTTTTGATACTTCAGAATCAGCAACAAATATAAGCCCAAATACTTGAAATCTTTATGAGAAGAACACTTGAACTCTTGTGAGAATCAACTTGCTGAAGACTCTCTCTGACTATTTTTGTCAACCCTTATGTAGACAATTTGAAGTGACCACTGTCTGAAGAAAACCCGATATACCATACTTGAAACTGAAGTCAACTTCCCCACATTTGTATCTTAAGCTTGCACCTAATGATGGAAGAACGGTGTAGAGAATTTATGCTTCAAGCAAATCTCTAAGTACTCACTACCCAAACAAAGTATGAGACATTAACACCTCTTGCGATTATCCACACCGTCATATGCGTGTGACACTGAGTAAATCAAAGTAACTCCTAATAGTGATAGTTAACCAGGTCTTCAACCATCCACCTCCACTTGCCGGTAACTAGATAAACCAAGTCTTCCACTCAAATTCTTAAGCCCGAGCAAGTTATCAAATAAGAACACGCCTTTGTGAAAGTTAACTTCAATCTCAAATAAGTGATAAATGATTAACTCCGAAGTAATCAACTTGTGTCAAATGTCCAACACGTGAATAAATGTACAATCGGATGTACATTGACCCACTTAATGAAACGGAACAAATGATTCCTCAACATCAATTCCATCTTCCTAAAGATATACATATAGAGACTGATCCGGAAGATTCACCAATAATGTCTTCAAGCGGATGAGGTAGTCATTTTCCTTAATGATCATGTGGTTGATTTCTGAGTGTACAATAATCCGTGAAGATTTGGTAAAGGAATACCAAAGAGCGGACTATTATTCAATAGTGCAACTGCAATATTACAATAGTCAATATCAACGTCTCGAGGAGTCACTGCTAAAAAATATGAGCAAGTCTAATTGGGGATTGAATCTGACTTATAACTCTCTCCCAATTAGTGCTCTCCCCTAAACCGACAATCTGTTTGATAAATGACCAGATTATGAAGAAGTCTTTAGATCGTTAAATGCAACTCGTCTTTAGTATTCTAACATATAGCAGAAAATGTAGAACAGGCTGTAGACTCGACCTTCTTCAAGATTGTGCAGTTGGAGAATAGATAGTTAACATCTTCAACTCACACCAAAAAGCATCCCACCAAAAAGCATCCCAATTAACTTACATCTTGCAAATCCCCTTAACTAGAATCCCTCCTAATAAAACAAGAACAGAAAGATGTTCATCAAGGAAATCAACAATCAGGCAGCAACGAACACACAAGATGGTAACACCAAACTACCAATCACATCAAACAAGAACAAAGTGATTGTTCGGAATCATCATGTTGATGTATACGTGAAGCATTAACCGTAAGCACTTTGTCGATAAACTCATCAATCCGAGTGAAGATGTCAACCAACGGCTCTTAGAAGAGAAAAAACTCCATGTGAAGATGACCCGATAAGAAGAAGCTCGGTTCTTACATGAGTTTAGAGCCGTATGACCATTTATATTCTCAAAAATCAATCAACAATGCAAAAAATTCACACTTCTTCTCCCCCTCAAGAATTGCATACGGAGATGCCATTCTTGATTAACTAAGTGAATATCATCCAAAAGTATTCTATTCGCACTTCTCCCCCGCAAAATTAGCACATGATGTCACCATCGTCATTATAGTTGAGCAAGTGGAATAAGAAAACAATCAACAGTAGCCCGGTTCACTTGATGACTGAAGCACATGGAAAAAGTATGAAGCATGTTGATGAGAATGGTCATAATAAGAAGATTTCTCTTCTTCAGAAGATAAAGCGCACTGACACGTACACCTTTCTTTTCTGTGAGGTACGAGGCTTGAACAGTTGTGTTCAAACGTCATAAGAAGATTTCTCTTCTTTCCAAGATAAAGCGCACTGAAATGTACACTTTTCTTTTCTTTAGAGTACGAGGCTTGAACTGTTGTGTTCAAACGTCATAAGAAGATTTCTCTTCTTCAGAAGATAAAGCGCACTGACACGTACACTTTTATTTTCTTTAGAGTACGAGGCATGAAGTGTTGTGTTCATACGTCATAATCTCTCTCTTTTCAACCTCTTTTGGCAAAACATATAATCAACCCCATTATCATTCAGTAGGCTCTTTGTAGTGACAGCTGATGGAGAAAACCCGGTATAATGAATTTGACCGGCGAAGTAAACAACCCCGAACTCGTGACTTAAACTTGCACATGTGTAACAAAGAGCGGTGTCGAGAATTCATGCCCATTTGAATCTCTAAGTACTCTATACTCTTCAACCAACCAACCATCAAGTATAAGACGTACATCACCTCTTGAAAATCCACAATAGAATGTGACACTGAGCACTACAACGTAACTCCTTTAAGTGATAGTTATTTTGAGATGATAAGAGCCCAATTCCCCCAAGTGGTAAAAGAAAAAAAAAAGTCACCCAACAATAACTAGATTTTCCAAGTCTTCGTTTTTGATAATAAGCTTGAACAAGGATCTCGAAGAATCTTCATCCAACCATCCCCGATACCTTCAGATACTAAGTACACTTGCCCGTGATATTTCACTTCAACCTCAAATAAATAATACTGAATTAACACCGTTGTCACATCTTACGTTAAAAACTCACCTCTAGCCTCCTTTGATGTTTAGGGTGAACTATGATAATGGTTTACATCCCGACCATGGTCAAAAGCACATAACCCCGTAAAACCATGTAATAACCAAACTGCCATGACGAATATCCAAAAACACATCCAATTTATAAAGTACACCCTTTTATCCCTTCTTCGAAACAGAACCCGTAACACCAGCATCAAAAGACCCCGAGATACGCTTTCCTTTCTCCAACATGGTTCCATCATCATGGGATTTTACAATTCTATAGTTTAAACCGAGAAATAGTTTCTTTCGTGGGATTTTACAAAACCAAGAATAAACCGTATGATAGTTCCGGATATGCACTTTACAATTACCAGGATGTTTCCATTGTTACGGGATTTTACAGGTCTATGATTTAAACCGAGAAATATGTTCTTTCGCGGGATTTTACAAAAATCAAGACAAAACCGTAAACAATGTCAGCTTGAATGTATTATAACAATTTTGGTTTCGGTGAATATCTGTTTAGGGTAACATGCAGAGGTTCATCAACGGTTCATTATCCAACGTCAACAACATCATCAACCATCCAATCAACACTTTGGTAAACACATCATTCACGAATTCTGTCGGCTTTTGCAGTGACAACATGGAGAAGTAAACCCGATATGCCAAACTTGATCATGAAGTAGAATTCCCCAGATTTGTTACTTAACCTTGTACTAATCCTTGTGAATAAGAAACGGTGTACCCAATGTACAAAACCTCTTGACATTCTCAATAGAGTGAGACACCGAAGTGATAGCTACGTTGTGGGTTAAGTGAGAAAGAATCACAAACGCAACTAAATAGCCAAGACTTTATCACACTCTATAAAAGCCCAAACAAGTCATCTTCGCGGAAGGGTAGAAAGAAAGAAGACGAAATAAGTAAACGCGCCCAGAAAACCTCACTACAAATTCAAATAAGAAATATCGTCCAAACATCCCCTAAGTCAACTTGATTCAATAACCAATTTAAACCGTGACAATATTCTCCGTGAAAATGTATAACCCAAAGTACCAATCAGCATACCACAACGAATCTCATCATTTCTTCAACTCTCATAAAAAATCATCGTCAAATCTCATTGTCAGATATCATCGTTAAACCTCATGACATCATCAAATCACATATTCAACAAATATCGTCATCAAACCTCATCATCATCTCGCAATTTGCTTGTCTCAAATCAATTTAACAAATCTCATTAACAGAAATAGTCATTCTATTCAAATTCCAATATAGATCCATTAATCCCAGTCCATTCCAACTCCCGGTCACAAGTATGATCCATAATCAAATTAATTTACCCGGTTTTTTTAACACCACTTTAATACGACCCATAATTGATTTTAATAACATTAAAGCCCAACATATAGTAAAATCACATATCCAAATCCATATTTTCACAAATCACATGAAATACCAAAACGCATATAGAAGCCCATGAAACTAACCATACCACTCGACCCACATTCATTGTCACAACATTCATAATAATATTACGCCATTCCATTTTGATCAACATGAAAATATTATTATGAATGTTGAGCTAATCAAATCACATGCAATTATCACGGTTTCAAATGACCAACATTATCCGAAATCATATACCACGTCCAACAAAGTGTGAAACATAGTTCAAGTCCAATTAAGCTTATAGTAGGCCCAACATCTAACCCCCATATAACATAAGCCCATATCAACGTCGACCCCTATCAAGTCCGGATATTATTGACTCATTGCCCTAAAATCGTGGACTATAAATCACATGTTGACACACATACAGAACCCTAAACTCACTCCACCCTTTTATTGACCGCCTCCCAACTATACTCTCTTCACCAAATTACTTCAATTCCTAAGATTACTCACTTAACAAAACGCTTCTCTCACTCACCTCAAACAATCCGTCTCCCACTATTCACTAATCAGAAACGCAGCTTAATCCGTCTTGAGGAGTTCGCCACAGGGATGGCTTGAACCTCAGTGATCAATTCGATGTCCAGGTAAGTATTGAATATTAGACATGAGATATAGCGAGCCAAAGAAAAACAATTAACAGATTTTTGTTAACTTGTTTTCTTTAAGTGTTCGAATAAGGAAGAGGTAAAGGACATGATCTTGATTTTGTATTAAGTGAGTCTTCAAATCGAATCAAAAGAGAGGATACGACACATTAATTGTTTTAATCTTCCTTTTTTAAACTTGACATTTACAACTAATCTATGAAGATAGTTTCCTGTGAGTTTCGATAAAAAACGAAGCTTTGTTAATAAAAAAAAGAGATGAAATCGGAGATAATCTTATCTTGTATGATATAGTGATGGTTGAAATGAAACTTTGTAATGATAATATTTGAGTCTTGATGAGGTAGATCTGTGATGAGTTGTTATGAGATCTTCTCTATATCTGTATAAAAAAACCAAGGACTGATGATGGTTTTAACCCTGAAGTCTTGTTGTTTTTGGTAAGTGATATTGGGTATTTGTGGAATAACGTCTAGGGGTCTTTGGTCATGTCGAATCTTCTTCTACATTTCTGTAAGAGTCAAGTCGCTAAGAATTTGTCATGTGTTAAGTCGCTACCTCCTTTTAGACCACAAGTCGCTAGCATTCAAACCAAGTCGCTAGCATAAAGGTTAAGAGTGAGTCAACAAGTCGCTACATGATAAATATCAAGTTGCCAGGAAAATCTCTACATTTTAACATGATACAAGTCGCTACCAAAAAGTGAATAGCAAGTCGCTAGGTATACCATGAATCTGGACAGTTTTAGAGCAACTCGCTACGACTTGTAAAAAAAACAAGTCGCAAAACAAAAGATTGCAGTGCAACTCGCTATGAAGAAATGACCCAGAATATTGCATAAAAGATTCATTGTATGACTGTTGTTGTGAAAGCAGTTTTGACCCAGAAAAGCATTTTTGACCCATGACAAAGACCAGTTTTAACAACACAGATAAGACCAAGTGATCAACACAATATGATATTTAAGATTGTATTCAAGACTGTACAAGACCAAATGACCAAAAACATGTAAAGACCAGTTTGAACCATGAAGTATTGACCAAAAGATGAAACCAAATACATATTGAAGTATTGACCAAAAGATGAAACCAAATACATGTTAAAAACAGTTAACCACAAGAATAAGAAAGACATAATCTTTTGACCAAAAAATGATACAGAAACAGTTTTTAAAACACTATTCGAGCCAACATAAATCAATGAAACACAATAACCATGGTACAAAAACCGCACAAATCAACACAACACAATAACCTTGGCTCTGGTACCAATTTTAGGATCGATATATTTATTGTGTTGATGATTCGGGTGGTCTTGGATGATCAAAATACATGTAGCCATATTTTAGAGAGAGAAAGTAGAGAGAGTGTTCTTGGTAGAGAGTTGCTTCAATAAAATGTAAAAGGTTAGATTGCCAAGCCACACCCCTTCCATGGATGGAAGGGGTATTTATACTTACAAGAATACACGACCTCCTATCGGCCTGTGGATCAGGTATACAGTGGGTAAAGACCCGTCCTTCCTCCACGGTGTTGCACTACGCTAAACTAAACTAATAACTAACTAATAAACTGATAAATAACGTAACTAACGATATGTCTATGAGCTAACTTATGCTAGATAATATTTGGGGTGACCGACACTTCACTATGGAATTTTCTAATTCCTAACAGGGTAAAATTCTTTTCTGAAAAACATCTCGTTGTTCTCGTGCCCATGGCGAGGTAAAATGTTCAACTTTTATTTCAGAATGAAATTCAATCGCATGTTCCAAAAGTTTGATGTCAGATAAGAAAGTGTCAAAATATTTGATAACATGACAACTTCCGGCTTTAGTTTTTACTTCACTAAGTGAAGGTAAAGGACCATTAACTTGTGCACCATTGTGTTGGGGACTAACTTCAAAAACTGGTGTGACAATCAAAGGTATGTTTGAAGTATCTTGTTGTGTTACAAAAGTTACGGCTTTCGAATAGTTAAATGGTTTATTATAAAGCGACATTTTCCATTTTTGACCGACTCTCGTCATCTGCATCTAATTCCTCCATGCGATTATATTCCACAACTGTCATAATTGAATCATCAATTCTATGTTCTGCACTGTAAACTTCAGTGATTTGGTTTGAATGCTCGTGTGAAAACTTAGGTTTGTAATCGCAAGATTCGTCCATATCCATTTGGATTTGGTTTGAAAGAAAACTTTTGAATCGTTGTGATTGATTCACCATGTTTATAAACAACAGTTTTAAACTCTTTGATTTTGTTTTGTAAGTCGACAATTTCCTCAAGATAGTCATCTATTCATTTCATTGAATGCTTTTTGTACTCGAGAACTGCTTTTTGACAAGTTAACAACTCAGCCTTGGCTTTTTGAGTTTCTAAAGTAAGAGCGTTTATTTGTTGTTTATGTTCATGTTTCATTTGTTCTATTTGAGACAACAAAGCATTCTTCGAAGCGGCTAGATCACGAATCTGTTGTTCTAAAGATTTTTCATTTTGGTGTGATTTGTCAAAAGCGGCTTCAAAACCTTTTTCACGGTTTTCTTGAGTTTTGAAAAAGTTGAGTTGTCGAATTAAGCATTCATTATCCCTGGTTAACAGTGCATTTTTCTCTTTTAATTTCGTGCAAATTTCCAAACGAGAATGTTGGTCTTTAATTAAGGTCAAGAGCTCAGTTTCTCTGTCAGACAAAAGCTCATCTTGTTCAACGTGATTCTCAACATGATCATTATTTAGATCCTCAAATATAATGACGGAGTCAACTTGATTATCAATATTAACCATAAGGTTATCTTGATCATCAAATATAACTACGGGATCTATTTGATAATCATCGGAATGAGATGTGGAAGACTCATGTTGAACACTTTGATCCTTGTCGGATGGATAAAATGGCGGAGATATCGATTATTAATGAGAATTGTTTGTTCAGTACCGAGACAAGCCATCGTGTCATACACTGGGCCTGTGTCACTCATGTGTAGAGCTTGCATTTGTGCCATCAACATCACTGTTGCATTAGCCTGCAAGTCCTCCATATCATCATCAAAATCGCACTGCCATAAAGCTCTGTTCCTTGTTGGTAAGAGTTCCACCAACTTCATCCTTAAGAGCCAAGAGCAAAGCCTCTTTGAAATAAGCACTGCCTCTTGTCCTCGGTTAAGGACATGCATTAGCGGATGACCCTTCTCATTACAGTTATAGCATCGAAGACAATTAACCCCATTCTGAGCATTTCCCTGTTCAACCACTTGAGCCCTTTGCTGTTGCGGAGCACCCATGTGATTCCTTCCTATAGCATTTAACCCTTGACCTCCTCCCATCTGACGACCATAACCACGGTTTTGAACTTCAACGCGTCCATTGTTCACAACAGCCTGATTCCTTGTATTAGATGAAGAACTAATGCGGTTGTTGGATTTGTTTGTATAACGGCCAAATGCTTTAGCAATCATAACAAATCCTTGTTCCAATTCATCGAAGGCTTCTGAGTCCTCATTAGTTTCACTATAAAGAGCTTGAGCAGTGTTTTTGTTGTATGGAACCAATTGATTTTGTTGAAGTTGTTGCTGTGATGGATCAGAAGGTTTGATGATTGCAGTTGTTTGAGGAGCGGGTTGAGGAGCTTGTTGAGGAGGAATATTAGTTTAAGCCCACAAGGTAAGTTGTTGATTGTCCGGAAGTGATGTTCAAACAGTTTGACCATGGAGAATCCTTTCCTTATCAACTTCTTTTTTATGAGGCTTCAGATAGTCGTACAACAATCCGTAGGTAGCATGATGCATATCCTTAGCTTGACGGAGAAAAATGACATACTTCTCCCATTCCGGACCAAGACTACTTAGGAATTTTGTGTTAACAGCAATTCGTGCCATGATGATATTGTGTTTGTCCAAATCATTAATGATGTCTGAAAAGCGATGATGATAAGATTCTAATGACTCTCCTGGTTTGATGTGCTTCATCGGGTTTTAAATTTGTAAACAAGAATTACCGGTTAACTAGGAACACATTCGGGCAAGTATACCCTAGTCGAGTTGTAGTATAGTATATGGTAAATCAAGGTCGTCCCAAGAGACTTGGTTGCACTACAAGTGTCGTTTGTTTGTTTAAGCAAGTAACAAGTAACAAGTTGATGGTTATGATTGTCACGGATCAAACCAACAAGAAAAGCATTATAAGAACAAGTAACAAGTTGATGGTTATGATTGTCACGGATCAAACCAACAAGAAAAGCATTATAAGAACAAGCAAGTATCAAGACATTCATCATTATTCCAATCAAACACAAAATCTCAATAATCATATCAATAACAAACATCTTTAAATAGAAAAGTAACAAGGTTTACCCAAAGTATGAATTACAATAGGCAAAGATGAAGGATTATAGCACTCCTTCAAGCCTCCAATCAACTACAATAGTTCTACCAAGCCGAAAATGATGTCCAAACGCCTTCGACAACCCTTGAGCACACTATACGAATTTGGCAGAGGTTTGTGGTCTTTTGGGGAAGATAAGTTGGTGTAATTGGTGGAAATTCGTCCTTAAGGGTGGAGGCTTGAATTTCACACAAGTTGGGATAGGATAGTTGGTGGAAACTCGTCCTTAAGGGTGGAGGCTTGAATTTCACACCTTTGGTGAAGGTATTGAGAGTGGTTGTGTTCTCTCAAGTTATGGTTTGCTCTCTAGGTGGAAATTCGTCCTTAAGGGTGGAGGCTTGAATTTCACACCTTTGGTGAAGGTATTGAGAGTGGTTGTGTTCTCTAAAGTTATGGTTTGCTCTCTAGGTGGAAATTCGTCCTTAAGGGTGGAGGCTTGAATTTCACACCTAGAGAGGAGTGGTGGATGAAAGGGATGAAAAAGATGGAGAAGGGATGATGAAATGAGGTGCCAAATGGGTTCTATTTATACTACTACCAAGGCCTAGGGTATTCAATGCATTTCTTGGAGGCCAAGGAGCTTGGAAGGGACTAGAAACCATGTAAGAAGGGACTAGAATCATTTGGAACACGTTTGGAGTCTTAGTAGTGCAGAAATGGCTGAAACAGGACCTCCAACCGGATCCGGTTGAGCTCCAACCGAATCGGTTGGTCTTCTTGACAGCTCTCCAACCGGATCGGTTACGGGGCTCGACCGATCGGTTGGAGCAAAATCACAAAAATTCATAAACTGCAAAATTGTAGATCTTTCTCTTAGCTTTCTGTGGCCGCGAACGGGGGGTCAAACGGTGTCCGTATGCAAAAGTTATGGCCAAAATGGTGAAGGTGTGTCGGGGAACAACGAGTCTTCCAATATGTCTTCGTTTTAGCTTCTTTTCTTCATTTCTTTCTCGTTTTCCTTCTTGAACTTTATTCTTGAGTCTTTGGACCACTAAATTGATGACTTTATCTTCTCGAATATACTCCGCAAGTCTTTCTTTGGTCGGGAATTCTTCATACATGGAGAAATCTTCGTGTTTTACTTCTTTTTCCGTCTTTTTCTCCACTTTCCTGTACTTGGCTACAAATGAACTAGCAAACGCACTTTTGTACGATTAAGCAACAAAAGCATATGATTATAGCCAAATAACACACATAAAAGCACGGATAACGCTACTAAAAATATGCACAATTTGAGCGTTATCAAATTCCCCACACTTAAACTTTGCTTGCCCTCAAGCAAATCTAAGAAAAGAAAAATAAAAATACATACCTAAATGACAAAACAAAACAAAATTTAAAAATTTGAAAATACTTTTGGTTTTTGTAATTTTTTTTCTTTTTTTTTTAATATATAAAAATAAGCGAAAAATGAGCATGAAACTCCCCACACTTAAGGGTTTGCTTGCCCTCAAGCAAATCTAGAAATTAAGAAAAATAAAACCCACATGGTGCATGAAAATGATTAGAAAAATGTGATGCAAATCTACCAAGTACAAGTACAAGATAAGATTCATCGTTTTAAGCTTTTAGAGGTGAGAAACCGAGATGTTTGACAATACCCAATGGATTTTCTCGCATGATAACATGGCTAAGCACCTCACGAAAAAAACGGATGTATAATTCACTCAACACTCAATTTATTTAGTGATGGATAGTATTAAGGAATAGTACACTTATATTGCTCAGTCATGATCTAAATATTACCATAGGCTTGTACAAGAAACAAAACTCCACCGACGTGGCGTAAGCACCAAATGTAAACATCTAAAGAGGGCTTTTATTCGGGTTATAACGATAGGCTTCGGGTGAATAAATGGTATGGATAAGGCATGAGAATATTATATGAAATTGGTGTTAAAAAAAAATAAAGTCAAGTCTAATACCCATGTTGCTAGTCACGAACAATCCGCAAAACCGAAAATGATTATAGTTACTAACTTCTCTTCTTCACATATCGAACAAAATATATATATCACGTCTTAGCACATTGGCTAATCTATATCTCAAACATACTTCATCTTTGTCATCACATATCTTTTTTTTTTTTTTTTTTTTTCGATGACTTTTTTTTTTTTTTTTTCAACACTTCTTCTTCATACATCACATCTCCCCACACCATTATAAGCATCACCACAAAAATACAAATAAGAAGGTGCACTCTTCGTCTTTGTCGGAATGGTACACACGAATGGCAAAGTGCGGCTAACTCATAATCATAAAAAACAATCCAACAAACCAAGCAACTAGCAACCAACCATTTAGACATTGACAAGGGGTAGGCTAAGGTTTAAAGTGTAAAATATTTTTGTATTTTTCTGGATGTAACAAAAAGAAAGGGATGGCTCGGAGGGTGTAACTAAGGGTATCTAGCGCTAAAGATGAGCGCTAACAAATGGGTCCATGTGGGTGGTTAACTAACCGATGTGGTAAGCTAATATATCATTAGATGTAAACGGAAGGCCATTTGGTTTTATTCCTAAGGTTGCCTCTTTATCACGCATAAACACTTATATCACACGAATGCGATCTCACTGCGGTCTGGTAATGATTTGCAAGTACAAGTTCTAGAATAAATAAAATCACCGGCACACTCAAAACAAAAGATCCAAGCATAAAAGAAGTATGCTATATATGAAACAGGCTCAAATCCTCACAATTTAGTGGAAGGGCTATAATATGTGCTAGCAAATGTCATTGATCCCAGAATGGATTGCAATATTAATCGGGACACATCTCAAGTTTTTCAAAATTACCGATTTCACCAGTGGGTTGATCCAGTTATTATAATATATTAACCTATACGCGTGAAAACAACTAGATCATAAGGGCAAACAAGCTCACAAAAATTTAAAAACAGGCCCAAAAATTTGGAAATTGAAAACGAGTTTCGCTTTTCTTATTTAACTTTCCCCCACACTTAAGTTAAGCACACAAAAGAAAAATAACTTAAATCTAGTTACGACTCTTTTTTTTCTTTTTCTTTTTTTTTTTAAAACCAACATGACTTATTCTTGTCCCACGAGTTCTTGGTAGCTCCATTGAAACGCACAAAGAAACGGAGAAGCGTGTCAGGCGAAGCATATTAAAAACCAAACTTCTTTAGGGAATCAGGGAGACCCGCCTTATACCTCTCACACAGTTTGTTTACAATGGGTGAGCCTTACTTTCGAGGGACTTAAAAAAGTCAATTTATTAAAATAATTTACCAAACAAAAACAAACAAAGGAAAAATAACAAAGAAACAAAATAAAGCAATTGCTAAAACTAAAGCATGTAAGATAGGGAAAAATAAAATAATAAGTCTAAGTGAAACGAAACCTCTCGGGCCAAACATCACGATCGAACTTCAAATGATAAGATGCTAAGCAAACGCTAGCATAAGCGTGTGAGATCAATCGATTTATCTTTCATCCAAACATGTTCAATCAAGAGTATAACGTCACCAACAATCCAATCAATCCTTCCTTCAAGAGCTTATTAAATCTGCAAAAATAAACTAAACTACAAAAACGCGTAAAATTCTAAAACTCACTTTCGTAGGCATCACGGTTGCATTTAGCGCATGCAACAAGCCTTTAAACCCCTCGGTGGCCCAAGTGGACGAGTTATAGTCTCGTGAGGGTTTCCAGTGAACATACCCACAAAGTTCAAAACACTTTATTTTTAAAACAAGCACTTATTTATTTACAATGTACCAAATTAACAAAATTTTAAAATGCAAAAACCAAATAAAAGAAATGATACTCTTGCAAAAACAAAAAGACATTTAAACTTATTTTATCTAAACACACACACAAAACCAAAAAAAATAAAAATAAAAAACGATTTTTTTTTTTTTTTCAGATCAGTCCAGCCGAATCGGTTACGGGGTGTAACCGATCGGTTGGGACGAACCAAATTTGACAATCCTTCCAACCGAACCGGTTACGGGTAGTGACTGATCGGTTGAAGGAGATTTTCTATTTTTTTTTTTTAAACACTAGTTTTATTTCAAAACTTTTATTGATAAAATAAGACAAGAATATAAAAGGTTACGGACACAAAACTAAACACAAGTAAACAAAACACATAAACACATATATTATCACGAACATAAAACAACACTTAAATAAAAATAAGCAGGAAACAAAAAACGACAATCACATAGACGCAAGCACACACAATTAATCACGTAACACAAATCAAACAAGATAATCTAAAACAAGATAATCTTATTCAAAATTAATACAAAACTAATATAAACAAAAATAACAAAAACAAATAACATTGAGACATGCAAGAGATCATATAACATATAAAACATAAAACTTACGAAACAAGAAACACACAAAATGGATTTTTTTTAACAGAACACACAACCGGATCCGGTTACGGGTAGTGACCGATCGGTTGTAGTGGTTTTATTAAGTACGAGGCTTCCAACCGATCCGGTTGGAGTGCCAACCGATTCGGTTAGAGTGATTTGGGTGGTTTTGGTGGGTTTTTTTCGCAAACGTTTTCGAGCACATTAGAAAGCAATCATTGAATTGAACATTTTAGAACACATGAAACGAAATCCAACATCAAAAACTTGATTTTGATGCCAAGATCAATTGAACAATTTTGAAAAATGAGAGATTTGGAAAAAGACAAGCATTCAAGCAATCTTCATGAGCAAACATCAAGAGCAATCAAACAAGATCAAAGCAACAATTATTCATGAGCAAGAGCAATTTAGCATTCGAACAAACAAGCAGACAAACAAACACTTAAGAACAAAAACCAAATCCCCGGCAGCGGCGCCAAAAACTTGATGGTGACGATGCCGGATTTATCATGTAAGCAAACAAACAATCTATCAAACAAGAAAACAATCAAACGAACAAATAAGCGCAAAACAAGTCCCGCACGGCGCCAAAAACTTGATGTGCTTCATCGGGGGTTTAAATTTGTAAACAAGAATTACCGGTTAACTAGGAACACATTCGGGCAAGTATACCCTAGTCGAGTTGTAGTATAGTATATGGTAAATCAAGGTCGTCCCAAGAGACTTGGTTGCACTACAAGTGTCGTTTGTTTGTTTAAGCAAGTAACAAGTAACAAGTTGATGGTTATGATTGTCACGGATCAAACCAACAAGAAAAGCATTATAAGAACAAGTAACAAGTTGATGGTTATGATTGTCACGGATCAAACCAACAAGAAAAGCATTATAAGAACAAGCAAGTATCAAGACATTCATCATTATTCCAATCAAACACAAAATCTCAATAATCATATCAATAACAAACATCTTTAAATAGAAAAGTAACAAGGTTTACCCAAAGTATGAATTACAATAGGCAAAGATGAAGGATTATAGCACTCCTTCAAGCCTCCAATCAACTACAATAGTTCTACCAAGCCGGAAAATGATGTCCAAATGCCTTCGACAACCCTTGAGCACACTACACGAATTTGGCAGAGGTTTGTGGTCTTTTGGGGAAGATAAGTTGGTGTAATTGGTGGAAATTCGTCCTTAAGGGTGGAGGCTTGAATTTCACACAAGTTGGGATAGGATAGTTGGTGGAAACTCGTCCTTAAGGGTGGAGGCTTGAATTTCACACCTTTGGTGAAGGTATTGAGAGTGGTTGTGTTCTCTCAAGTTATGGTTTGCTCTCTAGGTGGAAATTCGTCCTTAAGGGTGGAGGCTTGAATTTCACACCTTTGGTGAAGGTATTGAGAGTGGTTGTGTTCTCTAAAGTTATGGTTTGCTCTCTAGGTGGAAATTCGTCCTAAAGGGTGGAGGCTTGAATTTCACACCTAGAGAGGAGTGGTGGATGAAAGGGATGAGAAAGATGGAGAAGGGATGATGAAATGAGGTACCAAATGGGTTCTATTTATACTACTACCAAGGCCTAGGGTATTCAATGCATTTCTTGGAGGCCAAGGAGCTTGGAAGGGACTAGAAACCATGTAAGAATGGACTAGAATCATTTGGAACACGTTTGGAGTCTTAGTAGTGCAGAAATGGCTTAAACAGGACCTCCAACCGGATCCGGTTGAGCTCCAACCGAATCGGTTGGTCTTCTTGACAACTCTCCAACCGGATCGGTTACAGGGCTCGACCGATCGGTTGGAGCAAAATCACAAAAATTCATAAACTGCAAAATTGTAGATCTTTCTCTTAGCTTTCTGTGGCCGTGAACGGGGGGTCAAACGGAGTCCGTATGCAAAAGTTATGGCCAAAATGGTGAAGGTGTGTCGGGAACAACGAGTCTTCCAATATGTCTTCGTTTTAGCTTCTTTTCTTCATTTCTTTCTCGTTTTCCTTCTTGAACTTTATTCTTGAGTCTTTGGACCACTAACTTGATGACTTTATCTTCTCGAATATACTCCGCAAGTCTTTCTTTGGTCGGGAATTCTTCATACATGGAGAAATCTTCGTGTTTTACTTCTTTTTCCGTCTTTTTCTCCACTTTCCTGTACTTGGCTACAAATGAACTAGCAAACGCACTTTTGTACGATTAAGCAACAAAAGCATATGATTATAGCCAAATAACACACATAAAAGCACGGATAACGCTACTAAAAACATGCACAATTTGAGCGTTATCATGGTTCAATCATGAAGTGTTCATAAGTCAAGTAGATTTTGGATTCCATATCTTCCTAATTGAGTGTTGTACCTTGTATAAGAAGATGAATCTGTTCCCACATTGGTTTTGCAGTCTTTTGAGCATCAACACTTCGAAGGATTGGATTGGGTAATCCTAAAAGGATGTATTGCATTGCAAGTTCGTCGGCTTCAAAGTGTAGAAGTTGATCACCCGTGAGATCTGCAACAGTTGCAATGTTGGTGACATCCTCTTTTGGTGGAACAACATTAGGATCTCCGGGTGTAACGACAGTAGGCATCTAAAATGGACCTTCCATAATGACCTTCTTTAAAAACTTTTCATGTGGCTTCTTTAGATCACAAAACCTAAAGAACCGAATCACCCATTGATCATAATTACCGGGAGTGAGCATTGGAGGTCTATCAAGTGAGCCAGCTTCATGAATTGATTGGTTGCTACTCAAGGCTTCACACATCTTGCCAAACCATGCCCGTTCCTTCATAGTATTCCTGGATTGATTGTAGAAGTTTGTGTATGGTTGTACTTGAAGACTTGGTGGTGGTTGAACCATTAGAGGTTGTGGAATTGCTGCAAGTTATGGAGTATGTTGTTGATTAAATTGATGTTGATAAATCTGTTGTTGATGATTAAATTGTTGATGTTGTTGACTTAGTTGTTGTTGTTGTTGAGGATAAGTGTAAGGAAAATAGTTAGAGTATGGTGGTTGTGACATGTTGAAAACTTGTGTTGTTAAATGGATCTTTGTAGTCGAATGAACATTTGTTGATGAAGAGTCCTTAGGCGTAGAAATCACAATAAAGCCAAGTACCACTTATGAGTAAAAACACCAAAGTTACGCGTAACAATAAGAGTTACGCGTAGGATTAGCTTACGCGTAAGTAAGGATAAAACGCTAAAGTTATGCGTAAACAAAAAATTAGGTGTAGAAAACTTAGGCGTAGGATTACCTTATGCGTAAGACAGAGCTTAGGCGTAAGATGAATCTTAGGAGTAAAAATTTCTACGCGTAAGCTTATGCTTATGCGTAATTTTAGGGTTTTTGCCCAAATGATCTTTTACACTATCTCAGTGCAAAAGATATCCAAAGTCGACGTATTCTCAGGTTTATCCAAGCAAGAAAACACGGAGTAAGCCACGAAAACTGAAGATCAAACCAAGGACACGTTACGCGTAAGTTTAGGGTTTCACTTACGCGTAAGATTTAGCCAAAAATGATTTCTTCCAACCGATGTTTCCAAACCAGATTTTAGTGATGAAATAGCTTCAATATCACTAAAATAACACAAAAGTGTGAAACTTGATGAACCAAAGCTTAAAAACCACGTTACGCGTAGACAGAAACCCATGTACAAAACCAAGCTAGAAAACAATTATCCACGCGTAAAGTTTGAACCTTTTTGCCAAAAACAGTTATTTTAACACCTTAAAACGTTGAAAGTACAAGAATCTTGGATTAAAAAGTGTAAAAAATGTGTTTTTAATCGAACCAAAGTATCAACTTCGAACCGTATGTCTTACGCGTAGGACCAAAACCCACTTCAAAAACAATACGTTCACCCAACTATTTGGCGATTGATACCACTGTGAGGTCACTAAGTTTACAACACAAGCACAATAGAAAGAGATAGAGAGGAGAAGAGATCGGTTGAACAACACACACACAAACACTACGCGTAAGTAATAGAGAAAGATTATGCGTGAGTAATGAAAGAGAAATGAATTGAACAACCAACCCTCAAGTGAGGGTTATTACAAGGTATTTATAGGAAGGGGAGCTAGGGCAACACTCCTACTCTCTTCCTTTTCCTTATTGGACATGGGCCTAAGCTCATGGGCCTTCTACATAAGCTTAAGCTAATAACAAACATAAAGGCCATAATTAAGCTAACTATTACATATTAATCACTAACACTTGATTTAGGTTTAGGAGTGATTCCAACATAAGTAGACGTAGACATAACTAGTTAGGAGGATTGACTAGGTTAGCACCACTATTCCTTTATTGATTTCCTTTCTACCATTTAATTGCTTTTATATTCTGCATTCGTAGTTTAATTAATTAAAACCATATAAAACCATTTATATTCTGTGACAATTAGACTTAGTAATTATCCGACACACATAGCTCTTGGGACGACCTCGGATTTACCATTTACTACACTACACACGACCGGGTACACTGCCCGTTAGTGCATTAGGGTAGACCTTAGGTATAGCGAGACACTATAAATATTAAGACCTTGTTAGTAAAACCTGCATCACTTTTCTTTCTTCTTCTTTCTGAGCATCAACATCTTTATAATCTTTGATACTATAAACTTGTTTTTGATAATCTTCTGTAACAGCTTCATATAACTCTTTCATCTCAACATACTTTAACTTATTCAAACCAATATATCATTGCTTCTTTAAATACGCCATCATTGCATTCCTTTCCTTAGCAAGATTTGGTCTTCTTGGTAGAGCAGAAATAGGAATAGGTGACTGTAATATTTCAGCAGCTTCAGCATTCAATTCCTCTTGCAATTTCATAGCTGCTTCTCTATTCTTAGCTTCTTCAATTTTCTTAGCTTCTCTATCCTCAGCATTCAATTCAGTTTGAAATTTTCTAGCTGCTTCCTCATTCATAGCAACTTGAGCAGCCCTTATCTGTGCTAAAGTAGGTTTCTTTTTCTTCTTTGTTTCTACCAACTTACCTTTTCCTTTGTCCTTAGGATCTATAGTAGGTTGAGAAGTTATTGGTTGTTCTTCTGTAATTCCTGGAATGCTAACACCCCTTGGCTTTGATAAATCATGCAAGATCTTAGCAATGGTTTCATCATCACTTGCAGTATGTATAGGTTTGGGTGTATCAGCTTCCTTTTCTAGTATGACAGTTGAAAGACCAGCTTCCTCTACAAAATCTAACAACCTTGGTGTAATTAACTCTTGCCTGTAGTTTCCTTGAAGAGCAGTACTTTGATCAGCAGTACCTTGATCATCAGTACTTTTAACTTTAGTGCTTTCTTCCTCAGTACTTTCAATATTAACCTGCTCTTCAGTACCTTGAGGTTGAACATCAGTACCTTGAGGTTTATCAGTACCTTGAGATTCATCAGTACCTTGAGATTCAGCTTCTTCATTCAAATTCTTATCTTCCAAATTCCTCCCTAATTGGAATGAAGATTGCTTTTGAACCTTTGTGCCTTTGGTTGTCTTCTTAAATTGTCTAACTGGCTTGCCTTGTTTTCTTTGAGACTTGACCCATAGACGATGATGTTGAACCAATGGCCAGACAAAATTCTTGAGTCGTCTAAACTTAAGCTTCAACTTCTTAATCTGTTTAGCTTGAGCCTCAGTTGTTTTCTTCAATCTGACTAACTCCCTTGTTAGAACATAATTATCCAACACTAAACCTTCAGGGGGTATAGTAGCTAGATCTTTTTCAGAAGATGATGATAGAATAGGTACATCTTGTGCTGGTGATGCCATAGGAGGAGTAGTATGGTGGGATGAGGTGGGAGAAACTTCAGTACCTTCATTAACATCAGAACCTTGAGAAGCAGTACCCTGTGGTGAAGTTTCTTGAGAAGCAGCACTTGGAGAAGCAGTACCTTCAGAAGCAGTACCTTGAGTAGCAGTTCCTTCAGAAGTAGTACATTCTCTATCTTCACTAGCTTCAGCCTCATCTCTAATAGCTTGAACAATCTCCATCATTGAAGTAGTCAATGGAGTGTTCCTTCCAGTGAATAAGTCACTCTTCCTTGCCATAAAAGTAAAAATCTTGGCTGGTTGCACCACAACAGGTAGTAGATCAGTAGGCTTTGGTATATCAGCAAGTTGTTTGTTCAGGAACACTTGAATAAACCTTGGATACATCAACCATTTTGAACCATGTGAGATGTGTGAGAGCATTCCATCTAGGACTAGTCTTGAAAAGTTGAAAATTCGATTTGTAGCCAATCCCACTATAGCAGATGCTATGTTAGACCCAAATTGCTCCCATGATGTACTTTTAGCACTAATAAAATGAAGCAAAACATGAACTAAATACTTCCAGTGGGGACAAAATAAGGGTTTCTTGAATGTTTGCTCAGTTGAGGACCCTTCATACCCAATGTATCTGAATGTATCCCAAATCAATTGCTTATCAAAACGAACAACCCCTTCTTCATCATCAAACAATAAATCCTCATGAATTGAGGCTTCAGTAACCTTCACAGTTCTCCCAGCAACTCTAGCTTGAATATACGAATCATCATTCTCCATATGAACCCTAGTAGTTGCCCAAAATTGTTGAATCCAGGGCTCAATGAGATCTGGTTCCACTAAAAGCGCATAACTAATCGGTGACCCAGTGAGAAAATCAATGATATCATGAAAGATCACATTAGCTTCAGTCTTGTCTAAATTCGCCACCATGTTGTGTTTTGAAACTGTATCACGATTTTCCATTGATGATATGTGTACACAGAAAGTGATATGATGAATAATATAGGTGAAAGAGAGAGAAATATGGAAAAGATTATAAGGTATCAATATGAGAGGGAAATTCGAAGAGTAGTTATTTATAGGTGTGATTTTAAAAAATCGCAACCATTAATAACAAAGTTACCGTTAGTAGAAGTTACCCCTCAATATTACCGTTGGACAGTACTTTGATACGACAAACAGTTCTTTCCACGTGTGCAGTACTTTCATAAAACCAAAAAGCAATACTTTTCCATTCTCCTCTTTACAATAGCAAATACAACAAATAAACATGAATATCCTCCCCTTAAGTAATGCATAGGACTATACATACACTAAATAGTCATCCCCTTAAATGTAGCTCAGTAATTAATCATGTCAATACTCACCACCAAGTGATTAAATCTTGAAACATCAAATCCTTTGGTGAGTAAATCAGCTACATTATCATCTGTATGCACCTTGACAACATTAATGAGCCTATGCTCATAACAATCTCTGATGAAGTGGTGCCTAATCTGAATGTGTTTGGTCTTGGAATGATAAACTAGATTCTTCACAATGCAAATGGTACTCTCATTATCAATATTGTTAGGAGTATTCTTGAAATTGAACCCATAATCCAAGAGTTGATTCTGCATCCACAAAACTTGTCCACAACAACTTGCAGCAGCCACATATTCTGCTTCAGTGGATGATGTTGCTGCAATTGTTTGCTTCTTACACTGCCATGAAACTAATCTTCTTCCAAGATATTGGCAACCTCCAGTAGTTGATCTTCTATCATAGTTATCACCTACATAATCACTATCTGAAAAGGCTTCCAAGTGAAAAGGTGAATCCTTTGGATACCACAACCCCAACTTAGGTTGTCGTTTCAAATAACTAAAAATTCTCTTCACTGCATTCATATGAGAGACCTTTGGTGAGACTTGATATCTTGCACATAAACAAACAGCAAACATGATATCAGGCCTAGATGCAATAAGATACATAAGACGACCAATCATTGATCGTATAACTTGACTTCAACTTGTTGTCCATCTTCATCCTTGCCCAATGAGTTGATAGATTTAATAGGTGTAGTAACAGGCTTCATTTCATCAAAATTGAACTTCTTAAGTATGTCAGCTACATACTTATCTTGACTTATGAAAATTCCCTCCTTTGACTGCTTAACTTGAAGTCCCAAAAGAAAGTTAACTCACCCATTGAACTCATTTGAAATTCATTCTGCATCAGCTTCTCAAACTCCTTGACCATAGATTGTTTGGTAGCGCCAAATATGATATCATCTACATACACTTGAACTAGCATGATATCCTTCTTATCTCTCTTGATAAACAAAGTCTTATCAATAGCTCCTCTCCTATAACCATGTTGCAATAAAAAGGTAGAGAGTCGTTCATACCAAGCTCTTGGTGCTTGATGTAAGCCATAAAGAGCCTTAACAACTTTGTAGACTTTGTTTGGATGTTTAGGATCTTCAAAACCAGGAGGTTGTTTGACATATACTTCCTCTGTAATCTTGCCATATAAAAAGGCACTCTTGACATCCATTTGATAAACCTGGAATCCCATATATGATGCAAAAGCAAGAAAAATTTGAATTGCTTCAATCCTTGCTACATGAGCAAACACTTCATCATAATCAACTCCTTCTTCTTGTCTGTAGCCTTGTGAAACTAACCTTGCTTTGTTTTTTATAATATTGCCTCTTTCATCTCTCTTGACTCTGAACACCCATCTTGTACCAATGACCTTCTTACCATCAGAAAGATCACATAATACCCAAACTTCTTGAAGTCTGAATTGAAGCAGTTCTTCTTGCATAGCTTCAACCCAACTCTCTTTAGTCAATGCTTGAGCAATATTCTTGGGTTCTTCTTGAGAGATAAAGCAAGTAAAAATGCATGTTTGATGGTCCTTATGATTCAACCTGTTTTGTTTATAGACAAAGCTAAGTAAAGCATTATGAGGTTTAGTAAAACTCTTGGCTTTGTGTCTTGTCATCACTCCAGAAGTAGAAGGACCAATGATTTGATCAGTAGGATGATTCTTATGAATTCTTAAGATAGGAGTCTGTGGAACTCCCTAATTATCATCCAAATTAGTGAGATCAGCATCTTCATTGGAATCCGAGAAAATACCTTCATCTTCAAACTCATCATCAATATCTTCTAAGCCAGGCATGGTAGGATCATCCAAATCATCCAAAGTGTTGTTACAGTGCGGCAGTACTTTGGTGAAAGTACTGTCATCCAAAGTACTGTGTGTGAACTTTGTAGTTTTGTTCTTTTTCTTTGCTTCCTCATAAGCTCTTATTTGATCATCAGTATAAGAGTGTGCTAGAACATCTTGAAAAAGCATGTGGTTAAGTTCATCTTGAATAGCTTGATCCTCAGTAGACAATGAGGATTTTGGCTCATCAGTACTTTTCTCTGTTTCAACAGTTTTAGGTTCTTCATCATGAACACATCAGAGTCTAATATGAACTCCATGAACAACATACTATACCTCTTCTCCATTGTGTACGGGTTGATTCTCTTCTCTAACAGGAACATAATTCATTGAAGGAGTCAAAACTTCAAGATCAAACATCCAATCAGGACCTTTACCCTTCTGATTTTCTTGATCTTCTAAAAACTCAACATGAAGACAATCTTGAACATTCTTGGTGACTCTGTTGTACACTCTAAATCCCTTGTTGTTGGTGCAGTATCCCAATAAATAACCTTCTTCTGACTTGCCATCAAACTTCCCCAAATTATCAATTGTATTAAGAATAGTGAGAGGGCATCCAAAAGGCTTCATAAAACGAATATTAGGTTTGTTTCCCATCAGCAACTCATAAGGTGTCTTCATCTGTGGTTTGGTGACTGATACTCTGTTAAGTACATAGCAATCAGTACTTACAGCTTCACCCAATTGAATAGGTAAGTGTGAGTCGCAAGCATTGTTCGCGCTTCAATCAAAGTCCTATTCTTTCTCTCGCAACACCATTTCTGTGGTGTTCTTGCAATACTGAACTCCCTCTTGATTCCTTTGTTGGCACAGAATTCATCCGTAAGCTTGTTCTTGAATTCAGTTCCATTGTCACATCTAATGCCTCTAACTTTCAGTCTTAGTTGGTTTTCAAGTGCTATTATAAGATCATGAATAGCATCAAATGTATCATCTTTAAATCCCAAGAAGAATACCCAACTGAATCTACTGCAATCATCTGTGACTACCAAGCAGTACTTCTTCTTGTTCAAACTTGTAACAGAAACAGGACCAAATAGATCCATATGTAACAGCTCCAATGGTTCTCTAGCAGTCATTTCCTCAAGCTTCTTACATGAAGCTTTATGTTGTTTACCCTTTTTGCACGCCAAACAGGAGTGATCATTCTTATAAGTCTTTGAAGGTAAACCTCTAACTAAATTTCCTTTGACCAATTTGTTGATATTCTTATAATTCACATAGCCCAATCTTCTATGCCACTGATGTGCTTCTTCAAGGGATGCCTTTGCTACTAAACATGTAGCTCTTTCAGAAGAGTGAAGACTCTTCATATCCAAACTATACACATCATTGGTTCTTGGTACTTTGAGTATCACCAAGTTATCATCATCAAGCTTGAATTCAGGTGAAAGTATGAGACATTCTGTGTCAGTGAATAACACAGGATGTTTTTTGTCACAGATTTGAGAGACTGACAAAAGGTTGAACTTGAGCTCCTTCACATATCTAACATTCTCAAAATCTATGCTTCCTGTCTTGATGGTTCCTTTTCCACTAATTCTACCTCCACTAGAATCATTCCCAAATGCAACTCTTCCTCCACAATATGGCCTAAAATCTGACAGAACCTCCTTGTCTCCTGTCATGCTTCCAGAACAACCACTATCCTCAATAAGATGATCTTTAAGCTCCTCTTCTGGGTTTCCCTGCACAAAGATAAAAAAGTTAGTGTCTTTTAGGAACCCAAGCCATTACTGACTTGTGTTCCCCTTGTGGAGTAACATACTCAAATTCCTTGAGTATGTAATCTTCACATTTTTGTAGACAGAATCAAGCATTATCTTTTGTTTCAAAACTTGTGGTGGATTTTCAGCAAAACTTTCTTTTCAACAAAAACCTCCTTTTCTTTTCAACAAAATCATCTTTATCAAAAATTACTGTTTCAGTATTTGTTCATCATCATACTTTCTTTCTTAACCCATTGAGTTTTAACTTCTGGTGAAGAGTCTCTAGATCTAACTACGTTCTTGGAGTTGTAACGCCTTCCAGATTGATAGTAACTAGATCTCCTAGGGTTCCTATTCCAAGAGGTGTTTGGTGAAAACTGAGCAGTACTTTGAGAAAGTACTGTTTTTGGCTTAACAGTACCTTGGAAAGTATTTGAAGGTACTGGAGGTTTTGAAAAAAGTCTTCTCTGGTGAGGGTACCTATAATCTGGTGAGAAGTTTCTATGGTTAACCCTATGTGAATGATTCCAAGCTGGTCTAGTCTCCCTTGGTTTTTGGTTGGCAGTTCTATTCTTTGGGAACTTACGTAAGTACTCTGAACGTAAGTCACAGTCCTTAATCAAATGATTAGGACTAAAACAAACAAAACATAGTTTTTGATCTGTAATTCCAAAGTTTCTTTTTTTATGGGTATGACCAAACCTATCCTGTCTTCTAGGTGAATGATGAAAACTGTTTTGACCAAAATTATCCCAAAAAGGTTTAGCAGTATGTTGAAAAGGTTTTCTTAAAGGTATTGCTGAAGGTGTAGCAGTACTTTGAGGTGTAACAGTACTTTGAGGTGTAGCAGTAGTTTGGGGTGAAAGTACTGCTTGCCTTTTAACATCATCTACCTTAGGTGTTTCAACAGTTTCTTTTGAGGTTTCAAACCTAGATTGACCTTTAAGTTTCTTCCTAAACTCTAAGCTGTCTACTCCAAAATGAGAAACATCTGGCCTAAGAGGTTGATGACTACCAGTGGGATGAGGGACTGCATGATAGGCATTATCTTTCTTAAACTCAGGAGGTGTTTCACTAACTGATTCCTCATTACTTGATGTCTCTACATAATTAATGAGTTCATCATCACTAGTGGTTATATCCTCAAAGTCACATTCATCCTGATCACTAGGTGGGTTTTTTATGCTATTAAAGTCCATACCAAAACCTAGGCCAGTTTTAATGTAAGCTCTTCTTTGTTTTTCAACATAAGTGACATGAGAAAGACCTGATTGTCCCCAAGCAGCAAACTTTTCTAATAATTCATCTCTCTCCTTAGTTAGTTTCTCAATTTCAGATATCTTACAGTTTAACTTCCATTCACTTAATTTCAACTGATAATCCTGTTGTTCATACTTTTCTGCCCAAGCCATTTCATTATTTTCATGTGTTATTACTTTGGCTTCCATTGACTCTAAAGTTATTTGGTAACCTGCTACTTCAGCCCTAGCTGTTCTACACTTATCTCTTTCAGTCACATAATCATTAAGCACTTTTTGATAAAAGTTATGACACTTTAAACATACCTCAGAGATAGGGGGTGAACTTGGTGAAGTGGCTACCATAGCAAGTAGAACAGGTTCAGCTTCAGACTCCATGCTCCAGTCAAAGCTTCCATAACCATCTTTAGACTCCGTAGCAGTATGTCCAGGTTCCTTATCAAAAGCTGTGCTCCAGTCAAATTCTTCCACTGAATCCACCACAGCTACCATACAGTAGGTTACTGGTTCATCATCAAACTCAGCACTCGAGTCAACCTCTGATAGATTCTCTTGAGCAACCAAAGCTTTTGTTTCTGTAATAGGAATTTCTTTCAACTCTAGCTTTGGTTTCTCAGTCATCCTATTTGCTTGATACTTAGCAAACCTGCATTTCCTTACAAAATGTCCAGTCTTTTGACAATTGAAGCATTCAATCTTGGATTTGTTAAAAGTGATTCCCTGTTTTGGTTTGAAGTCAATGCCTCTTCCTGTCTTCTTCATAAACTTCTTGATCCTTGCAGTGATCATAGCAACTTGCCAACTGATATCAATTTCTTCAAGAGCATCCTCTTCAATCTGTGAGAGATCTTCTTCATAAGTAACAGATAGAGTAGCTTGTTGTGCAAAGAAAGAGAACACAACTTCATCTGAGTGGATGGTATTAGTTGGTGTGGGTTCTTGAGCAAAAGTAGGGGTAGTGTAGCAGTACTTTGAGCAACAGATACTTTGAGTAGAGAAGCAGTACTTTTAGTAGAAGTACTGCCCCTCTTTTCAGAAGACACAAAAGCAATACTGTGAGACTTTGAGCTTGTTTGGCCATTCATCTCATGCTCATACACCTTCAGATGATTGTAGAGATCATCAAAGTCCATGGTGTCCAATCCAGGTTGTCCTCTGATCATAGTAGTAATCACATGCCATGTAGATGGAAAACTCCTTAAGAACTTAAGATTAGCATCTTCAACTGAAACCTCTGCTTTGTATAACTCCAGCATACTGAGAAGGTTTTGGAATCTGTCATAAGCAGCATCAAGGCCTTCTCTTTCTCCAACAATAAAAGTTTCAAACTGCTGCTTCAACAGATTTCTATGCATCTTTTTGGAAGCATCATTACCTCCAAATCTAGTCTTGAGAGCAGCCCAGAGTTGCTTTGCATCTTTAGCATCATGGAACTTGAGTAGATGACCATCTGGAATAGCAGACAACAGTATGTTGAGAGCCTTCTCTTGATTTCTTATTGTAGCAGCTGGCAAGATGGGTTTAGGTGCTTTAGGTTGGCCAGGAATGTCTGCAGGTTCTTCCACAACTTCATTACCATTGACAATCACATTCCACGGTGCATGGTCGTGATTGCAATATCTTGCCTCATCTTCATGCTCTATAGATCGTATTCGCCCTTCTTAATGATAGGAATCCTTAGTGAGGTGATGGATGGTGGTGGAACAGCTTCAGTCGACATCTTTAGGGTTTTGTTGTTTAACTAGGTTTAAACTGTTTCTTCTTAGTCAGAGTTTCCACACAAGCTCCGATACCACTTGTTGGATCGATGTACTCTAACCAAACTAACTTAAATAGCTTGTTTAAGGGTTTAATAACCTCGGATAAATCCTAAGTTATTAACAATGAAAACACTGAGTAATCTCTATTAAGTACGCGGAATTTACTTAACAAAGCTAAGAAGATTTAACTTTATTAATAACTCTAAAACTGCTTATTATGCAGATTCTTTAACAACTCTAAAACTCTAAATAATGATCGTACTTTAGGATTCTAAAATGTATATCTCTAATGCCAATCTAGGGGTCCTTTTATAGACTTAAGGATAACCCTAATCGGTTTACAATTCTTATCCTTGTACGTCAAGTAAACAATACTTAGAAAGTTCTAGATAAACATTACTTTCTATCTATTAATCAATTACAACCGACTTTAAGCTTTGCAGTACTTTGATGAATAAGCAATACTTTGACTTTTACTTAGCAGTACTTTGACTTCTTCAGCACTTTGTCTTTCTGCAGCACTTTGTTAATCTTCAAAGACTTTAACTCTTCAGTACTTTTACTTTCTGTATCCCAACAAAAAGTTTTTTGAAACTCAAATTGCCCCTCAGCTGAATAACATCAATTCAAGGGTAATTCATTTTGAACAAGCATTTTTGAAAGAAACAGTTGACTTTGTCAAGGACCATAAATCCCTGGTAAAGAAAGCTAATGAAAGTGTTGAACACATCAAAGTTTTGGAAAATTTAAATGATTCTCTCTTCGAAGATGTTCTGTGTACTGATATTATGTCCATTATTTTACAAACATATTCTGTTGAAGATCATGAAAGACTCCAGTCTGAGACCTCCGAAATTGTTTCAAAATATGAAAAAGCTCTTGAAAAACTTGAAAAAGAAAATGTATCATATTTTAAACAACTTGATCGAAAAACTGAGGAATGCAAGCATGACAAACTGTCATATGAGCATGCCTACAAGGACATGAAAGAGCAAAATGATCTTTTAAGGGCTCAGCTGGAATGTCAAAAAGGAAAGGTTGTGGATACTAAGATTACAAAACCATTGACTAAGGAGAAAGAAAATGTTTCGAAACCGGTTTTCAAACCAAAAATGTCAATTTCTCTGCCTCCTCCAAAAGTCAATGACAAAAAAGATTTGTCAAAACCAGTCACTCCACCAGCCTTGCCTAAGCAAAAAGTAATAATTGTTGCAAGTGCAAAAGCGGTTATCGAGAAACCAAAAGTTTTAGCACCTGGCCTTTTTAGGATGAGTACCACTAATGCGTCTGCCTCTACATAAAAAACATATGGAACAAACGACATAGGTTTAGATAAGCACTCCAAAGAGACTAGGAAAACTGAAACCACTTCTCTAGATAAAAATGTGAATCCTAATGAGTGTGCCTTACCTTCTACAAGACTAGGAAGCACCTCTAGGAGCAGCAGACTAAAGCCTAAGAGCAATACAAGGAACAATAGAGTCTCGCATGCCTCTAAGAGTAGTAGCTTGAATAAAGAGAAGAAAGTAGAAGAACACCTTAGGAATTTACCGCTTTGTAATAAGAAAGATATTTCATCTGAATGTAATGAACCTATGAAATCTGCTAAGTTTAATGACTGTGTTGAATCTGTTTATTTAACTTGCAAGAAATCTTTAATTAATGTTCATGATGATTGTGTTTCTAAGAAAGAGACTGTTAAGCCTGATCAGAAGAACGTTCCAATAAGAAGTCTAGTTGCAAGATTTAGGTCTTACACTACTGATAGGAAGCATAGTCTTTACTATAGGGATGATATTTGGAAACCAACGGGTAGAATTTTCACACTCCAGAATGGTAAAATGAGTGATAAATCAGTATACCCTGTAGAAAACTTCTATGAGTGTGATCAGGATTTTACCTCTAACCCAAAGGAACCGAAATCAAAACGGTTTCCAAAAACATCTTCTTCTGTATTTGGCAGGTTATCGAAATATGTCTTTGGATCGTCGACTCGGGTTGCTCCAAGCACATGACCGGGAATCTGAAGCTGCTGATCAATTTCGTTTGGAAATTCATGGGAACCGTTCGCTTTGGAAATGATCATGTAGCAGCTATCATGGGTTTTGGAGATCTACCTTTTGGAAATTATTTGATCACTCGGGTTTACTATGTCGAAGGGTTGGGATACAATTTGTTTTTAGTCGGGCAGTTCTGTGATGCAGATTTAGAGGTTGCATTTAGGAAAAATGCTTGCTTCGTTAGAAACTTGGATGACACTAATCTCTTAACTGGGAATCGTGATACAAACTTGTATGCTATCGACATTAACCAAATGGCCTCTTCATCACCAATATGTTTTATGACACGAGCATCTGGAACAAAGTCCTGGTTGTGGCATAGAAGATTATCCCATCTCAATTTCGACACCATCAACAAACTTGCCAAAGACAACATCGTCAACGGACTTCCAAAGTTCAAATACACCAAGGATCACTTATGTCCATCATGCGAACAAGGAAAAAGCAAAAGAGCATCATATAAACCCAAATCCGCACCTAGTTCGGAAGCAAAGTTGCATATGTTGCACATGGACTTATGTGGCCCAATGAGAGTTGAAAGCATTAACGGGAAAAAGTATATTCTTGTCATCGTCGATGATTATTCAAGATATGCATGGGTTAGGTTTCTGAGATCAAAAGACGAAGCACCAGGCATCATCATCACCTTCTGAAGCGTATTCAAGTACTTCTTCAAACTCCAGTAAGGGTGGTAAGAACAGACAACGGCACTCAATTCACAAATCAGGAGTTAAGAGCTTATTTTGAAGATGTTGGAATTACTCATCAGACATCAGTTGTTAGAACTCCACAGCAGAATGGGGTAGTTGAAAGAAGAAACCGTACTCTTGTTGAAGCTGCTCGCACAATGCTAATCTATTCTAGTGCATCGTTATTTCTATTAGCTGATGCTGTTGCCACTGCTTGTTTTACTCAGAACCGATCCCTAATCCATCCAAGATTTAATAAAACCCCATATGAACTAGTGAACAACAAAAAGCCTGATATCTCTTACTTTCACGTGTTTGGCGCTTTGTGCTATCCGACAAACGACAGAGAAGATCTAGGAAAACTGAAAGCTAAAGGTGATATTGGAATCTTCATTGGATATTCAGATAACTCGAGGGCATTCAGGGTGTATAACAGGAGAACTAGGAGGATCATGGAGACGATGAATGTGAATTTTGACGAACTTTCACAAATGGCTTCTGAGAGACTCGCTCTAGAACCCGCGCTTAAACCGATGGCTTCTAATCAAAATAGATTATAACCCGAGCCAAACCCGCAGACTTCTGGACACATCAGTTCAGGACTCATACAACAAAAAGCTCCATCTACTTTTGCTGACACACCTCATGAAAAAGAATGGGAGAATTTCTTCGAGTTAATGTTCGATGAATATTATGGTGGAACTTCGACAAATGCATCAAACCATCATTCCGCTGCATCCGCTCAAAATCATCCACCACCACCATCAACAGAAGATGCATCTACCACAGTCGAAACCAATGCACCAACTCCATCAACATCATCTACTCCAGCAACTCCAATTCTAGAAACAGTTATACCAGCAGTTGATGAGCAAAACCAAAACATATCATTCAAAGAAGAACCTACTCAAAACCAGAACGATGCAATGTTAGATGAAGACTTATTTGAAAACCCGTTTGCTATGGAATCAGCTGAATCATCTTCAATCTTACGAGAACCATCTAACTCGCACTCGTATAATCTACGGTATCCTTCTACTCTGAAGTGGACAAAAGACCATCCGATTGAACAAGTTATTGGTGAACCGTCAAGGCCAATTCAGACGAGACGCAAACTTGCCACCGATTGCGACTTGTGCATTTACCTTTGCTCAATTAGCAATATTGAACCGAAGAACATTCGGGAGGCAATGGCAGAACCAGCATGGATAGAAGCGATGCAGGAGGAACTTCTCTAATACCGTCTACATGACTCTTGGGATATGGTTCCAAGACCAATTGACATTCGAGTCATTGATCTCAAATGGTTATGGAAGAACAAAAGGGATGAAGAGATGACTGTAATTCGCAATAAAGCACGTCTTGTGGCCAAAGGATACAGACAGGAAGAATGAATAGACTTTGAAGAGTCATTCGCGCCGGTAGGTAGACTTGAAGCAGTCGGGATATTCTTAGCCTATGCAGCTCACAAAAACATCACGGTATATCAGATGGACATTAAGACCGCGTTCTTGAATGGAACTCTGAAAGAAGAAGTGTACGTGAGTCAGCCAGAAGGCTTCATAGACATGGAACATCCAGACTACGCCTACAAACTCAAAAAGGCAATCTATGGTTTGAAACAAGCTCCGAGAGCGTGGTATGACGAACTGTCCTCTTTCCTGATTCAAAAGAATTTCTCCAAAGGAACTGTTGATCCTACCTTGTTTACACAAAAATGCAAAAACGACATTTTGATTGTTCAGATTTACGTGGACGACATCATTTTTGGGTCTACTAATCCGAATCTTTCAAAACATTTTAAAAATCTCATGAAAAGCAAATTTGAAATGTCCATGATGGGGGAACTAAAGTTTTTTCTTGGTTTACAAATTCATCAATCCCCACGTGGAATTTTTATTAATCAAGCTAAATATACAACTGAGATTTTGAAAAATCATGGAATGGATAATTGTGATTCGGTCGGAACACCAATGGAAACATCACCAAAAATTAGAGCCGATTTGTTTGGGAAACCCATCGATCCGAAGAAATATCGGAGCATGATTGGTTCTCTTATGTACCTCACTGCTAGTCGACCCGATATTCATTTTGCTATTTGCTTATTAGCACGGTTTCAGGCAAAGCCTACCGAACTGCACCTCAAAGAGGTTAAAAGGATCTTTCGGTACCTTAAGACATCCATTCATATGGGACTTTGGTATCCGAAGGAATCCGGATTTGATCTAATAGCCTTTTCAGATGCGGACCACGCAGATGATCAAGTTACAGCAAAAAGTACATCCGGAGGAGCACAATGAAAAGTTTGGGTGAAAAGTTAGTAAGTATGTGTGCGTGTTGTGCTCAAGTTCTATGGATGAGAACACAACTCACAGATTATGGCTTTACTTTCGATAAAATACTTATGTATTATGACTCGAAAAGTGCCATAGCCATATCATGCAATCCTGTTCATCACTCAAAGACTAAGCACATTCGTGTCCGCTATCACTTCATCAAAGAGCACGTAGAAGAGGGTACTGTTGAATTATTCTTCGTGAAGACAGATTACCAACTCGCTGATCTATTTACTAAAGCCCTTCCAAAAGAAAGGTTTAATGATTTAGTTCGACGAATTGGAATGCGAAGCCTTACCCCTGAGGAGTTAGAACGTCTTCTCGAATCTTCTTGAAAATGATTTCCAAAAAGCTTCGCTGTAAATATTTTTGACAAAACAAAATACAAAATTTGAAAAACCAGCAAAAGCAAAATATAAAAATATAAAATCTTTCAAAAATACAAAAATTAATATAAAATCAAAAATCCAAAAATATTCTTCTCTCGACATGTCTTTTGTATAATCGATATTCTGTACGTTTCTAGAAATGTCATTCAACAATGATACGGACATGTACAGATGCTTGAACGAGAGTTATTTAGATGTTGTCTAAAACATGTCGTTCCTCAAAATTTCTTCAAAAAATGGTTTTCGTATACTTCAGTACGAAACCCGTACCTAAAATGATGACTTTTGATTATTTTCAAATCAAAACTCGTGTTTTTAAAGAAAATCCAGTGTACGTTTTAGTGCACTACATTTAAAACTGAAGAGAAATCATCATCATCTTGAGCACCTTTTTCAAGATTGTTCAAAAAGATTTTCAAAATCTTTTAAAATATTTTGTGCTCAAGATAACTCCCTCTAAAATCCTTTAATTGATTATGCTTTATTAAAGGGGGAGTATAAAAACAAAATGTTCCAAATTCATGCTTAATCAAATCCGTTTGTCTCCTCAAATGATTCTAAAATTGTTGTTTAATCCGTTGATATCAAAAATATCACGAATGTGCTATTTTTGAGGGGGAGAAGACGTAATTAAAATGTGATCAAAAATTTTAATGATCATTGTTTGAATCTCAAAAGAGCTCGACTTAGTTGAAACCATTGAATTGACGAGGAATCAATGTCTGTAAATGTACCATTTCGAGAAACTTGTGATAGACATGAACTTACATGGGTCTAACCTTCTTTTCAAGGAGTGTTTACAACTTCAAGTTGGTTATTAGAGCTAGATGTCACCTAAAAACTGACAATGGAACTCTTTAACTATGCAACGTAACCGTGTCTCGTGGGGAATTGTCTATCATGAGCCGATCAATTCAAAAAGTGCGAACTCTACCCTCACTGTGCAGATTTCTGTCAAAACTTATAAGCACATGTGAAGGGGGAGTGTTTCTGAAAATATAAAACTCTCGGAGTGTTTCAAACATGTTTTCAATCATAAACACTATGAGAGATTTTCAAGAAAAATGGTTTTATGGCAACATGGGACAGTCATGGAGTTATAAGGTGACTAAGGATAGGAAATCCGTGATATGATCCGCCAGAGCTGGAGGGATCTACCCAAGGATAATACCCATAGTTAGTATTAGAAGTCCTTAGGTATGATTGAAAAAGGGGGTAATGTGAGAAAGGAGAAAGAAGGGGTTGAAGAATTAAAAAGAAATGTAATGAAAAAGGGTGAAAAGAAATAGCCCTCCATAATCAACCTTAGGGAAGAAACCGGGTTCAATTCATCTGCTACTGGTTGTCACTAGATGACACTGGTATTGAGGACAAAGACGGCATAGACCCAGTGACGCACTACACCTAACCTTCTAGCCACTCAATTACTCTTAAAAGGATTCGTTTCATTCTCACTGGGAACCCTACATAATCTATCGACTTTCTCTTAGAGATAGTTGGTATTGAAGAAGGAGACTCTCTACCTAGTCTCCGCTTAGGAAAACCAAAACGCACTAATTGAGTCTAGAGCTACGAGATTCATTAAAAGATCTCTTAGGAACACTTGACATTTCATCGCTTGTTGCTCATCAATAAGGACACAAGTGATATATTCTAGAGTCCTACGCAGATCTTAGCAATCTGCCAGAACATTTATGAGAAGATTTACAATTTGTGATCTTGAGTGATTGAATGGAAATTTCTTGCCAGGGTCAACATCAAGCAGCCCTGACAGTAGGTCACTTCGGTAATTCTTTATGGATTACGCTTAGTGTGTCTCAAACGGTCTACAATCGTGGAGTGATGCTTCGGTGTACTTCAGCGACTCACCTGAACTGTAGATATACTTCGGTATATCGTGTTAGCCTTCTTGAGGGCCTCGAGTTTCAGGAACAGCCTTTGTAAGAATTAGATATGTGTTTTCACACTATGCTGTTAACACCCTCGACATTCGAACCTATAAGTGCTAGAAATCCTGCTAAGGAGATTCCTTTCACGAATCGAATCCTGAAGATGTGGGTCATTACTTGAACTTGTTCAACGTAATGCCAACTGTCCCTTATGGGATTCGGACGGCTGATTCGCCCGACCAAGGTGAATGGAATCAAGACATTCATCAGTAGAACAATTGTAGTAATCAATTCTTTAAGAAAAGATTACAATGATTAATTGGTGTTCGTGAATGTACCTGGGAAGCTGCTGCTGATGGATGCTCGCGGGAGGAAGAGATCGTGCAGATTCTCCACATGCTCATACCAACAACATCACAAATGAAGTTCTCATCAAAATCGAAGGCAACACAAAGTCAGAATGATTCTTCGTCAAAGTCTAAGAATCTACAAAGTTATAAAGACTCGAGAACTTCAGCATTGGATTTTCAAAGTCAAAAAGAAGTGTGAGCATGATGGAGAAAGACGTGGAGACACCTACACCATAGAAGTTGACAACGGCAGACAACCACATTAACTGATCACAAAGCATGAAGGAACGAAAATCAAGACTATTCTATATCTACACACAAAGTTCAAGCTCAAGGAAAGTAAAGACCTAATCAAGTGGAGCATCTTTTGAATGACCACCCCTTAGGGGGAGATTGTTAGCCTTAATAATAATTAATAGAAGTGATGGTCATTCACGTTTAGGAACTTTGTAACGTGTGTTAGATATCGTATTAGAATAGTCAACGGGCTCGTGGATTGGGCTAATCTAAATGGGTATTAGTTAAGTTAAGCTAGCCTTATGTAACTTATTATCCAATTCAACCCAATCCAAGCCCAAGCCCAAGCCCAAGCCCATAAGGGTGATATGTAAGGAAGTATAAATACCCCTCAAATGGTCATTTGAGGGGTGTGCTTGAGTGTGTGTGTGTGTGTGTTTTTCCATTGAAATAAACATCATCCTGTTTTCATCTTTCTCTACACATACACGATTTATATCATCAAGTCACCATCTTTCTCATCTTTCCTTCTTCTTATTATACGCATAAGTGTTTGTGTTGGTTTACGTGTATACTCGTGTGATAAGCTTGTGTATTCGTGATAAGGTTGATATATTTAAGGTCCTGCATTTATACCAATGAAAATATATTTAACACATAATCCATTAATATATTTTGCATCAAGTATTACCTAACATAAACAAAAATACTTAAGATCAAAGTTGAAAAAGATAGACTGAAAAAGTCAAACGTAGACAATAATTTTGGGACGGAGGAAGTAGTCGTCAGCAGAAATATTGTCTTAATGGAATACAAAATTCAAGAGATTGAAGAAGGTGATAGCACTACAAGAGAAACTACATCAATACAAATGGAAAGGCAATTTCAGTCGAATGATTCTTCTGAAGCCGTACCACAACATGAGGTGAATGAAACAACCGAGTCTCAAGCTCCAACAATTCGTACTCTTAATCATGAAAGAAAACGTCAGGTGTGGCACTCGTATTATGTTATTGAAGAGCCATAAACTCTTCAAGAAGCACTGAATAATTCAGATGCGCCGTTCTGAATGGCAGCAATGCAAGAAAAAAAATTTGAAGCTCTTCATAAGAATAAAACATGGGAACTAATGCCACCTCCAGCAAGAAGAAACCCCATTGGAAACAGATGGGTATATAAGAACAAGAGGAACAGTGATGACAAGGTGGAGAGGTATCGTGCAAGATTGGTAGTCAAAGGATATGCTCAGATTGAGAGAATCGACTTCAACGAAATATTTTATCCTGTGGTTCGAATGACAACTGTTCAAGTGGTTCTGGCAATGTGTGCTACGTATGATTAACATCTAGAGCAACTAGATGTGAAAACTTCATTTCTTCATGGAAATCTTGAGGAAGAAATTTACATTATTCAACCAGATGGTTTTAAACAAAAAGGAAAAGAGAACTTGGTTAGCAGGTTAAACAAGTCTCTGTACGGTTTAAAGCAGACGCCGCGGTGTTGGTACAAGAGATTTGATTCTTTCATCATTGGCCTTGGATATAACAGACTACACACAGACTCTTGTGCATATTACAAGAGGTTTGGAGACAATGATTTTGTCATCTTGCTGTTATATGCCGACGACATGTTGGTAGCAAGCCCCAACAAAGATCGTATCAATAAATTAAGGTTCAATTGGCTAGGGAATTCGATATGAAAGACCTTGGACTCGCAAACAAGATTCTAGAGATGCAAATTCACAGAGATAGAGTTAGTAGGAAAATTTGGCTTTCACAAAAAAGTTATGTGAAGAAAATCTTGCTAAGGTTTAATATGCAAGATTATACGCCAAGATCAACCCCGTTTCCTACTAATATCAAGCTATCCTCCAAGACGAGTCCTAGCAGTGAAGAAGAGAGGATGGAGATGTCTCAAGTACCGTATGCATCATCAGTGGGAAGTTTAATGTTCGTGATGATTTGTATAAGACCAGACATTGCACATGCAGTGGGGGTAGTGAGTCGGTACATTGCGAAACCTGGTTGAGAGCACTGGGAAGCTGTGAAGAGGATCCTTAGATACATTAAAGGAACCTCAGATGTTGCATTGTGTTTTGGGGAATCGGATTTGACTGTCAAGGGATATATTGATTCTGATTACGGAGGTGATCTTGACATAAGTAAATCAACCACCGGGTATGTGTTTACACATTCTGGCGGAAGAGTAAATTGGGTTTCAAAACTACAGTCAGTTGTGGCCATGTCAACAATAAAAAGAGAATATGTTGCAGCTGCTCAAGGCAACAAAGAAGAAGTATGGTTGAAGATGTTGTTGGAAGAGCTCAGGCACGAACAAGAGAAAATTACTCCATTTTGTGACAACCGCCTTGTATCTTGCAAGAAATCCAACATTTCATTAAAAAACAAAGCATATACGAGTTTAGTATCACTTCGTTCGTGAGAAAGTGAAAGAAGGAACCGTGGATATGCAGAAAATTCATACTGATGATAACGTAGAAGATTATCTAACGAAAGCAATCAAATGTGACAAGTTTATATAGTTTCGATCCTCATGCGGCCTAGCGAAAACGTAAGCAACATGAAAATGACAAGGAGAGATGTCATGTGAAGATTGACCGAGCCTCGATCTAATCTTCAAGTGGGAGATTGTTAAACTAAAAATATATTGTATCTAATGCAAGTGGGACTATAAGTTGGTCATGCAAGTTGGCCTACTTGCTTTTGTCATTCACATGGACCAAACGCATTTGCTACAACTATAAATAGGAGGCTTCTAACCTCCTGGAGATGCATCCCATTTTCATTCTCTACAAACACATATTTCTTCTTGTGTACTTGTGAAATTTTAGAGAGTTTAGTATATTTCCTAGTTACAAGAGATAAAGATTTGTATTATTCTTGTAACTAGAGAAAAGGTGTTCCTTGTCTATGATTTTTTCCCTATTAGGGTTTTTCACGTTATATCCATATGTTATCTTTTATTATATTTTATATTTTAGTTATTGGTTTGTTTTAATTTGATGTCACTTTTTTCTCAACAATGAATTAACCATTTACTTATTCTCTTTATAATTATAACCCGAGTAACCATTAGTCACAGTCTTATATATCAATTCATAAGCCAAGGTAAAGGTATCTTCACTAAGCTCGATCTCTTCTTTCGGTCAAAAATTTGGTCTTCCAACACATACAAACGCTCCAACACAAAACACAGCTTGAAATACTCGTTATATTACATTAAAGATGTTTGATAGCTAAAATGTCAACTTGAGATTTAATCCAAGTGGGGTCATGGATAATGATACTTGAAGAAATGATGCATGTGCGAAATAAAATAATTTCACTGTACTTTTACTTTGAACCAATGCAACCATGAATTATAACTTTATAAGATTAACCCTTCAGCTTATCTCATACACATAATTGTTCAGGTTATACGTGTGGTTGGATTTTAATCAAAGGGAATGTTTAAGCAACACTCAGTAGGTTGTAGTTAGCAAATGCCTTAATGAAATGGTTCCACTTGATTTGTTTTATTTCTAAGATCATTAGATTTAGTCGTAATGGCGAATTTTGTTAGTTTATTGAAATTTTTTTAAGACTAGGATGGTTTTCAAAAAGTTGGCTAAAAGTAGCATGAAATCATTTTTGTGTTCTAAATACGTGATGATTTGCTTTATTTATTCTAAAACTAGGATTTTGTCAAGTTTTAATGTTACAAACTACACAACAATGAATTCTTCGTAACTTATTTAATTTTACCTACCAAACTTATTATAACTTCTCACTAGCTAGTTGTTGGACTTAGAATTTTTCACTCAATGCTGAACTTTTAAATCCTCATATATATCCAGAATCAATTAAATTATAATTATATGAAAAGAATTTAATTATCATATATTCTTTCGATTTACATAAAGGTGCAAGGCAAACGAGCAACAAGTTGCGCTGCTAGCCCTTTTTGAATTGCATAGCCAATTCTTTTAAAAACTACGTTTGTAGATCTGGGTGTCATAACATTGCTATGCTTAACTCGTTGGACTCTATTGAGGAGCTCCACAGCCTCAAGTGCAAGGAAACTAAAAGTATCAAATGCGAAAGGATTAAAAGCATGTTAATTTTCAATGCACGCTTTCTCATGTTTAGCTAATTTACTTTTTTCATGTCGATCTACTTTTTTCACACATCTTACTAGCCTCTTTACTAGGCTTCCCTATCGATTGTGCTTATGCCTTTATGTAGCTTAATTCCTTTAATATCATTTCTCAGCCCATATTTTACATGTTAACATTATACTCTTATATATACTTTTTGGGTTAATATACAAAAAAGTTACTAAACTTTCAAAAAAATTTGTCCTAAGTCACTAATGTTTATCTTCTGTCATCTAGGTTACTATACTTTACGTAACCGGTTATCTTGGATACCAATAGTGAGACAACCGGTTGTTACCGGTTAAGGTATACACACCGAGTTGTGTCACATGTTATCTAAGGTACTAAACTTTGCGAAAAATTTGTCCTAAGTCACTAATGTTTCATTCCTGTCATCTAAGGTACTAAACTTTGCGAAAAATTTGTCCTAAGTCACTAATGAAAAATTTGTCCTAAGTCACGAGTTTTTATACGTTTTTGTTTGTTTTTTTACGCTTTTGTCCGTTTTTATACGTTTTCGTCCGTTTTTGTCCCATTTTTTACATCCGTTTTTATACGTTTTCGTCCGTTTTTGTCCCATTTATACGTCCGTTTTTATGTTTTCATCCGTTTTTATACGTTTTTGTCCATTTTTATATGGTTTTATACATTATTTATACGTTTTTTTTCGTTTTCATCCGTTTTTTTTTTCATCCGCTTTTGTCCATTTTACGTCCGTTTTATACGTTTTATGTTTTCATCCGTTTTATCGTTTTTGTCCGTTTTATATGGTTTTATACATTATTTATACGTTTTCATCCGTTTTATTCGTTTTCATCCGCTTTTATACGTCCGTTTTCTTACGTTTTCGCCTATTTTCTTATGTTTTCAAACATAAAAAGGGACGAAAACGAATGAAACATAGAAAACGGGAAAACATAAGAAAATGGACGAAAACGTATAAAATGATCTAAATCGTATAAAACGGATGAAAACTAATAAAACGTATGAAAACGAAAAAACGTATAAAAATGTACAAAACCATATAAAACGGACAAAAACGATAAAAACGGACGAAAAATGGGAAAAACGGAAAAACGAAAACGGACGAAAATGGGACGAAAACGTATAAAAACGGACAAAAGCATAAAAACAAACAAAACGATAAAAACTTAAAAATGAATTAAAACATATAAAAGGTGTATAAAATCGTATAAAACGTAAAATTTTAAAGGTTCAGTAACATATGCCACAACTCGTGACTTAGGACAAATTTTTCATTAGTGACTTAGGACAAATTTTTAGCAAAGTTTAGTACCTTATATGACAGGAATGAAACATTAGTGACTTAAGACAAATTTTTCGCAAATTTTAGTGACTTGTTTGTATAGGTTTAGTAATGTATGTGCCACAACCGGTTACCAATCCTTCGAGTGACTAGGGTGACACTTATAAAAAGGTTTAGTAACATATGTGAAAAACCCGTGAAGTATAGTGACCTAGATGACAAAATACAAACATTAGTGACTTAGGACAAATTTTTTTGAAAGTTTAGTAACATTTTTGTATATTAACCTTATACTTTTTCTGCCACGTTGCAAATATAAAATGTACTGCTGATCAAGTTATACAACTGTATATATAGTAATGAAAATACAAATCAGGATTTTGTATGTGAAATATACAAATTGACATTGCATGCATTTGGAGAATCACTATGGTCCATGAAAACTTATAGGAAAAGTCATCACTGCACTTGGATCATTCTGCACCAATTCGGATAGTGTGTTTGTTTTGTTATGATCTGAAGATTAAATATAATAAAATCCTATATTTAGAATGTAAAAAAATATTATCCTATATTTAGAACACAAAAAGCAAACCATCCTACAATTGGCTATGCTTTCATTAACATCCTACTTTAAGAATTGATTGTAGTTTATTATATATTCATTTTGTTTCAAATGTCTACATTACCAGATGATTACAAAGTAGAGAAAACACACGGCCTTTTCATTTTGCTTCGTCTTTGAATGAATGTGGTTAACAGGTAATTTCATTGGTAGAGAATAAAGAGAAGGGCAAGCATGTAATTTCATTAGTTAACAAATTCATAGGAAAGAGTTTTAAAAGCTAAAATGACTTAATTATGATTAAAGTACTTATTTGGATGTACAAGAGTATTACTTATTAAGATTTGTGAGAATAGACTTTGGTTCCATTGAGAAGAGTTATATTGAGAAGGAAATTGAGAAGGCTTCGTTTGAGCTATTGGTTCATAATTTTTCATTTGATTCACTAGTATACATCAATTAATAGTGAATCGAATATATAAATCGCAAATTTGATTCACAAATCTTTGTAAAAATCGAGTTATGATACTGATTCACTAAATACGTACATATGATTCAGAATTGTACATATATCGTAAAATCGTGAAATTTTCAACATTGATTCAATTATTTTTTTACACATTTTAGATTTGAATCACATTAAAATGAGTTATACACTTGAAAAACTTGATTCGGAGTTAAAAATCTAGCATTTTTTAGCCTTCTCAATTTTCTTCTCAATTTAAATCCTTCTCAATAGATCCAGATTCTGTGAGAATATAGACATAAATATAAAATTAACAAAAATATTGATGTAGTAATAATTTTTTTCAAAAATATATAAATGAAATTCACCTGATTATTAAAAACTAAGGGTTAATTTCATATATTCTCAATTAAAACCCTTTAATGTCATATTTGTTCAACCAAAACTCATAATCCTATATATACCCAATTTAATCACAAATTTTTTCATATCTACCCATTTTACTAATTTGTTTCTTTTAATCATTTTAAAAATCCTAATAATAATCTATTTAGAATGTAGACTATTTACCCTTATTTACGCTTGTGAACAACTGAACATCGTCACACCAAGTTTTCCGATTTAAATCTCAAACAATTGCAAAAGACACAGTGAACTCGTCATTGTCACAAACAAAAACGTGTGCTTTCTGCCTGTTAATCTTTGCTATAGGTGTTTCCTTAATTTGCTGCTTAGAACTCAATATGGATTATGAATGTGTCACTTTCTTCGTCTAGAGTTTATCTTTTGTTTATTAGGGGTGTGACTGCACGTATTTTCATATGGTTCCATTACATGTATATGATTTAAGCAGTCCACAAAAGTTTGTTGCAATGAGATTCCTAATCCAATATAAGTTGAATTAGGAAATGACAACAATATCATAAATACAAATAATTGTTACATGCTGCAAATGTTTGACAATGATGTGCTATAAGTTTGTTCACATTATAGCTTGACCAGTCCTCCATAATTTACTGATTGTACTCAATGAGTATCATGTATTTACTTCATAGTTTTTTCCCTTCAACATTACGACTATTATTTTATTTCAACATTATAGTCTGTTTGGTTATATCCTACCTTTTTCTTTATATTGGTTCAACTTTATGCTATCATGTTTCTCTTTAGTGATGACTTCAGAAGATCGTTTGGAAAGATGATTGGTTCCCGCTTGAAGAAGCAGGTTTTAAACCTTTTACTGAAACTTTCTAGTGGATGGTGGCCCAAGAATAGAAGTATAGACTCATGTTGCAAGAATTCTTCACAAATCATGAAATAATTTAAGGTTAAAGGGCGCTATATGGTTTGTACTATTGGCATCATTAAGGAAGCCAAATTCATACAAGTTTTAAAGGTTTGGGATGCATTAGCCTTAGACAAGATTTTGAATTTCACGAAACGACGTGAGAACATATTTTACACATACAAAGATGCTTATATTGGAAGATGCATAGTTTAAGGTGCGTTTGGTATGGATATATAGGAATGGGGATATGGGTTTGAGAATGAATTAATGTGTTTGCTTAGAAGATATGGTTTGGCCACACCCATAAAACAAAGGTTTCCCCACACCATCCTATATTAGCTGGTTTCAAGAAACCATTATCCTTTCTATCAAAAAGTTAATAATATAAAATTTGATTCTAGTCCTCATGATCATAGTCAAAGTTATCTTCTCAATTTGCATTACATTTTCACCAAGAACCAACTTTATGTTCTTCAAATTCCTCGCTTCAAGTTTTATGTGGCAATGTTTCCATGTCGCCGCCAACCACCTGCCACCCACCGTTTGTTGTCGCTACCGGTGGCCAGTTGATTATATAAAGATGTATTTATATGAAGGGTACAATGGGTATTTAATAATGCTAAATGATGCTTAATTGATTTAAAAATAAAATGGGTATATATGACAAATTTTGTAATTATATCTTTACTTATGTATGAGGCTAAATATGAGTTGTACTTGATGCTTTGAAGCATGTACATTGAGTTAGAAATGATGGCTAAGCATGAAACGCCACCTCAATACCATATGTGCATTTTAATGCCACCTCAATGATGAGTCATCACACATACCATGCCAACATCCGGAATTTTCTAAAAAAATTGGTTGGGTTCAGATTCGAACCCTGGCATTTGCATCCACAAGCAAGTCCTCAACTACTGGACCAATCTGTTTTTTTGTGATAAACATTGGAAAACAAAAATTGTGTGCTTAAAGAATTCAACTAAACTAATTTCACAAAAGGCATGTTTGAAATTCATATCATTAGTATTAACTTTCTCTCCCTATGATCTCGAGTTGTTTTGAAACCCATTTTCACCTTCCATTATCCACGCCCTAATTTTGAAAACGTACCATCATTATCCACCCCCTAAATCACCCACTCCATCAAATACCCTAATCTCCATCTTCATCACACAACTTTTGATCCATAATTAACCAAGGTTATTCATCTTCAGTTTCAAATAAATTGTGTACCAATGTTATTTAGAATAAAGATTTGGATTTAATATTAGCATTAATTCTCCTCAATTTGATTGTTTTTTTTTTACTTTTTTCCGGTACATGATTGGTGATCCAAAATCATAAATAAAGATTACAATCGAAGTTCATCAGGTACCTTTGATTAAAAAAATCGAACATTGTTTGGGTTAATTTGATTGATTTTATTTTTTACTGGATTGATAAATTGTGTTTGATTTGCATTTATATGATTTTTATGTTTGATTCATGATGTGGCATAATTGTGTATTATCCCCTAATTTTTAGCTGTTAATTGATGTGTATTATCCCTCAGTTTGACAGATGGAGATTCAAATATAATACAAATGATATTTCAAATACCCAATGTGTTTGTGTAGCTTAATAACTAAACTTTTATAAATTTTGTTATAATAGAGATCAACATGGCTAGGAATATTTTACATGTGTATACCTACCAGATTTGCGCTCGGCAACGTTTATGGTGGATTGGTAAGTGACTATTTCAATTGTTCCTTTGCTCGAATTTCACTTTGTATACTATTTATATTTTGAGACTTTTCATAAACCATTTTTATCAATTTCCAGGTTGGAGATCGTTACGGGTGGCGATATGCATTTTTATGGTGAAGCGGTCATCATGCATGATTCCATTTTTTATTTTGGGTTTGGTTATGAAACTATTACAACTTAAAAGTACACATTCACCATTGTTGCATTATGTTGTAGATATGATAAAAATGCCCTTTTAGCTCATAGTTTGTGTATATGCAGGCATTTCAGTTAAAAAAGATGATATAGGGTCTCCAAAAGAAAAGTTTACATAGCATAAATCCGAAAGAGGTACTAGTTTATTATAAAACGTCTATATAATTTTAACGAATTTACACTTCTAAAATTTTTAAACTGTTGGAAATTACAGATTTGATGATTACAAAACCAACAAGCAAGAATGGAGAAAGAAGAAACAACGAGGAACTAATATGTAATATTTAGATAGGTTTGTTAGTAAGCTAGGGTTTTCTCTTGTAACCTCCCTCTATTATATAAAGAGGGTGGCGTCTAGGTTATGAGGGCATCCAGAAATCATAGAACTCTCCCAATGAGAGTCTAGACACACGAATATAGCCTGTGTATATTAGTAGTTGGTAGTCTATGTATTAGTTTCTTTATCATGTTTGAATAAAGAAAACCTTATTAGTAATGTTGATTATGTTCTTATTATTCCGCTGCAGTTAATCAATAAATGTTACTCATACCCTAGTTGAGTCCAGATCTATGATTCTACAATTGGTATCAGAGCCTCGTGGCTCTCGATCTAGAGTTTATAAGGTTTTCCTCTAATTAGGGTTTATACCCTAATTCACCTATAGCAGTAGATTTGAAAAGAAAAAAGGCAACAGATGAGCAGATTCGTATGTTACTTCTGTACGTTTCGATAACGTGAAGGTACACCTCGTTAAAAATTATCATGGCCATATGTTTATTGAATCACATGATTGGCTATAATGGATCTGATTGATTGATTCTCGAGACATGTGATCATTTAATTCGAAATATTGGTCAATTCTGCGTGAGTTACATCTGGTCAGTGGTCAAATTCAGTCTTGACATTAAAACTAACGAGGTACTGTTTATGAGATATACACATTCACGCTGGTCCCCACTCATTTGAATAAAAGCTGATTCATTTGTACACGTGAATGTGTGGTCCTACTGGTAGGTATCATTTGTATAAAAGATACTGATTCATTGTTCAAACGTGGGTTGATGCTCGAGGGTCCACATGTGAATGTGATAGTTGGTATCATGTGAATGATTTGATGGGACGGTACATAGTCGTTTGGAGCTATGAACGAGACTATTTCTTTTAGGTTTATTTTGTTCAAGTATTATTCATTGGTCAATTTGTTGTATATTTATTTTAATTGATCGGTGGACGATGATTGGAGTAGAGATCACATGATATTAGTACAGTGGGTTCCTCATTTATTAGTGCTACTGATGAAAATTTTCTGCTGTGATCAGAAGATAGTACTGTTATCAGTTTCAGTTAGTACTGGTCATATGCTGGCAGCGTGGAAAGTTAATTCTGGTCGTCTAAAGTTTATACTGTTAATTGTTTACTAGTCTTGGTGAGTTGAATTTTTATTCAACGATGAACCCTAATAATTATCCTGTTTTTGGCTTGACGACCCACATGTTTTGATCCCCAACGATGATGGAATAAGAGTTTTACTACTGCTCGTTGATATTGCTATTGTTGGTTCAGGTTTTTATTTCCTTAATTTCATTTATTGTAAGCTTTTTGGTGTTCTTCATGGAGGGTATTTTGAGGCATTAAAAGGTTGGATTGATAGTATGATACCAGTTGGTGATGGTACTTCTACTGTTCCTCCTGGTGATACTTCTGGTGTTCCTCCTGGTGGTACTTCTGGTGTTCCTCCTGGTGGTACCTATATTCCTCCTGGTGATACTGCTAATGTTCCTACTGGTTGCATATTTTGATTCGTACTAGTAGTTTGAGTTGTTCCTACTGGTCGTTCCTTCTGGTTGTTCTTACTGGTGGTTCCTACTGGTGGTTATGACTTACTACTGGTTATATCATTCCTACTGGTCTGCTTACGGTTTCTTCTGCTTGCCTTATACTGTTTGTTATTGCTGCTAGAGTTGTCCAATTTTTCTTGTTTGTGCTGCTAGTGTTGGACAACACATATTATAGGTCCATTGACGCCCTTGGATTTTGTTCATTATTTGAAGATGTGGTTACGAAGAAAGTTGAATATCATTTATTTGATGTTGTGGTTGAGTTTCACAGGTGTGTGTTCTTATCATATCTCAAAGTGGGTGACTACACTTTGTAGATAAATTGTTCGTACGTTAATGATGTGACAAAGACTTGATGAATCTAGCGAAGGAGTGAGATCTACAAACTGAAGGATTTGCTATCACTTTAAGGAGTTACGTTGTAGTGCTCAGTGTCTCATATTAGTTGAGGCTTTATCAAGAGGTTGCGGTCTGCTTATACTATAGGAGTATTAGTTTGGAGTCACGTGGATAGTACAAGATATAAGACGCATGTTTGGTAAATTCAACTTCTTCCTCAAATTCGTTATACTCAGTTTCTCTTCATCAGTAATCACTACATAGAGCCTAAAAGTCCAAGATTCAAGAGATGGTTAGTATACTTTTAAGGGGAAGCTTATTGTTTATATACTTACCATCTACATGCATCACTTGAGGGGAAGTGTCTACGAGTTGCACAAGACCCCTATTAGATGATTACAAAAAGGGGGGAAAGATTCATGATGTGCAGCTTATTATTGTGATGACATGTTTTAGCATTGTTTCTTCATGCAGATTGTTTTGTAATATCAAATAAGGGAAGATTGTTGTGAATTACAGATTTGATGATTACAAAACCCATAAGCAAGAATGGAGAAAGAAGAAACAATGATGACCTAATATGTAATATTTAGATAGCTTTGTTAGTAAGCTAGGGTTTTCTCTTGTAACCTCCCTTTATTATATAAAGATGATGGCGTCTAGGTTATGAGGGCATCCAGAAATCATAGAAATCTCCCAATGAGAGTCTATACACACGAATATAGCTTGTGTATATTAGTAGTTAGTAGTCTATGTATTAGTTTCTTTATCATGGTTGAATAAAGAAAACCTTATTAGTAATGTTGATTGTGTTCTTATTATTCCGCTGCAGTTAATCAATCAATGTTACTCATACCCTAGTTGAGTCCAGATCTATGATTCTACATAAACTACTATTTATAATTTGGGCTAATAACCTATTAAAGCACTATAGTTGTCAAGAATGACAGTTCTGCGTAGCGAACTAAAAAAATAACTCTTTTAGACATTAATGTTGACATTTTTTTCTTTCTTTAAGTATTATGACCGTTTTACCATTCGAAAAATATTTAAAAAAAAAGAATTTCGAAAATAAAATTCAGAAATTTTTTTTAATCTAAAAAATAAAAAGATAAAAATCGCATTTCACAAAAAAAAAATTATGAAAAAATTTATTTCAGAAAAAAATTTCAAAAAAAAAAGAATTTCAAAAAATTAATTCGGAAAATTTTTTATACGTTTTCACTAGTTTTTTATTCACTTTTGATTTTTTTTGTAACAAGTGAATTTTTTTATCGAAATTTTTTTTTATTACAAAATATTACACAAAAAAAAAACTTCAATTTTTTTTCCCTGTCACAAAAAAAAAATCAAAAAAAACACATTTCAGAAGAAAAAAAATTTGAAAAAAAAGTATTTCAAAAAAAAAAATTCAGAAAAAAGAAATTTTGGAACAAAAATTTCGAAAAAAAAAGTATTTTAAAAAAAAATTCAAAAAGAAATTTTCGAAAAAAATTCAAAAATGGTAAAATGGTCATAATACTTAACGAAAGACAAAAATGTCAACATTAATGTCTAAAAGATTTATTTTTTTAGTTCACTATGCAGAACTATCATTCTTGACAACTATAGTTCTTTAAAAGGTTATTAGCCCTTATAATTTTTGTGGCAGGTCTGTTGACGCATGTACTTCTTCCGATCATTTAACTAGCTTTTGTGAAGATGTGAAATGTCTTCTAAATGAGAAATGTAGTAAATGTTTAAGGTATATCTCACACAACCTTATCTATGAAAAAAGGGAGTATTTTTTTATGATGATGATTATTTATGCTTTATAATTACGACTTTTGTTATATGACAATTGGTTATTCATTAGATGGAGTGTGAGGACTGTTTAGCATTTGTTTTTGGCTTCAGAGGGGACTAGTGTTGATAATTGTCGTATCAAGATTATTAGCTCTGATTGTTATTTTTATCTCTACTAATATAATGGAAAAATTGTCAATTCTTGAAAGTGAAAACTTAAAATTTGGTCAACACCCAAACAATGCATTCGAACTAGAAAAGTTTGGTCAACACATTATAAGGAAATCTCTATTAATATGGAAAGGAAGCTATGAATAATTAACATAATATGTAATCCTTTCTAATATTTAATTGATTCATTTGTCTTTCTATGAAACCAATAAAAAAACACTTCATTAAGAAGCCATCGTCTTTAATATCTTATGTATGTGTTGATTTGAACAAATATGAAACCGAACATTATATAACACATTAACAATCGAAACGCCGAATGAATCAATCGAACGACATTGAACGTCATCATTTACCTAATCAAAGTTATGTTTTCTTTCCTTCGTTATTTTTTTTGTTTGAATAATGCCATCGGAATTATTATATACGTATTCTCGGAGAAAACGAGAAACGTAAAAGACGAGGACATTATAAGATGTTGATAATATCATAAGATGTTGATAAGTTATTACATGCCTTCTTCTTCAATCACTTCACTCTCAATGGCGGGAATTTAACATTTATATAAGATTCAAACTTAATATGGCAAAGGTTTTCCATTGCCTATATAAAGAACCCTAATGTAAACATTCATTTCATATATTCATACTTTGTTACAGTTAGAATTAGAATTACAGGTAGAAAGAAAGGAAGCATGGAAATCAACAATCAAAAAAACGTTGATGATGATCTTGAGGTTGGTTTTCCTATATAATGTGTGGAGTATCTATAATCTCCTTTTACTGTTTTTTTGTTCTAAAATCTCTTTTTACTATTTTTTTTACAGTTGCTTCCCCCAAACCCTCTTCCACACCGTAACCCTTTTTCCAACCTTTTTTTCAACCCATAACTTATATCCTTTGGAATTCTTAAACTCGCTCAATGTGAGCGGATTGCCTCCTCATTACTTTCTTTTGAAAATTGGATACCCTATTATTCTTTTAAGGAATCTCGATCAGGCAAATGGATTGTGTAATGGCACGAGGTTGATATGCAAACGTTTTGATCCTAATGTCATCAATGCTGAGATTGCTGTCGGACAACACGCTGGAGTTAAAGTGCTCTTGCCAAGAATTCCTCTTGCTCCATTTGAAGAAGATATGTTCCATTTCAAAATAAAGAGAACACAATTTCCTGTGCGACTTAGCTTTGCGATGACTATTAATAAAGCTCAGGGCCAAACAATTCCAAAATGTGGGTGTCTATTTGCCCGATTGCTTTCTCGACGCCGCTTTTATGTGACATTTTCTAGAGGGATATCCCGTAGAACAACAAAAATATTGGTTAAACCAGTCAAAGAGTTCCGTCAAGAAGGAATTTATACCTCAAATGTCGTGTTAAGATACATGTAATGTTTTCTTTATATGATGTAATGTTTTCTTTATATGTCGTTTGATACATGTTAAGAATTTTTGTTACAGTTGAATTATGGGTTAATATACAAAAAAGTTACTAAACTTTCAAAAAAATTTGTCCTAAGTCACTAATGTTTATCTTCTGTCATCTAGGTTACTATACTTTACGTAACCGGTTATCTAAGTTACTAACCTTTTTTTACCGTATTTTGGCCGACGTGTATACACACCAAGTTGTGGCACATGTTATCTAGGTCACTAAACTTTTTAAAAATTTGTCTTAAGTCACTAATGTTTCATTCCTGTCATCTAAGGTACTAAACTTTGCTAAAAATTTGTCCTAAGTCACTAATGAAAATTTTGTCCTAAGTCACGAGTTGTGGCACATGTTACTGAACCTTTAAAATTATAATGCTTTATACGATTTTATACACCTTTTAAACGCTTTTATTCATTTTCATTCGCTTTTATACGCTTTTGTTTGTTTTCTTACGTTTTGTCCGCTTTTATACGCCCGCTTTTGTCCCATTTTTACGCCCATTTTATACGCTTTATGTTTTCATCCGCTTTTTCTACTTTTTTGTCCGCTTTTATATGGTTTTGTACAAATTTTATACGCTTTTATGTTTTCATCCGTTTTATATCGCTTTACCGCTTTTATATGGTTTTGTACATTTTTATATGCTTATTCGCTTTTACGCTTTCGCCCATTTTTCTTATGTTTTGCCGTTTTCTATTTTTATACGATAAAACGGATGAAAACATATAAAACGGATGAAAACGAATAAAATGTATAAAATGTACAAAACCGTGATAAAACGGACAAAAACGTATAAAAACGGATGAAAACATAAAACGTATAAAACAGACGTGAAAAATGGGACAAAACGGACGAAAACGTATAAAACGACAAAAACGTAGAAAACAAACAAAACGATATAAAACGAATGAAAATGAATAAAATGTATAAAAACGAATGAAAATGAATAAAACGTATAATTTTAAAGGTTCAAGAATATGTGCCACAACTCGTGACTAAGGACAAATTTTTCATCAGTGACTTAGGACAAATTTTTCGCAAAGTTTAGTACCTTAGATGACGTGAATGAAACATTAGTGACTTAAGACAAATTTTTCAAGAAAGTTTAGTGACTTGGTGACACATATATTGAAAAGTGTGCCACAACCGGCTGCCCTTCCCTCAGAGTGAGTAGGGTGGCACATATAAAAAAGTTTAGTAACATATGTGAAAAACCCGTGAAGTATAGTAACCTAGATGACAGAAGATAAACATTAGTGACTTAGGACAAATTTTTTTGAAAGTTTAGTAACTTTTTTGTATATTAACCCGTTGAATTATCGCATGTTACAACCGTTTGCAATTACATTTTGATTTTTTCACGTTCTATTTTGAATGTTATATAAAACACTTTCCACAATATCGCATATCGTTAATTGTCTGCCGCTAGTAACCACTGCCGCCAGACGTGGGTACTCGTCTAGTATACAATATTGAGCATTATTTTTTGTTTCAATTTTTTTCATAACATACTTTACGTTATTTATTATTTTATTTTACGTTCACATATTTTTGTCAAACAATATTATGAAGCTAACCCGCCCATCTAACGGGTTACAAAGCTAGTTGGATATATATGACATAATGAATTTTGGTTGAACAAATATAACATTAATTTTTTTTATTTAAAGATATATGAAATTCTTCTTATAATACTAAAAGGCGTACATGCCTCTTTTGCAAACACAAGCATTAAATGCAAACTTTCCCAACTTGGCAGAAATAGTCCCTGAGGTTCAAGTGGCGCTGCAAAGTAAGTCCAAACATTAAATGCAAAGTTTCACAACTTGGCAATAAGGCTGAGCATTTCCGACCGAAAACCGGCAACCGACCGACTCACGAAACCGACCCCGCCGATTCGACCGATCGCTACTCTGCCTGAGTCGGCTTCTACTTTTCGCGGTTCTCGACTCTGCCTGACTCGACGGGCCTGACGGGCAAGTAACCGAGAAAAGACAAGCGGTGACCGAACCCGACATACCGATTCCGACCGACGCATCGCCGATACCGACCGACTACTTTCGGTTCGATTCGTTTACGCTTCTCCCTAATCGAATCGGGCTAGCTCGGGATTCGGCCTGACGGGCGGAGAGGCCCGATGCTCTGCCCTACTTGGCAAAAATAGTCTCTGAGGTTTAAACGTCGTTGCAAAGTAAGTCCAAACATTGCATGCAAAGTTTCACAACTTGGTAAAAATAGTCCCTAAGGTTTAAGTGTCGCTGCAATGTAAGTCCTTTGAAGCCAATCCCGCTGCATCGCGCGGGTTTCCACACTCGTTAACCCTAAATCTAAAGTTTGTTTGAGTTGGTACATGATATCACGTCACTGTTTCGTGCCATCACGTACCAACCCACACATTATATATTACTATATATATTAAAAACCATTTAATACGACGTCGTTCCATCAACAAAGATCCGCGGCCCATTTCGGTTAGCCCATGCGCCGGCCTGTTTTCTTTGTCAGAAGATGTGTCCAGCCCAGATACGAGAAAGATATACTCCAAACCTAGAAAGATATACTCCAGACATTTCCAGAGTTATCCTTCCACCTAAATCCACCGCCTTTTCGTGTTCCTAAATATCCGTATCCGTAAATTATCTCCTCAAACTATGCTTCTAGGATCTTTAATTTCATGATGAAAAGGTAAGTATTGAAAAAAAATGATTTCAGAATCTCATGTTTTTATTTAGTACAATGCAAAATTGTTATTGTTTTTTATGTTAAAATTTCGCAGGTGATTTATGGATTCGGTCGAGGCCGTACTAACAGCTTATTCTTAATCTCTAAAATTGGTTTGTATCTACTTTTATATTTCATTGATTTTATTTATTTGTGCCTATTGCTTTTAATGATTTTGCCTGGTAGAACCCTTTATGAACAACAAAAGAGGGCAGCGAAATCGGAGGTGGAGGATGAGGTCTGAATATGGCTCTTGATTCTAAAAAATTTGGCAAATGAAGGTATGAGGTTAAGTATTAGAATTTGTATTTTATTGATGAAAAAAGTTTGGTGTTGGCGTCATAAATAATTAAATGGTTCTAGGTTATTCATGTTTCGATTCTTTTCCTTACTTTTAGTTTGGATATTTGTTAAATCATTGATTTTTGATATTTGTTTGGATATGTCATTTTGTTTATGTTTCCTATATGTGTTTTGATCGTATATATATGTTTTTTTTATATGGGTTTAGATTGTATTGAAATGGTTTTCATAGTTTTATTGGATTGCTTGATAATCAGTTCCTGATATTGTAATGTTTTGTTGCAAAAATATTTAATTTATGAGAAATAAATGAAATTGGTAGTGATTGAGTATCCATATAATTTAGTTGCATGATATATGTGACGATTTTTTTTGTATTTGTAGATATGAAGTTATAGTCAAAGTACGAATGATATGGTTGTACATATATGGACTTTTTGACGATCGTACAAGAAACACTCAGTTTTAAGGTCGTTTTACAAATTAAAAGATTACAGTCATTTTAATTCCTTTTGGTGTGTTCTAACAAATATTATAACATTTAACAAATACCTACGGTTTCCCGACATCCGCGTAGCACACGTGATTTTTCGACCGTTGAATGTATGTTTACAAATGATTTTGTTGCTTTGTTGGTTTGTCCTACACAGTGTACGGTAAGTGGTTTAGGTTATGCTAAACGTTTGTTATTTGTGGCTACTATAGGTGTCAAGAAATAGTCGGATAAAAGTACCAGTAATTCACCGAACGATGATGGGCAGCGATACCAAAGACCCCAATGTATGTGAATGAATTTATTTTAGATTCATATTTTGGAGAATTTTCTATAATGTTATAAAATAAAGGTGCTAACTTCTATTCCTTTCATCTGGAATCTGATGATAATACTTATTTTTGTTGAATGTTACAGGAATGATAACAAAATTGCATCATGATGCATCGACTTCTAATCAGGTGCTACCCAAAATTTCCCATTAAATAAAATACTAAATTTTCAGATATTTCAGTTAATTTTAATATTGTTCAGTTAATTTTAATAAACCATACTGACGCCGGTAATTAACTTTTTGGCTCAGGGGTTTTGCTTTAGGGGATTTGGTTCATGGGATATGCTTCAGGAGGTATTGTTCGTAGTGGCCCGCATCGAGTTGTACAGGTAACTTTCTCATGATTTGTATGGAATTAAATTATGTGTGTTTATGCTTTTACGTTTTGGAGCAATTTTATTTGCATACCTTATAAGTAAATAGCAACCGGCTTACAAATATGTACTCATCTTGGCATGCGGCAGTTGAACCTAAGCGTTTGATATATGAACCCTTGACTTAGTTGTATAGGGACCATCTTTGGTACAAATCATCTTGCATAGTAAAAGTGAGGTGACAATTAGTGTCTCCAGCGACCGCAATATTATAAGTATGCGTTTGAAGTTATTTAGAGGTTTTGAGAAGAATGGCGCTAAAATAATTATGTAGAAGAGCTTATCCGTTAAGCAAGGGGAAATGTGGGGGTATGATTTCTATTAGTAAAAGTTAATTCAAGTCAATTACTCTTCGTTTTAACATAGTGCTGCAATGTTAACTTGCATCCTATTAATTTTTGAACCTGATATATTTATATGTGCAGGTGATTTGTTACAACTCAGTTGGGTTGGATGAGATGCTTCCCAAATGCTGAAAATGAGATTGCATTATATGTAGTCGCAAAGTCGCCCGCTCATCGACTTAATGATGTGATAGACTCACAGACGCAGATTTGCAGATGCAATGTGAGCTTCAATGGTTTAAGGTGAGCAAAGTAAATTTATGAATTTTTGAGCTGACAATGGATGTCATCCGATAATTAGGAAAACATATGCGTCAACTGAAAAACAAAAGCTGAAACTCAAAAGTGAAAAGCAAAAAAAAAAGACATATATTGTCCTATCTAACTGTTTTTTTAATTCGTTGATTTGTAGGGACGAAGGGACTTTTAAGTGGTTAATGGAACAAACTCCAGCTCCCATACCATCTGCGCCGGAAAACCCAACCAACCAAACACTACCCGAGACTACTCCCAACGCTGACAATTTCAACACTTGATGGTACAATTTTGACTGCAAAAATTGGTGATAATTTAACTGCAAAAATTATCAATTTTGACCCATTTATGAAAGAAAAAAAATGGTGATAATCAATAGTAGTCGCAAGAGTTGCAATTTTCCAGGTATGAAATTAAACAACACGAACAGGTGTGAAAAAGACACTAATGCGAACCCGCCCATCTACTCATACATAAATGGGTCAAAATTGACAATAACAAAGTGACAATTTTGCGCTTAAATGAATATATCGAATCAGGCTGTTATTTCATCGTTTTTTTTCCTTTCTTTGGGTGCAAGTGATACATAGAATGAGGAGGGACGTAAGAACGATTCTCGCCATAACTGCTAGAAGATTGTATCGCTATGTTTTATTTCGATAACTAAAATCTATCTTACACAAGCCGGGGCTTGCTTCTATTGATGTGGAGTTGGTCAACGTAGTCCTACGGGTCATGATGTAAAAGGCATGGAGGTTCTTTCGTCGGACCTTTGTGAGAGGTATGCGCCACCGTTTCACCTTTTACGCCTAAACATACCTTCTTTATAAACTGGCTACTGGTGCCTTCTTTTATTCCATATGCTATTAAGAAAGATACGTGATCAGGTGAAGAAACATGCATATGTAAACAACCATGCTTATGGTTTTTGTAGCAAAACTAACTTACCTTTGCAATTCTATTCCTAGGTATGTAGAAATTGATATGGAACAGAGGCCCGAAATAAATATGTTACTTAAAAGTGTTTCATAGAAAAGTTCAGCTTACGCACTTTTGCTTAATATTTTAGGTGAAAATCTTTGATGCATGTAGTGTTACATGAAAGCATTGATTTTGTTTATTTAATAAGGTTATGCTTTACCTTACAACTAAATTCCGTGATCCCACATGAGTAACAATTCCAAGGCTCAACTCATTGAATGCCCCAAAGACCATCGATGGCTTACTTGAAATGTAAAGAGGTTCCTACAACTTTTGCCTTTTGATGAAACCGCTTAATGACACATGATTGCATTTTTTTAAGCACGCGCTCGATAATAAACAGTATAGTAATTTTGTGCACCTTTAGCTTACGTTGTGTATATGTATGTTATAATATTTGAATGAATTTCCCATAAAACTGTTGGTTATGTTAATTGATTGTTGAACGGGATGTCTTGGTCCTATTACGTATGCCTACTCCTACGTGTTTTTATCTAAATTGTTGTGCCTGACATCTAAGTTGAAGTTTACATACTTTTAACGTTTTTTTTCGTTACATAAATTACCAGATAAAAATGTCAAAAAAAAAGCTCCGCCGCAACGCGGCAGATCGTCGCAATACTCGTATATATTAATAGGGCGATATGAAACGGCGACCATTTGTGTCGTTTAGGGCTGCTGCTTCTTCTCGCCCAACTACTCTGCCCAAATCTGTTACCTTGGCCTGCTAGCGCCTTTGATAACATACGTGTTCGCTGTGATAATACGTGTCACTTTTCTTCGCCTTCATCCGGAAAGGCGGTCCTCTTCTTTATCATTCTTATCATTCATTCTAATAATTATCCTCAATCCTCATCATTATACCTTCTCTGCTTCGTTTTCACCGTACCACCGACGCTTGTTTATAGATCCGCCTTAGGTAATTGTTTCTTGATTCTTAGATGTTTGATGTTGCGTTATATGTTTATGTGGTGCTTTTGTTTTAGAAAATTTAACCGCAAAGTCGGATCTACGCTTTTCAAAGAGGCGTGCGATTTCCTTAAGATTCTTTTACCAAACGCCCATTAATCTATACAAATCAATACTGCTGAAGCAGTGGTTGGATCATGTGACAAGCTAAATTTTCTCGTATGCCGGTGTGTAAATTATAATTGCTTTGTTGTAAGTTGTAAAAGCTATTAAGCACTTTCAAGTTGTTCATTTAATCCGATGTTAAATGCCTTATTTTGTTTCATACTCCATCAGATGGTTTAACTCTCGCTATTGTTGGTTGCTTTTGAGATGGAATCATGGATCAAAAAAATTGTTAGAAGTAAACAAATCGATTTCAAGTTATTTTTTTTTTTAATAAAAGTTTGTATTCTTATTCATGGTTTTTTGTTTAACTGCAGGTTCCAACTATTTTGAGTAGGTTAGCAACATCTCTTTCATCCGTAAGTCTTTTCTTCTTCCTTTTCAATATCTTCATTTTTGTAAAATTTGTGGGTATTTTGATTTACTTAGGATCTAGCAAATGAGAACGATGTTGCAAGTCGAGCTTTTCCAAAGAAATTGAAAAAGGTGATGACTAGGATACACCGCATTAATGCTAATCGTGCCATGAAGTTGGAGGTATAATTAAATCTTAAGCTATTAATTGTTTAGCTTATTAATTTGTTAGTTTTGATGAACTTGATATTGCTAATTTTATTTCATCGTTTTAATGGTTTATTTCAGAAATTTATTGGATTATGCAGTTTTGTGCAAAGTACCCGTTAGATTAATGGTAAGTTCATATAGTCTTTCATGTTTGCTACCCAGTTATACTAGGTTTAAATATCACCGTACATGATTTATGGTTAACTTGATCAGATACTCTAATTAGATTGAGTAGTAAATAACTACAAATGATGTTTTAAGTCGACAATTACTTGAAAATCTCAAACACATTCTCGAATGCCACGATAGCTTACTTATTTACTTCCTGTAAGCAAGCTAAATGGGTGAACATGAATTTAACTCATTTTAAATGCCCACAAGTAATTGTCGCTATGATGCGCTTAGCTAAATTAGCAACAACCAAGTTTGTTTTTGAAGTTAGCAAGTTCGAATGAGTGTTTTGGGGTTGCTTATTAAAGTGCTTATTTGCTCGCTAATTGCGCTTTTGATAGGTGGATATGCGCTTTGAGAGCGCACGTGGTTGGTTTTTGCGTGACATCTACAAATAAGCAATTTTGGGGTGTTTGTGATCACAAATGCTTTTGGCACATATGAAGGTGCGAAGGCGACAAATAGATGGTATTTGAGAGGTGATATGAACTCTTTTTATTTGGTAGGATAAAGATTTGGTTACACTCAAATAATCTTAATTAAACCACCGGGTGTTTCATGACGTGTGTAAGATATGTTGTAATGAACTTTTCAATAGTGTCTTTACTGCTATTAAAGGGTGTTTGGATGTTTTCTCAAACCGATTATTGTCGCCTTTATAGTTGCAATGGCCTATCTGAATTATTTTACTATGCGATCGATATAGGAGTGGCCTTAATGGAAACGATTTGAAAAGTTAACGGGCGCCCTGTAGTAAATTTACTTTGTTGTATCAGTTTGTAAAAGATCATAGCTATATACTTATTATATGTGTAGATCTTAATGCTTTGTAAGCTATGAACCGGTATGAAACCGTGATAAAAAGTGGGCTCTTTTTAAATCATTCACATGATAAATCGTTGGCACATCATAAGTTTCTATAAAAGTTTCAATCAAAAGGAAAAAAACATGGTTTGCTTAGATGAAACATAAACGGTTACATACCGGCAATGATCAACGCATGAAACGACACCACAAGAAATTGTCAAATTATTATAGAAAGCAAATAATGTGTTTCATATACTATAATATGCAATAATAGTACTAGGAAATGTACAGTGAACAAGAAAATTAGGAACATGTTTATAATTCCCTTAGATATATAAGAGCTTGCATTCGTGTTTAGGCTATATTTTGGTAGTTTGAGGCTAGAGTGATCGGCCACTATTATGGTGTAATTCATTGCTCTTTTTTGGTTTTTATTATGTATGATTATTGATAACAACTTAATTTTTGGATGCAGCTATTGAGCTGCTAAGAATGCTTTAGGCCGATATGGAAAAGTAATAAAGGTTCGCCTTTTTCGGATGGGTCGGTGGGTCATAAGTTAAAAATGTGCCTCACTTGGTATGTATTTGAATTGAACCCATTATTATAAGATTAACTTCAAGTTTAAACTACATTAGAAGAGGGACAACAAGATTGTCTAATGCTATTATTTCGTGTTGGCACGTATGGATAGTGGAATCTTTATTAAAAAAACAAAACATATACTTGATATATTTTATGAGACTTTTATTGGTTTCTGTTTGTAGATGCACCATAAAAATGGTATAATTTGACTGAACCTTATGTTTCTAGAGTCTATTGTAGCTTTAGTTTATGCGATTTTGTTTATATTGATTTGTGTCTTTAACTTTTTAACGATTTTTGAGTAATTTTAATTGGGTTTTCGGTTGCAAATTGTAAATTATTGGTATAATGACTTTAGTTTTAAGGTTTGCCGGTGGATTTTGGGATTATGAATTGGGTTAGCTTCAAATCTAAAGCGTATAAAAAATCAAATTTTTTTCCTTTTGAGTAATTTCTTGCTTTTTCTTGCGTGACATATGTATAAAAAGGGTCATAAAGAGTTGCTCATGTTCAGCGCACCACGTGTTGCCGCCAGATTATTGTTGTGGCATGCCGAGAAACAAAGCAGAGTAAAGGGATGCATTGGGTCGGTTTTAATGGGTCTTTTATGTTTCTATTGCTATACTTTTCTTCGTGTATAAAATGCTTAAATATTTGTTCATTCGCTTCGAGTATATGAATTAAACAGACGAGGAATCTGAACCACTCATGAGCAGATGTTGCCACCTTTTCTAAGATTGTTTCCTGATGCTATCTTCATTTTAAGTTCTGACATGCATATCGCATCATCATATTTGTTGGTACGCTAAGAACCTAGACCATTAATAAGTTTGATGATGCTATCTCCATTTTAAGTTCTAACATGCATAAAATTTCTAATAAGTGGGATTTTCATTGAAATGTTGAACTTTAATTCTTAATATGTACGCTACTTACGTATTATGATAAAGAGGCATTACTTAGGCTAAATCATACTTTTTGTCTTATGCTTTTATCCTTCCAACTTGGTCACTTTTATAATAACGAACATTCTTATGTTTCATCAGGGCACGAGCTTGGAGAATCCTTTGGGTCAGGTTGTGTTGAAGGTATGGGCAGAGTAAGTGTAGTGTTCATAGGTTCGACATGTTGCCGTTCGAAACTTCGTTAGGTAAGATCAACATCTCTTTCGTAATTAGCTCATTCAATGATGTTTTTGGTATAAAGCATGAACTAACTCTTTGTAAATATATATTTTCTGTGCAATGAAATGTCTAAATGAAAGTTTATAGTAGATGTAAGATTCTATTTCATGTTGTCAAGTTATTTTTTGTAAATGCTTGCTACGCGCCGCTTTTTGGCCTCGCTATTGTTTGCCTCCCACTCCTCTTTCCGTAATTATCTATAAGCACGCCCCAAATGTGAAGTTTCATGCTTTCAACATGTGGTTTCCATTTTTAGTCTTAAATGTATCTGCTTATGTACTTTCACGGTTTTTGGCTAATTAAAAAAAGGTGTTGTCATGTCACTTTAATGAGAAGTGTCGATGTTGTGAGTTATTTCAAAATTTTATTCGAGGTAATCAAACTTCTAACAAGTCCATGCCAAGACCGATTCACCATTACTTATGTTCATACGAAGAATCTCAAGTATTATTTCTTTTCTAATGGATGTAATATGTTTTTGTTTGTCTCTAGATTGATTATATTGCAAATCTTTAGTTTATGGAGCCCGGGACCTAATCAATTATCTGAATCAATGTTTCAGAGGTCTGCTATTGAATTAGAACCGCAAATCCTTTTTGTTCATGCCGAATTGATACACCGTGTGGTCAATCACTAAGAGGCCATTTCATGGGATAGTCATTCACAGCCATCTCTGCCGAAATGACTTCTTGATTATTCATATGCGCTATCACCAATTATAAGGTAGGCTTACACATTGCTTTTTTTTCGCTTGATTTAGGTATTTACAAATACGGTGTTAGATCCGGTTTTTGACTAGACACGTGTGACCCGCAACCCGACCCGATAAGAAATGTTGGTTGTTTACGACATCCGCTGGTGGTGTTCCTCTTATGGTTAACATGGGTTTGTGTGATTGTATTTTATTGTAAGGACTCATGACTCTTAAGTTGTGTTTATATGGTATAATAATATAGTATAATTGTCGTGATCATTTTTTGTAGCCATTGTTATTGGAGGAGATGTCTTTTCCGATTCTACTTTCTCGCGGATCATGTCTTGCGATTCAAAAAACCGACAGTATATGTTACCCCTTGCATTAACAAAAACTACAATATATATGGTCGCATGCCGGGCGACGGCTAAAAATCTTATTTACTATATTTCAAACCTGAAGTTGTGACAGAGAAAAGACATATGATACAAATGCACGCTGCCTAATGAAGGAACAGAAGTCTACCGACACCGCAATGATGTCTTATAATACAAGACTATTTTTAAAAGACTTCGATTCACAATGAAGCCCGATGAAGCTTATGGGCTTATTTTCTCCCGACAATTTCATGGTAACCCGCAGCTTTTTGTGTTTGTGATATTTGTTTGTGTTAATTGTTAAAACTTATATTGGGCGTGTTCTTTGAACGAGTCATGGTGATAAGGCTGTTAAGGTGGCCAATGGGTTTGAGCCTGTGGTGACAAGTGACAGGGGCGGTTGCACCTTAGAGTATACCCGGGCGCTTTTATGGGTTTGAAATATCGTTCTCGTATAAGAATTCAGATTTTGTGTGAAATAATGATATAAGCAAAAAACAAAGCTCATAATATGTACAACCATAAGTTTAACCTGATTTTTTTATAAGAATTCAGCATTTTGTGCAAAATAATGAAGGTGTGAATTGAAAGTTTCTGCCGTGTTAGTGTACAAATATTAAAGGTAGAAATTTAAATGCCCCGCCGCAACGCGGCGGTTTCGGGGCAATCCTTGTTGTCAATAAATGTTCACTTTTGCATATAATGGGCCATGACTCCTAAAATGGACCCTTTCATAAATCCAAAGGCCTTGCCTAACTCCAATTGGCCATTACTCTAAAACTGCTAAAACTTCAATTATTAACCCCACGATACCTACCATTCGACCAATTACCAAACCAAACCACATCTACCATTATAGATTTTTATCTTATCTTTGTTAAGTTTCATAGTAAAAATCACATACAGAACAGTTGTTATTCTTTGCAAACGGTTGTTCCTAGTTAGTTTAATTGCAAAATGTACAAGTTTTCATGCTTAAGCCAATAATTGTAACAATCGCTACACGAAGATGATTTCGTTGACACTTTTTGCATCAGTAGAACCACTGGATTTGGGCTTCACAATTAGGAAAATTCGAAAAGATAAAGACAGAGTACTTAAAAGTTGCTGAAAAAGCCAAATAAGTATATAGTAATCTCATGGAAGAATAAGTACAAAAAAAATCATATTTATATATCAAAACACATAGATAGATTTAACAAGGAATTTGTTCAGTAAACCATTTCATGATGGAAAATGGAGCCTTGATCAACGATATCGCCAATTCTACTATCACCGTTACACAAAAACAACATGGACATAAACAGCTCAATATCAACCTACAGCAACAAACAGATACATGATCTAGTTAATATCATATCCAAAATTTCAATTTGTAAGTATCAAATCCAAATCATATGTAAAAACATGTAACGTTATTTTGTAACATGTAAAACCGGGTGTCAAAAATATGTTACTGTTACACATATAAAAAGTACAATAACTAAAACGGGATAGTAAAGAAACAAACCCGACGATCCAAATGACAACTCCGATAAGAGTGAGGAGGAGAGCAACAAAGGCGAAAGGAAGACCTAAGAGAAATCCTAATGGTCTGCATCGACATGAGTCATCGTCACTACCACCACCACACATATTTTTTTTTTAATTTTTTTCTAGAGTGATTATGGATTGGAAATTAGTAGTGTAAGTATGTTTTGCGTTGAAAATATATTTTAGAAGAAGATAAGGGTGAGAGTTTACGTCTTGTTGACGGATAAAACAAGAAGACGACGACTATGCCAAAGAAAAATAAACTAATCTGACAACTACAACTCAACCACCTTCTTTTGGAATTAAAAAAAGACAAAAGTAACAAGAACAAAATTAGGGATATTTTAAATTTTTGAAAGTTGTATAAAAATAACAACATTTTTAACTTTTGGGTAGTCTCATCTTTTGTTAAATAACAAGATACTTTAAATATTTAATATGATTTATTTATGTTATCTTCCAAAGTACAACCTGCTTTAGGAAAAAAATAAATAAAAAATAATCAAATCTATTTATTGTTAAATCGTCGCAAAATTTATATAAGATAGGGACGGAACGAGGATGGATCCTGTAAAATTTTATAACAATGCAGAAACCAAAACTTGGATCTCAATTCAAGTCAACTTTATTAATCAACCAAAAGTAACAACAAGATCAGAGAGATACCGATCTCAATTAGAGAGATACTGATCTCAATCAGTAACCAACAGAATGAATCAATAACCCACAACTTGCCATTGCTACTCAGGTGCAAGTCTATTGACTAACTTGCCAATAGTTCATACAATCACTCAACCTCACAAAGAATAACAAGAACAAACTCAACAATGCTTTTGATTGAATCAAGAGAGAAAAACTATGTGTTTGCATATGTAGAGAATCCGAAAACCCTAAGCAGATCTTCAGGTTATATAGCCTTGATATCAACTTCCAGCTTGTGTCAACTCTAGTCCTTATACTTCAAGACATTTGCTAACTCTTACCAAAAGATAACATCAACCTATAACTGCAAAATACAAACATGGCAACATTAGCCCTTATACTTATTTCCAGGTTGGGTTAATACTTCAACATCCCCCTTTAACTCCATCCTGGAACATATCAATCATACCCAATTTACCAACAAGCTTGTTATGTTGAAGCTTGCCTAAACCTTTAGTCAGAATGTCAGCCGTTTGATCTGCAGTATGAATTTTTTCAGTTTTTATGACCCCTGCCAAAATTTTTTCTCTTACAAAATGCAAGTCAATTTCTAAATGTTTTGTCCTTTCATGGAACACAGGATTAGCTGCAATTTTCAAATGAGACCTAAGAGTCTTATGCATAAACTGACTCAAACAGTGAACAGAATAAGCAATATCAGGGCTAGTATGAGTTAAATAAATCAACTTTCCAATCAACTTCTGATACTCAGTCAAGTTATCTATCACAGGATCATTTATTGAAGGTTCACTAGTTAAAAACAAATTTTGTTCAAGAGGAAAAGCAGAGGGTTTGCAAGCAAGTAACCCAAATTCAGTTAATAAATCCAAGCAATACTTTCTTTGAATTACACAAACACCTTGCTCAGTTTCAATCACTTCAATGCCAAGAAAGTATTTAAGCTTTCCTAAATCTTTAATTTGAAACTTAGATTTCAAAAAAGCTTTAAAACTTTCAATTTCTTCCAAATTATTCCTAGTGATTATTATATCATCCTGTTGGTCCAAAGAATTGAGAAAATCTTGATATATTAAAGAACAAATTCATTAATAATGAAGAACAATAAATACAAGATTTCTCAATACCAACTAGACTACATGATAACATCCTCAACTTTTTAACGGGGATAATTTCGGTATATTATCCCCATTGAATGACAAATAAACTCTCATTGATCCAAGTTATGCTTGTGTTTTAATGAGAGGATGATCATATCACTAATACTATGTATTGTGTTTATTCAGGATGCATACCTATCTCTATTACAATACAGACATATATATAGTAACTAATAATACAAGACATGTGATGATGGTGACATGTGGTCCCTCATGTGGTCCATCTTCATCTTCCTCTTTTGGAAAAGCACCAACCATCCTTTTGAATGTGTCATCACAATATTCCCACTCTTATGGTAAAGTCTTGTACTTGTTTGACTTCTTCTTTTGGAAGTTCCCACCCATATTTTTCACCAGTATGTAGAGATAGTGTCTTCGCGACCATCGAGACATTTGTCAAATTCATGTCACCGGTGTTGTTTGTTGCTCATATATTTTACTCACCGACACCGTGACAGTAAGTAAAGAGCACTAAACAACACCCACTCGATTTCTTTATCGCTGAGTCACTCACTATTTATTTAGTGAGTTAGGCTATTTTATTTTCAAATCTTGTTCAGGGTGATTGGGTCAATTATTGGACCCAACAGCTCCCCTATTTGAATATACAAATAGCCTAAAGTGATTGGTAAAAGGTGTAAGACTGAGGGTTCAGTCTGAGGGTTCAGTTTTTTCAATGACTGAGGTTCTATACCTAGGTTCAGGCTATATGATCCTTTAAGTCTAAGTGACTAGGTTTAGTGATAGTAGGTTCAATAACCAGGTTCAGTGATTAGTGATCAGGTTCAGTGACCTTGGGGTTCAGTGACCAGGAGGTTTAGTGACCTATGGTTCATAGGCTCACTGACTGTGTTCATAGGCTTACTGACCGTGTTCAGTGATCAAGGGTTCAATGGCTTTTATGCTAAGAGGACCCGGTTCAATTTGATACATCGCTGTACACTCTCTGCTTCTGTTACATTCTTATGAGAATACAACAAAGGCATAAAAATACAACCCTTTAGTTACATTCTATCACATACTAGATTGACACATTCAGTGGTCTACGACTATCGTGTCTTTAGGTTCTCATTTCTTCAATGACTGTTTTAGTCATTACGAGCTCAATGACCCTATCTTCTTCCTCGAAAGCAAGTTTCAACTCGACGCCCCATTCTTCATACACACCTTGAGACTCGGGTTCGACTCATTTGTCTTCGTGTGATCGGTTCATGTTCACCTTTTTCAAGAATCGGGTTTCTGGTTACCTTTAGTTCAGTGGACACACTTGTTCAAGTGAGACCAATGTTCAGTGGTCTCGGTTAGTACTCTTCAACGACTTCAAGAGGAGTTCTCATTTTCAAGCCCATGTTCAAGCTCAGCCCGAATCACATACACACTCCCTGAAGTTGTACCACACTCGAATCAGGTAACTTGAATTCAACATACCCACACTTTTTTTTAACATCCTGATCTCCATCACTAACACTCCCTTGAGTTTGATTTGCCTATCATATGCTCACTGATGGTGATAGTAAAGGGTATATCGTTAAGGAGATTGTGGAGTTTATCAGATTAAATGAATACTTAATCCTATCTCCCCCTCAAAAACTACAACATTAGCTGTAGTTTTTGAAGTTAAGCATTTAAGTGAAGGCAGTGATGGTAATGCTTATAGGGAGGTAATGGTTATGAGGTTATGGTGTTGTCGGTTTATCATCAGGACTGGTTGTCAGGGGTTCTGTCTCTGCCCGAGACTCCAAGTTTTGAAGACACGTTTCAGCTGACTTGCAACACTCCCTGAGATACAACCCTCCCTAAACAAGCATTCCTTGATTATCAACATGAACACCCTGATATGCTCTTGGACTACCCATATCAGCATCCCAATTCTTATCAGCTACCAGGTTCAAGTTTTGGTTTTTAGGTTCTTGGGTTTCAGGTTCAGTGTCATGGTTTCAGTCCTATTTTTTTAATAGTCTCTCAGGTGCAGAGTGACACAATTTTCAGGTACTCTTTCGGGTTCTCACTTGTTTTAAAACAAGTACCTCAAGTTTTCCATGCCTCTATTCAGGTTCAACCTTCAACATGACAGACTCAACTTCAGCTTTTGCACTCACTGAGTCGCGCCAAGTACCTTGAAATACTTTATACTTTGATCTTACCAATTCCACTGATACTTGTAGTATCTCAAACCTCAAAACACACTGAAGCTTATTCATTCCCTTCCCTGAGTTGCAAAGGACTCCATGTTACACCTATTCGAAACCCATATTACAGTCAACGCTTTCCCTGAGTCGACTCATTATCTACTCAATCAGTCTCTTCCAATCAATCAGCTTAGCCTGAGAATAAAAATAACACACTGATGATGCAAACGTTGAGTATACAACTGATTCACCAACCTCAGCTGACCCAAATTATACCCACACACTGATCTTGATATCAAAAATCAGATTCAGCTATACAAAGTCACAACTTATATTATAATCATCATACACCCATGAAATAATTCTACACCAAACACTATAATCTTTATCAATCCCAAACCTCAAATCCAAATTCAAACCCTTTTACACTCAGCTGCCTACCTTTGCTCACCTAATAACACTCTATCATTTTGACCCGACCCGAAGTCTATTCATCAATCTGAGATGGTTTAGGGACACTTTAATGACCGCCGCCGTTTTCTTTGTCATATCACCATCACAAAGAGCAGCCACTATTTCATGTATTGTTTAGGTTTCTTGAACGGCTGTGTGGGTTTCAATATTTTGGATGATAATGAATCTACGGTTTGGGTTTTTTTGTGTTTTTGTGTGCAGTTTATCTGGGTTTTGTAGATCAAGTACCGTTTTTTTTTGTTGTGACATTTATCTTTTGATGAATCTTGGTTTTGAGGTGAGATATAAGTTTTTTTGAGTATCTGGGTTTTATGTTTTTGCAACACGATTGGTTTTTTTGTGTGTGTGGTGGATTTGTTTTGAGTGATGAGGTTTTTGTTGGAAGATGGAGGTGAAATAAATCTGTTTTTTGTTGTTGTTGACGGTTTAATTTGTTTGGGAGGATGTTGGGATGATGGTGAATCTGTGTGTAGATTCGGATTTCTCTTTTTTTTTTTTGTGATTTGTGGATTTTGAGGGTATGTATGTGGATAAGGTTTTGGGTTTTTAGACCTGATTATTTCAATCGTGAGGTTTTTGGGTGTGTTTTGTCAAACAATCAATATCAGTGAGTTTTTCTCAAAAGTTGCAACAACAGTAGCAACTTTTGAAGCTTTTCACACTAATATTGACATAGCTTAGAATGTTATCAGCAGTCTATGAACGGATCTGGATAATGAGAATAATCCACCCGCTCTGATACCACTTGTTGGTCCAAAGAATTGAGAAAATCTTGATATATTAAAGAATAAATTCATTAATAATGAAGAACAATAAATACAATATTTCTCAATACCAACTAGACTACATGATAACATCCTCAACTTTTTATGAGGATAATTTCGGTATATTATCCCCTTTGAATGACAAATAAACTCTCATTTATCCAAGCTATGCTTGTGTTTACATGAGAGGATGATCCTAAAAACTAATACTATGTATTATGTTTGTTTAGGAATCCATACCTATCTATTACAATTACAGACATTTATATGAACAAATGATACAAAGACTTGTGGTGGTAGGTGACATGTGGTCCCTCATATGGTCCATCTTCATCTTCTTCTTTTGGAAAAGCACCAACCATCCTTTTGAATGTGTTATCACAATATTCCCACTCTTATGGTAAAGTCTTGTACTTGTTTGACTTCTTCTCTTGGAAGTTCCAACCCATATTTTTCAGTCTGTATGTAGAGATAGTGTCTTCAGGACCACTGAGACATTTGTCAAATCTCAGTGTCACTGGTGTTGTTTGTAGCTCATATATTTTACTCACCCGACACCGTATCGTAAGTAAAGAGCACTAAACAACACTCACTGATTTCTTTATCAGTGAGTCACTCACTATTTATTTAGTGAGTTAGGCTATTTTATTTTCAAATCTTGTTCAGGGTGATTGGGTCAATTTTTGGACCCAACACATCCACATAAACAAGTAAAGCAACAAAGTTACTTGAGTAACTTTTGGTGAAAAGAGAGTAATCACTTTTGCTTTGTTTGAAACCATGCTCAATAAGAGCACTAGTCAATTTAACATTCCATTGCCTGGGTGCTTGTTTCAACCCATACAAAGAATTTTTGAGTCTACAAACTCTCTTATCATTAACATCAAAATACCCCTTAGGTAAAGTCATATAAACAGTTTCATTAACATCACCATAAAGAAAAGCATTATTAAAATCAAGCTGATATATAGGACAACTCATTTGAACAGCAAGATTAACAACACATCTAACAGTAACAAACTTAACCACAGGAGAAAAAGTTTCATCAAAGTCAACACCTTCCTTTTGACGGTACCCTTTTATAACTAATCTACCCTTATATCTTTCAACCTCACCTGAGGATTTATACTTAATCTTATAAACCCAATTGTTTCCTATGGCCTTTCTACCAACAGGCAATTCACATATTTCAAAAGTATCATTATTATAAAGAGCATGCAATTCCTTATCCATTGCATCTCTCCAGTGCTGTTCCTTACAAGCTTCCCAAAATTTTTTTGGTTCCACAGCTTTATTTAGCTCAACAAAGAAAACAAAAGTTTTCGTAATTAAGTTTTGAATAACTAACAAATTTTTCAAGACCATATTTAACTTTGGAATCAACCACAAAATCTTTATATTTATTTGGAAAAACAGATGTTCTATCAGACCTTCTTAAAGAAGGCTGATCATTATTATCAAAAGACAACTCTTCTGTCTGATCTGGTAAGTGGACTACCGACACCCTCGTAGTGTTCACGCCAAGAGGTGTTGCAGCCATCTCACTTGCACTGGTAACCTCATTGGAACCAACATAGTGCCCCAAATCACTCTGTTCTTGGTCAATAGTTGGGCTGCCAAGATGCAAGGAGTTGCTGCCATCATCCTCAAGATGATCATTATGACTGTTGTTACCCAAAGGGGTACCAATCTGAGTATTATCATCATTGGGTGTGCTAGGGTTATCGCATATTACTTCATTAAAGAAATTAACATGCTCTAATACCTGACTAAGAGGGTCAGGAGTAGCAGAAGAGTGTTTTATCTTGAAAGGAAACACATTTTCAGAAAAATTAACATCTCTAGAGAAGATAAATTGTTTCCTCTCAGGACTATACAATTTATAACCCTTTTGAAAATTAGAATAGCCAACAAGAACAAACTTCTCTGCCCTACAAGTAAACTTATCATTGCTGGTAAGAATAGTGGCAAAACAAAGACAACCAAAAGTTCTTAAATGACTAAACTCAGGTTTTCTACCAAATACAAGATTGTAAGGAGAGTTTCCACTCAGCACTGAAGAAGGAAATTTGTTAATCAAGTAAGTGGCAGTTAGAATGCATTCAGACCATAAAAACAAAGGCAATCCCCCCTGAAACATAAGGGATCTGGCAACATTCAAGAGATGCATATGTTTCTTCTCAACAACCCCATTTTGTTGAGGAGTGTAAGCACAAGAGGTTTGATGTATAATACCTTTTTCTTTACAAAAACTGGAAAATTGATTATTAACAAATTCAGTCCCATTATCACTTCTAAAAATCTTAAGAAACTCTGTTTTTATGAGATTATAGAAGACCAATATACAATCAAACACCTCATGTTTACTCTTAAGTAAATACACCCACACAGTCCTGGTGAAATCATCCACAATAGTTAAAAAATATCTGTGACCTTCTTTACTTTTGACTTTATAAGGACCCCAAAGATCAAAGTGAACAAGATCACCAAGTTTTTCAATTTTATGATCACTTAATGGAAAAAGGCTCGACAAATGTCACAAGGCTCAACTTCATTTTTATCTTGAAAATTGATTTCACCTTTAAGCACTGCTAACACTTGGTCAGAAGGATGACCAAGCCTGCAGTGCCAAGTTTTCTTAGGCAAACCACAAACAAACTCAAAATTCTTAACACCTAGGTCAGTACCTTGATCTCCATCAAAGTAATATAAACCATCCACTTGTCTACCAATCCCTAGAACACTCATCCCCCTCAAATCCTGAGGTAAAAATAACACTTAGCTTCATCAAAAGCAATAACAAATTTGCTATCTCTAGCCACTTTATGAACATACGTTAAACTGACACAATATTCAGGAACAACCAACACATCATACTGATGAGTGTCTAAATACTCATCATTTTTGTACAATCTAAACTGCAAAATCATCCGAAAACACTCGAAACACATCAAAATGATCAAAATATCACAAATCAGTGTTTTATGTGTTTTAAATGCAAAAATATCAAAATCAGATGAAAAATGTATCAAGTTTGCAAAATTAGCAGTTTTAGTCCCCAAGTTTTAAAAGTTGTCAAATCTAGTCCCCGAATTAAAAAATGTGAAGTTTTGTCATTCAAGGTCCCTGAAGTATTCTAAGTTATCAAAAATGATCCTTGAATGATTCTTTGGTCAATTGGCGAGAAAGGTCCCTAAACTTTGGAAAATTGCAAAATTAGTCCTTGGACCTTTTAAAATGGAATTTATGCAAAAAGGATCCTTGTGCTATCAAAGTTTGTCAAAATTGGTCCTTGTTATAAGTTTGGAAAGTTGGCATTTTCAGTCCTTGAAGTTTGATGAAATTACATTTTTGGTCCTTGTTATCATAGCTAAACCAAACCTGACCCTTTTAAATATCAAGCCCAATCCATCCCTTTGGCCCAACTCCACTTGACCCCCAAGCATGACCCTTGAGCCAGGTCATAATGCATTTTGAACCCATGCCCCTTGAACTTGACCCCAGATATTAAACCCCTGGCCAACGCAAGTCAAACAAGAGGAAATACCGCCAACATCAGTAGCTCTCCCTCTCCCACCATCAAACACCAAAACCTGCATGGTTTTCCAACTTTTTCAACCCCCTCTCCATACTTTGTCCCCTCCACCTCCTCTAAACTCCAAAACCTTTAATTGATTGAAACCCACCCTCATTAATAACAAAACCTCGCTAATGAGAAAATGGCGCCAAAACACAAGTGTATGGTTCTGATGAATTAGAGTGATCCAAGGGCTCAGATTTGGTGGGAAAGATTCAGAGGTCAAAGAGAAGTCACAAAAGTCATTATAAAGGGAGAGTGAAGCAATGTATCTATCTATCTAGTGTAATTTAAATTTTCCTTAGTGCTTTCTTTAATCTAAGTTTTACAGTGTATGTTTTCAATTCCAAGTACTTTGTTTAAGTCTCTCAAGTGTATTTGAATCTTTTTTAATGATCAATTTCAGTGTTTAAATATCACATTCAGTTTATGCAAATTTCCTTTCAAAAATCTCATATCATGGTAATGTTGTTATTTGTTGTTTATATGGACTGAATTAAGCCACATAAGCTCCTAGATAGCTTTTAAAAGCTATTAGATATCCTAAAATTCAGTTTAGAAGCAAAAGCAAAAATCACTAAAAATACCACTTAAATAGTTTAAAAATCAAAAATCAGATGGAAGAGGTGTTCACAGCTGGAGCAGGGTAAATCATGGATGGCCTTGGGTTAGAAGCTTAGTGGTAAGCTAATAGGGGTGTTCATTGGTCCTTGATCTCAGTTTTCAGTTGGATAGCATTTTTAAGCTTTTTGTTCATTTTTGCATTTTTCTATTTTAATAGTCTAGTAGTTGTAATTTCTGTTTCTTAGTGATCACTAGTTATAATTAAGTGTATCTAAGTTTTAAAATCAGTGGGTTGTTCTTTTAAATTTGTATTTTGTAAAAATCTCATTTGGGCAGTTAAATCAGTATAGTCATAATTCTTGTGTTTTATGTTGTTAGTCCTGTTGGTTCATGCTTATTTAGTCTCATATAATGATATCATAAGGGTTTGAATCAGTTTTATGATTTACATTTGTTGTTTGCTTTGAAAAGTTCCATAAATACCAATATAAGTAGTGTTTGGTTCTTTGTGTTGGAAGGTTCTCTGGTCATTAGACTTGTTTGAAGATTGTTTAACTTGGCTCTAATAATCGATCTTAGTCACAAAACCAGCCTCATAAGCAAAAGTCAAAAATTCTTTTAATCAAATATGTGTAATGTTGGATTTTAAAAAGTTAGGATCATGATTTTGTGTTAGAAAGTTGTTAGTGTTGATCAAATCAGTCTTATATCACCTCAAAACAACATATTCAAAGGATTTAAATCAGATTAAATTTCATATAAGTCAAACTTTTAGTTTAAGTCAAAAGTCAAATTTTCATTTGGGTCGTTTTTGAATAAAATAGATATTTTTACTGTGTGCTTAATATTAAGTTTTAGCTTAAAAGCTCTTAGGTTATTAAAGTCTAGTTGCTAAACAAAAATATAAAAATACTAGTTATCTCTTAATCAGCTTATTTGGTACTTATTTCTTGGCTTCTTTTGGGTACCTAGTCTGTTATAGTGCCCTGTGCACCAGTTACATAAGCTCAATCAAAAGCTTACACAGAGCTCATTTGTTGTTCAAATCTTGTGAACTTTGTTTCTTTGGAAAGCCAACCTGGTCATCTTGAAGTCTCAAGCTTAAGTTTTCATTTTGAAGCTTGTTGGCTAGGGCTGCAAGTAGCTTAAAGCTTGTCCCATTTCTGTTTTAATCATAAGTGCTTATTTGTTTGTTCTTGGCTTTTCAGTGTGCTTCTTTTGATCTTTTAGATTCATTTGAGTAGTTTTTAGCTTATTGTATCTTATTCAATCTTTTGTTTCAGCTTGTGACCTTGTTTGAGCTTATTTCTCTAAAATAAGCTCATTAAGCCACTGTTGGACTTATAAGCTTGTAAAACCGCTTATTTTTATTTGTAAAATTTTTGTCTTTGTTAAAGTTTCATATAATCAGTAGTAAAGTAGTTTTCAAAAAGAAAATCCAGAAAAAGATCAATTTAAATTCAGTGATAGTGTTTATTTAATAGGTTTTAGCTTTTTGATTTTTCTTTTTAGCTTATTAATAAGCAAATCTTGTTTTTATACTTTTGTTAGTTTTCTGTCATCATATAGTATTTTTAGAAAAGTTTCATAATTTTCCTAATCTTTTTAGTATTTATTAGAATTTTAATAGTTAAAATAGTAATTAATTAGTAATAAATAGTTAAAAAGCATAAAAAATATCTTTTCAGTTTTAAAATTATTTTTATCATATTTTAGATTTTTCCAAGTTGAAATTTCATTTTTCCAGGTTTATTTGATATTTTCTAGTATTTAAGTGTATTTTAAATAATAATTAATTAGTATTAATTAGATAAAAAGTGTGAAAAATATATTTTTAGTTTTAAAATTAGTTTTATAATATTTTAGATTTTTCTGAATCATAATCTTATTTTTCTAGCCTTATTTCATATTTTCTTTTATTTTAGGTTATTTTTAAATAGTTAAAATAGTCTTTAATTAATAATAATTAATTAAATAGTTATAAAAATAATTTTCTTTTTCTGATATTTTTCTTTTATTTTTAGGATTCCAAAAATGTCATTTTTATATTTTTAGGTCTTTTATTTCTTAATTTCACTTTTTATTTTGTACGTTTAAGTAGTTTTTAAACGTACGTATTTGCATTTCTTTTATCTGATTGTTGTGCTTTTCTGCTCAGATCCAATTCCTTTCCTATCAATCAAGAGTGTAATTTCTCATCCAAAACCTTTATGATCACTATCCTTAGTGATCATTCTATCATCCTCAATTAGTGCCATACACACCATCAGTCTCCGCTGGACTTAACGACCCTGAATTCATTCTATTCTCCAGACTTCATTGCATTTGTGCTTAAGCTGTTTTAAGTCTCTACGGCTGGCCATTCACAAGTGGCCAGCTTGTGTGATTAGACTTGACGGTTTAGCACAGATCACATACAGATTCAAATGTCTAGTGAGTATCATATTCCCAACTTTGGTAATTGAAGCTTCAGTACCATTGGGGTGTGAAACCTTAATACCAAGTTTGGAAATGTCAATGACATTCACTAAGAATTTGTCAGTGTATGTTAAATGTTGGTTGGCTCCAGAATCAACAATAACACCAGCTGCAACAAGTGCAGCCATCATTTTACTATTATGACAGAAAAACCTATGAAAGTTTTGATTAAAGAATTTGCTTTTATTAAAAACAATACCTGCCATATTGGCATGAACATTTTTCCCATTTCCAACATTATTAATAGAGGTTTCTTTGATCAAGGAAAGAAGCTTTGAAATCTGTTCATCAGAGAAAGCTGAAGTGGAACTAGATCCAACAGAATTGTTATTGTTCACAAATCCTTGATTATTACCATTTCTTTCATTTTTACCAAAATCAGCAGGGTAACCAATGAGCTTAAAGCATTTATCCACAGTATGACCATTAAAACCATAATGCTCACAAACTAAGACAGGACCACCAGCAGTCCTTCTAATATCATTATTCTTAGGGCCACTAGTAGGTCTGAAAGAACCTCCAGAGGTAGCAGGCCTCTGTGAGTTCCCTCTGTTGGGCACACTGGAGTTAAACACAGATGACTGAGACCTTTGGGAAGTCCCAACACCTGAACTAGTGACCACAGACCTATGAGATTCCTCACTAGAAATAACAGCAAAAGCCCCTTTAACATCAGGGAGAGGATCCCTAGAAATGTTACTTCTAATTTGCATGTAAGAATCATCTAACCCCATTAAGAATTGCATAAGCTTCATTAACTGATTATATTCTTTAAAATCCTCAGCAGCATGACAAGCGCATCTAGGTAACTGAATTAGAGCATCAAATTATTTCCACAAAGTGCTCAATCTATTAAATACTCAAAGAATAGAACTACCATTTTGAGATAAAGAGTTAATTTTATGATGCAGATTAAAGGTAACTGAACCATCAACTCTATCAAATGTTTCTTTTAACTTTGTCCACACATCAGAAGCTCTTTTTGAAAATATTTTCCCCAAGAACAATTCTTCTGATATAGAGTTCAAAATCCATCCTAATACCACATCATTCACCATGTCCCATTGTCTACCTAGGACTTCATCAGTGTTAGATCTTCCACAAGACCCATCTATAAATCTAATTTTATTCTTTCCTTCTAAGGCTAACAACATAGCACAAGACCACACATTATAATTCTCAGTCCCTTTTAGTTTAATAGACACAACAGTTAAGGTGGCAGAGTCATTAGGGTGTAAATGCAAAGGATTACTAATGTCCAATTTACTAATTAAAGTAACAGGCTCATCAGCCTCAAATTCATCATCTGTATAACCATGCACAGACATAATGAAAAAAAATCAAGCAAACACACAAGATAAGGACAAGAAAGTAGTTCCCAGGCTTCCTTGCCACTCAAGGTGGTAGGTCAAGGGCTGAACACACAAGATTCAAGCAAACACAAAAAACAGCTAAAGAGCAACAAAGACAACAACAACACACAACAATCTCAACTTCAACAATCCCAAATCATACTCCCCGTCAATCTAAACAAGAAATAAGAAAGGAAAATAAAGTAAAGAGTGCTAGAGGTGTTACAAAGGCACGCAAAATACAGAAAGCAGCGTAACAAGAACCCAGGCTATGATTCTTGATTCAGATAATCAAGAATCACAACCCACACGATCTCAATCAACCCAGAATCAACAACCACCAAACCCAAAATTTCAAGATTTAGGGAAATCACCAATACACCACCAAGATTCACCGGAAGTACCAGTAAACCGATCAAGAACACAACAACCAACCACCAATCGAAGCCAGAGATCAAAACCCCCAAAAAATCCGAAACCCTAATTTTTGAAAAATTAGGCGTTTTATTAGATCTTGTAGGATTAATCAATTAGAGTAAAAAAAAAACCAATTAATCAACACTAATTGCGTTTTAATCAAATTAATTTGAAAACCCCCAAAATTTTGAAACCCTAAAAATTTTAGAAAACGATTTTAGAGCCAGATATAAGGAACCTGGTTCTGATACCATGTAAAATTTTATAACAAAGCAGAAACCAAACTTGAATCTCAATTCAAGTCAACTTTATTAATCAACCAAAAGCAACAACAAGATCAAAGAGATACTCATCTCAATCAGTAACCAACAGAATGAATCAAGAACCCAGAACTTGCCACTGCTACTAAGGTGAAGTCTATTGACTAACTTGCCAATAGTTCATACAATCACTCAACCTCACAAAGAATAACAAGAACAAACTCAACAATGCTTTTGATTGAATCAAAAGAGAAAAACTGTGTGTTTGCGTATGTAGAGAATCCGAAAACCCTAAGCAGATCTTCAGGTTATATAGCCTTGATATCAACTTCCAGCTTGTGTCAACTCTAGTCCTTATACTTCAAGACAATTGCTAACTCTCACCAAAAGATAATATCAACCTATAACTGCAAAATACAAACATGGCAACATTAGCCCTTATACTTATTTCCAGGTTGGGTTACTACTTCAACAGATCCTATAAGGGTCTTGATTTTTGCGGCATATTGTTATCTTTTATAATAAATACGGATATTTTTTAAACATGGAAAATTCAATATTTACCTGATATAAACGTTAAATTTTCATATTTACCCACGAATAGATATGCATAATGTATCTATGTTTGAAAAAGGGCTACAGATTTGAAGATGTATCTAATCTATCAATTTTGTTGTTCCGTGTGATCATTTATATTTTATATTAAAACACAATCCTTTCAAATTTTGACATTTTTGTGTATTTTATGAATAGTGTAACCTTTTTTTTATATTAATTTTGAAGTGTAAAATAGTCATTTTACATGAACAAAATGCACACAAAGGTCGAAATTTGAATGTTTTGTGTTTTAATAGCAAAAAATAAGTAAATAATAATAATAAAATAAATAAATTACAACGAAACAACAAAAATTGACAAGTTAAATGCATTTACAAGTTATTAATCTTTGGAAAAATATGAAATTTTGATGTTTATATTGCAGAAATATAGAACTGGCCCTTTAAAATAGATCTGACCGAAAAATATTGTGTTTTTGATCAATTTATATTTTCTTAAAGAAACCTGATAAGTTATAGTGATTTCTTATAAAATATATAGATCGCAGTCAATATAATTGTACTCATGTTATTTCCAAAGAATAATTTAAGCATCTAAACTGAAAATAGATTAAAAGTCATCTAAAAAGGTAATCATCGTTACTGTAGATTCTTGAAACTAATCGAGTTTCGGTTTTGACACTTTGTTCTTGTGTATGTCTTCATTCATTTCCTAACAGGAAACCTGCTCGTAAAGCTATATGATTCAAATCTTACGAGATAAATATTTGAGATAGTCACGTAAAAGGTAAAAAGTGGTCGATCGTGTATTTGAGCGTACATTTGACTTAAAGACTCACCCAGTTCAAATAACGCAAACAATCACACGCTTACATGTGATGTTATGTCGCTATTTATCGCGGGTTGAGTTAATTTATATATCTAATGGGCCAGCAGCCCAGAATATATGTACGTTACACATGCTGAAACGTTTGCTATGTCCTCCTAATTTCCTATGAGGCTATGACCTAGTATAATTTCCAAACAAGTGAAACAACTGATATTTATTTTCCGAGCATGGGAATGTTTGTATTTAAAGATTAAAGTGTATACACAATCTAAGTCTTTTTTTATTTTTTTGCAGCTGGTGATCATGTCTCATTAGTCAGTAGTGTTTTAAGGTGACATTACTCATCTTGAGAATCGAGATTGTTGGGAAATGGTAAAATCATAGCTCTTCTCGTATCAGTTTTATCATCGTTTAGTATATGTTAGAAAGTTATCGCTGCTTGTGTGTAGTTTTTGGGGATTTCAATGATCATTTGTGCCGTATATACTATTTAAATGTACTCTAGCTCATTGATACTTCGATAAAGATATATATAGTATATATATGTTAGTAAAGAGAAAGTTTGAATAGATATACATCAGTTGCACGTGTGGTTTGTTGATAGTATCCTATTCTCGTTATTATGAAGCATTGATGCACTAAGTAATGTTTAGGTTATTATACATGATATACAAATAATAACATGTAGACATCACAAAGTACACAACGGAAGACTTAGGAATATAATAGCAATTAATTAACTGAAAATAAAACGTAACATATCTCTTGCAATTGGCTAGATCTTTTCAATTCAAGAACCCTAATTAGGGTTTATGTGGTTTAACGAATTGACCCTTACCGTTTTTCAATTCAAACCAATTGATGTAACAATAGTGTGTTACACCACGTTTTTGTACACACGTACTATTAGCGATTCGATGTGAATGCTAGTTCTTGATCACAATAGAATAACCAAACAGCTTTGTTATGCTCAAGATCACTCGTAAATCCCTTACAATGGGGATTCATTCGTCGACCAAGAACAAGAGGGAAGAAAAGAATAAGTTTGGCCTTCTAATGAAAACAAGTATACCAAAGGATGAATACATGGGGATGTATTTATAGCCTTATGGTAGATGTCAAGATTACTATGGTTTCCGATGTGGGATTCCATAGTTTCGGCCAAAAACAAGCCCAAAAGAGGGTTCCTAAAACCGTCTCTTGGCTTGTTTACTTTTCTTCGTATCCCGTTGACATTTAACGACCGATAGTCACTTCCGATCAGTACTTATCGCTCGTTTAGTCGTTTATTGTGAATTTAATAATTAAACATAATATTTTATATTAATTATTAAAACATCGAGTCTCATACGTAAAGTGCGCAATCCCGTGGTCTCGAAGTTCGAATCGGTCATACACATATTAAATATATCCATAAACCAACAGCTCCCACTTGGAGATATCTTAGTATGCGTAATGACATTGGTTAGCATCTAGCAACACGCCAATGACCCAGAACAACTCGAGTATGGTTTCCTGGAAAAACCTTTTGATGATTTATCATCATACTTATCCTTTTGTTTATAATACCATGTTAATAAGAATATGGATCTCACTCATTTCTTAATTAACTATTCTGTTTATCGCTTTATATGATTAATCAAGATTACCAATTCTTCGAACATATTCCGTAAGACCTTGGGCATGGCCATGCAAACATCTTGACAACCATACGAGGGGCCCAAGAAGTATTAAGCTTCAAAATAAATTTGAAGGAAACAAATCTTGTTTTGACTACAAGCAGAATTCATAAATTTCGCAACACTTCTGAAAACAACCCTTATAACTACCGCCACGTATAGCGTTAGATTGCTTCACAGAAATGCACTACATCCATGACTTTCTCTGGTATCTCAAGTCAGAGGATAAATATTCATGATGTACTTAATGACTAAGATCCATAAAGTACCATCATGTGGTTGGGATAAGTCCTATACTCAATCAATTGAATATCATCTGAAATTAGTCATGCTACGCATCAATATACTTTCAAGTATATTCTAACTAATACTCAGATTTGTCTTAATTCAATATCATTCCCATGTTATTGATCGACAACGGACTATTTAGAATAACTAAAGTTATTCAAGGATTTAAACATGCAAATACAGGACACAATATTATCAATGACATTAAACGTATAAAGTACTTTAATTCATTATAAATAATAATTGTTTAACATCCTTTATCCAAATACTAAATAGATCAATGCATGATAATACTAGTTAATGAATTTTGCAACAAGTCATGAGAATCACACTTGTTGAAAAGGCATAATTTCAACTAACTTTGATCTATAGGAATTTTGCGAATACATATTTCAAGAATTCAATAAGTGAACTTCTTGTATGTGTTTACACATATCTTGATATTTTCATAACATTCCATAAGGTGCGTGAAAACCTGAACCACTTTTTTATGACAATCATCTTTCAAAACCTTAAAGGTTAAAGTATTCTTTATTCTTTAATGTATAATGCAACTATGCTCTTAGTTGAGCATAACTAGCCAACATGGTCATCATCAAGGATACCGTGACTAGAATTGAGTGTCATCTCAATTATACTAGCATTATTGTATACAACAATATGCTCTTTAAACATCCGTAAAATTTAAATATTATTTGTTTGGTGCCATTCAAACTTCAAGTTCGTTGACTATAACAATTGTTGTATAGAATCTGGGAGCAACTCCAGGCTGAGAAATGCAATTCTAAATCCAAATATAAATATTACAATGTTGTTAAATCATCTTGTAATCAAGCATGATACAACAACCTTATACACAATATGATGTACAAAATGAATCTTCAAGTTAGACTTTAAGATCTCATTCATATTCTATCTCGTCAGAGGTACGTATTCATCATATTCTATTAGACTCATTTATTTACCGCATATGTTTATAACAATAAACATATATTCCAAGGTTGTATGTCTTATTTCCAAATCCTACAAACGAAGTTCCATTCCCAACTAAAACTTAATTTATGTGGAATGTAGTTGCCCATACAACATATAAGATTTAAGAAAATAAAAAATAATACTCCCACTAGCTTTCAGGAATACTTATGAGCTATCTTATTTTAGTTATTAAATCAAACATGTATTTAATATTAAATATAAGAATCATCTCCTATATGCATGCATATATCCATTCATGGATTCTTGCAGTTTGTACATATTCAAAGATTATTTGAATTCATAAAACTCCTTTGCATTACTTATCGTCATCGCAAAAGTAATTCCAGAACAAAGAGTTTTGATATTCATAGTCAAAATTTCATATCAATGAAACTAAGTATGACAATTATAATCTTTATACTTCTATTTTAATGTATCTAGGAAAGAATATTCAATCATAGTTAATTGCTTAAGTATGATTAATATTATTATCACTAAACATACATTAAATACGTGTACAATATTATCCATATGATTTCTACACAAAGATTTAAACCACTAGGGTTTTCATCCTTTGAAGACAATCATCTTCATTAAGATAAACCAAGTATCTAAAGTTGATTATCTTTATAGACAACATCTCTACATTCATACTATGATTGATTTATCACAATTCAACATTTGGTAAATTCATCATTATGATTAACAGGCTTACCATGATCCTGTAACTCATATCCCTCAGCATATTAAATATCTGAGATATCCTTGCAGATCTATTAATGACAATTCAATCATATCGAGGTCTATCATTTACATGTTTAGCCTCATCATGATATTTGCTAGTGTATTTTAGAAGATTATGTATTTTGTAATTTAATCTTTCAAGATCTAAACAAAACTCCCACTTGCCTTTAACAATTTAAAGATTACCTTTAAATAGTTTAGCAAGTAGAGCAACAATACATTGTTCTCTTTTGGGATATTACAAAAAAACATTTACAGTTCTTGACATTCGTTTGTTACAACTCACTTTACAAGTAGTTTAACAAATTCAGAACTTCATTATAAGACTTAATGTGATTCATCACATTCCATAAACAAATGGTGTCTTATCAATCTTCTAGGTTGGAGTCTTATTGAGTGTATTCAATCTATACTCATTCTACTAAGCTTGATAACTTTTGAAAGAAACTATAGTTATCTTGAATCAAACAATGCCAATAGATTTTGATTCTTCTAACTGAACATACCATAAAACTATGGTATTTCATTAGAATTAATACTGTAAGAAAATCTAACAATATTTTTAGATAACCATCTACTCTTTGGCTTACCTATTTACCAACAAAGTAAAACTTAATGGTACAATAGAATTACCAAGTCACTTGCATACATTATAACACAAGTATTCTTGACCAAGTCAAAAGACATATCAGTTATAATCCCACTATACGTTATAAGTCATTGATCAACTCATTGACTTCATGCATATGTCTTAAAACATAGCAAGTTAACGTCTTACTTTATATTGTAAGTCTTGCATTAAAAGACTTCATGTTTGTGACTTTACAAAACAAATCATAAACATGTATAATTAAAGCAATTATGAACACCACCTCGGGTTTCAATTAATAATTTCAAGTTAATATTTACTACATATATTTAAGTCATTCAACGAATACTTAAAATCAAAGTAGTATTAGATTACTTCATTTAATTATGTCATTCCATGAAATGTTCAACGTAAGAAACTATAAAATCATCCATGCTCGTTCTCACGACACGTGGATAATTTACCTTGGGCTACAATCTAGTTTACGTTCTCACGTAACATAAATTGTAACTACAAGTGTTTCTTAAATATTGAATGACATAAATATTTAAAATAGTCTTTGTTATCATCTTGACACATGTTCTCTATGGGGCAATCATACACATTTAAATGTATAATTCCTATTAGAACGTTACTCTCTTACCTTGCGGTCAAGAGAATCCATTTAAATCATATTTATATGTGTTGTGCCTTGCACACAATAAAGATTTCTCCCACTTGTGCATGTAACAACATCATGTAGCAGATAAACAACACGACATACGTTTGTTTATTTTATTAATATGATTTGTGTCATAGATATAACAAGTAGATGTAGGACTATATTGATTAGTAAAGAAACGCACATGACTCTCCTTAAAAACATAAGTGCCTACAATTGGAAAGTAATTATCTTTGAAGATAATATGGGTTACTACACAGGAAACAAAGCTTATAGCTCCCACTGAATTAGAAATCATTTCAACAAGTTCTTATTCAGTAATGCAACACAATGCTCCCACTGGATTTGACAACATTTTAAATGTTTCATAACCAGTGAAAACAACTTGCTTGCTTTTTACTTTCCTACACCTTTGTAGAACCATACGTAATCTTTACTAAGGTACTAAAAGGTTTATTCTACTCTATGAATGATGGGTTATCCATCAATGTTATTAACTTGAAAAATTGGGTATGCAATTTCTTCCTTAACAGGTCTACCATCCCCATACTGGTATGTAACACCTTTAAAAGTTAAAGCAAAACAACTAGATAAATTGTGCTAGTTTGCCTTTTACCAATTTTCACGATAATTAGTCTAGCTTCTAATTTAGTAACTCATATACATGTTTTCCAGTTAACCAAATCTCATGTTTGTTACAAAAGGATTCATTCACCAAATGAGGTAATAAAATCTTTGTGGAAAATAAGATGTGTAATTCATTGCTATGAGTTACATTAGAATTTAAACAATTCAAATGTTCCTATTATACCTTTCTCATTCATGAAAAGGAATAGGATTGAGTCTCATTCTTCTCCCATGGAAAAGAGACTTTGTTTATCTTTTCGGTAAATTATTCTCGATCAAACATTTGTTTGAAAGCAGAATGGATCAATTTACTGATCAAAGACTAAACCTCGTTTACGGGTAAATGTTGCATTTATACATTCAAAAGAATTACAAAATTCAATTTTAGCATTTTTGATAATTAACCTTTTCAAGAAAATTAATTACCCATGGTTCATAAGCATATAACCATTTAATTTTCACTGAAAACTAGGATCCAAATTGACATAGTTTCATCACCTCAGTTGATCTGCTAGTAATGAAATTATTCAAGATAGTACGAGTCGAACCTCAATTGCCAATTTTCAAATTGCAACTCCTAAATTTATGGGATTTACATCTAGCCAATTTCAATTGCCATGTAAACATGTTTTATCCTCATCTTATGCCTTGAGTTGTCAGTTCTCACTACAAAGCTCAATTAAGTTGTCCAACTTAAGAAACTGCAAAATCATCCATGCCCGTTCTCACGTCACGTGGATATTTTACCCTTTGATTACGATCTAAATCACGTTCTCACGCAAATAAAAGGTAATCTCAGGTGTTTCCGTTTCGTTGGATGGCATACAACTTAAATTAAGGGTCATAATTTTGATGTCAAATCAAATATGTACAAAGATGTCATGCATTCATCTTCGTAGCGCAAGGTATTATTAAAACAGTCACATCCTTGTTTTAATGTTTAAGCTTTTCATCATCAAACTTTAATCGAGGTATTGGTTACACCAATTAAAGAATTACTTTTAATTACCACTATATCCTACTGCTGCATGAATCATAAGACCCAAGTTATTCGGATAATTGCCACAAAAGTGGCGCGTTGAATTTAAGGTCAATTCACCCTTAAGATTTTATGCACATTTATAGGAATACTTGGTAGCTCCATTAAGACGCATAAACGAGCGGAGAATTAGGTCGGCGCGAAGCATATTACATACCCTCATCTTTAAAGTCACAATTTAATGCGTACCAACCTTATACCCATCACACACTTTGTCATTAATGGGTGAGCCGTTCTAACTATTTTGTGCAAAAAATCAATCAATTAAACGATTACGATTACTATGTTTAAAAATACATGTTTCACCATTGTTTAGGTCAGTTTATTTTTCTTATAAAATACCCTTGTTACACATAACAAACAAACAAGTATTTAAAAATAAACATATAAACAATGAATGCATAACATAATAATAAGTCATGCATATCAAATAGCCACATGTAAACCTTTTGATAAATCCTATTAATAATCAATTCTAGATCTGTCAATATGTACATGTTTAATTAAGACTCTCACCCGTTTTAAGCAATGTACAAAGTGAGCCACATGCATCGATTCATCGATTGCGCAAGTCAAAATTAAAGCATATACCACATAGCACATAATTGATTTAATAATAATAATTGAGGTCTTCCCTAATTTTAGATCTATCAAAAATTTAGTGTATATCATTTAACCAAGTAGAACATACAATAAAAGCAGATCCATGACAAAACATGCATGTATTTATCATGGATATAAATCACACTTAACAATTAATGCAATTAAACAGAGTTACGCAATTGAATACACATAAAATTGCATGCGAACTAGGGTTTCTAATCCAATTAAAACTGAAGTTTACAAAACCCTAATAAGGGCAACAACAAAAAACGGCCCCCTCAAAAAATAGGGTTTAGGTTTTGCAAACCCTAGATCTACACATACAATTAATAACACAATCAGTTTATTTGTTTTATGTGTTTCAGTAATTAATTACTTGTTATACAAGGCTCGTGATGCCACTGTTTAGGTTATGATACATGATATACAAATAATAACATGTAGACATCACATAGTACACAACGGAAGACTTAGGAATATAATAGCAATTAATTAACTGAAAGTAAAACGTAACATACCTCTTGCAATTGGCTAGATATTTCCAATTCAAGAACCCTAATTAGGGTTTATGTGGTTTAACGAATTGACCCTTACCGTTTTTCAATTAAAACCAATTGATGTAACAATAGTGTGTTACACCACGTTTTTGTACACACGTACTATTAGCGATTCGATGCGAATGCTAGTTCTTGATCACAATAGAATAACCAAATACCTTTGTTATGCTCAAGGTCACTCGTAAATCTCTTACAATGGGGATTCATTCGTCGACCAAGAACAAGAGGGAATAAAAGAATAAGTTTGGCCTTCTAATGAAAACAAGTGTACCAAAGGATGAATACATAGGGATGTATTTATAGCCTTATGGTAGATGTCAAGATTACTATGGTTTCCGATGTGGGATTCCAAAGTTTCGGCCAAAAACAAGCCCAAAAGAGGGTTTCTAAAACCGTCTCTTGGCTTGTTTACTTTTCTTCGTATCCCGTCGACATTTAACGACCGATAGTCACTTCCGATCAGTACTTATCGCTCGTTTAGTCGTTTATTGTGAATTTAATAATTAAACATAATATTTTATATTAATTATTAAAACATCGAGTCTCATACGTAAAGTGTGCAATCCCGTGGTCTCGAGTTCGAATCTGGTCATACACATATTAAATATATCCATAAATCAACAAGTAAAACTTTTCATAAGCGGTAAATACTGGGGTAGGAACTTGATGTTTCCCTTTTACGTCAAGATGTTTGTTCTAAGGTGTAGTGAGCAGGAAACTTTGATATACTAATTTGGCGATTGGTATATGGGTAAAGTGACTCTGAGTGAAAATATAGGAGGCAGAAGTGACATGTAGAAGCAGAGAATGACAAATTAACATCGATCACTACATATAAGTTACAGTATTTCACAATGACTTTTGCAGATACGTATATGACGGGCAGTAATATTATAGCAGTCATAGGTATTTTTAGCTATATAAAAAGAGAAAGAAAGTTGGCCGGGTGCCAATTGCAATTCATGTCTTCAACCCAAAAGAATATGCCTGGAATTATAGCTCCTGCTGTATTCAAAAACATGCTACGCCCCATTCCATAAGCATGCAAAATAGGAAGGTAAGTGGAAAAAGAAGGATATTTGGAATATATAAGCTAAGTACGTAACATGCGGACAGTAAGATAGGCGGAGAACACTTGCAAGGTTGATTACAGACTTTCTCATATTAAGAGTTTAGGCCATATCTGGACTTTTCTTATGGTGTTGTGGATCTGGACCTCCTGGAGCTTGTTGGTCTGTCCCGGTCATTGATCTCCGGTTAACATGCTTCAACTCAGATAAATCATATCCCAGTTTATGCAAAATCAGTCTGCTGTCCAAACTCTTGAGACCACGATAACTTGTTGCTTCTGATTCACTCAAATGTGCAAAGAGAAGTATAACGATTAATATTGAGTAACGAAGGGATGAAGATTTTGTCATTTTTAGGAAAGAATGATGAATAAAAGAGCTTGCCACCCACTAATGTAAGGGTTGAAGGAGATATGTGCATATGGTATGTGGTAACACATTGTTTAAATACTTTATTGAAATGCTAACAGTACCAAAAGATGGCCACTTTTTTCCTTATAGAAAACGACATACATTGACAGCGAGGTTATTTGATAATACTTCTCATGTGGAATGGATATATTAGAGAAAAGGCACTATAACTAAAAAGCTTTTACTGAAGCGAAATAGAAAGATAAGAAGGGGAGATTTGACGAAAAACTGTTCTCCTAAAAAGAACGGGACACATTCAAACTACATGTCTGGAGTATACGTTGCCATTTGAACGCAGAACTCAATTATCAGGATCCTTTGTAATGGAGTTAAGTGTTGTGATATCATTAGTCTGTGTAACTTCGTTACAAAGTTCTTTGATTGTACAATAAAGGGTTTTGGTAGGATACAGTAGTATTTGAGGGTGTTACATGAGGTCATAAAAAAATTTGATATCGTATATTATTGTAAAATACATGTCGGAAAGACTGTCTGCAAACTTGAGAAGCTGCTACGGGTTTGCCCCATGATTTTCTTCGTGTTTCTATAACAGACTTTCCACATCATATCTTAGTGCCACTTTTTGCTTTATGATCATACTAGTCTTAATTCATCTGCTCTTGATTGACATAGTCAAAGCAGATTGTTTGGCAATGCTCTACAGAGGTGCATACGACAATCAGTTAGAGGATATATATGCATGATGATTGGTAGAATGACCATAAAGCTGACTAATCCGACGGAATGGTTTGTCGTTATTAAAATTCCTTTTTCATGCATTTCCATATCCATTAAACAACACATATGCTATCTTTTTGTCGTTATTTGACTGCTTTAGATTATGGTGCTAAATCCATATAAGCTGTCTTGTAGTCATGTTGTGCTATCAACAGTGGAAATATAACACAAAGAACATAAAGACAAAGGTTACTTTAGAAGATAAGACAAGATTATACATTCATATTCCATGCTAGCTATTCATTGTTTATTCTCTTATAGGCTAATAATTTATCTATTTCTGATATCGAATTGCCACATATGAATTTAATTATGCCCTCATGACAATTAAAGGCTACCTTTTGACATCATAGTGGATATTTATCTTTATTTTAGATTAAATTTGTATCATTGTCTATCGTATTCTTAGTGGCTAGGTGGTTTTCTTAGTTGAAAAATACTAAACCTTTGTGGATCACCTTTTCCAGATTCAGAATTCTTGATAACATATGATTATGAGGAGGAAAGACTAGATAAATCGTGATATACATTTAGTGCATATTGCGGCTGAGAAATGACTAATTTATCTATGTCAACCATATATCATGTCACTTTAAACTATGATGAGCTAGCTATCTGTCATTTACTAGTCTTCTGCTTCAAAGAGTTAGCCTGTTTGTGTCGTCTTATGAACATAATGGCCTTATAACCGTGCTAATTTTAGAAGCTAAGATGATTAATCACATAAAATATTACTATCAAAGAAGATGTTTTAGAGCATAGAGTGTCGTAACGAGCCAAGCTCGCCACTCCAACGTGGATGGCTCGCCACCCACCGCCGGCCCTCGCCACGACACCAAGTGGCCTCGCCATTTGCTTGTTCGCCACCCCAACGACACGGAAGAAGACAAAACGAAAACTTAAAAAACTATCCGTTTTAAAACGTTTAAAAGTAAAACAACGGTTTTTTTTTTTTTTTTCCTTCTCTCTCTCCAAATTCAAATATTTACCACCCACTCTATTAATAATACCCATATTTACACAAAAAAATTCACACTTCTCTTTCAAACACAATTCAATTTCAAACTTCTCTATAAATACATATATCTCCCTCGTATGATTCTGCGAACGGGGAGTATTCAGATTAGGATTTAGGATTTATGTATTTCGTATCGTTTTAACTTTTAATATATTGTAATGTTTTTATTTTAATGAATTTTAAATTTGTTGTTTAAAATGTTTGAATTTGTGTTAAAAAAATATGGAAAATAAATAAAATGAGGGTGAGTGGAGCCCAAATGAAGAGGTTTGGGTTAGTTGTGATTGGGGGGTATTTTTAAGTGAGTGTGTTGAAGTGATGTGGAAGTAATGTGGCACATGTGAGGCCCAAATGAAGAGAAGTGACTTACCCACGATACCCTATGCTCTTAGTAATATAATTCAATGAACTTGAACACTTGTTGGGCCTCCACTCATTAGAAAAGTAACAAACGAAAGGGCGTAATATTAATGTCCACCTTTTGAGGCTGCTCTAACCTTTAGTTTTCTTCATATTATTAAAATTGTTGTAATTCCTAGAGTTAAAAGTGAATTTGGTATTCTATTGGCTCATTTCAGCATATCAGCTTCTTTTGTATTGTGAATATTCTGTAAGCCAAACCTTAGTAAATCTATATGGGACGAACAGCATAAGTACGTACTTGACTGGCTTTCAGTTTCGTTGTCTCAAGATTGCTAGTCATGCAAATAAAAGCCTAGCAAAACAGTCAAGTATGTGAGCCCAAAAATATATTAAGAGTTAATTAAACCATACTATATATGTTGAAGATTGAAGAAGAAAACTATTTCAGCACTATAATCATATCTGATTATTTAATGCAAGTCCTATAGGAACTTGTCCTTTCTATGGAAAGTCGATGGTGCTCCAGTTATCTTTGCTCTTTGTTTAATCAAGCAAGCAAAAAAAAAATAAAAATAAAATAAAAATAAATAAATCTCTAAAAAGCTATTGGCCGTACAATATCCACTTTGATGTGCCCCTAACTTTCCATTGTCATTTTACCAATAACACTAGCTCTATGGGGTTATCCTGGTATGTAAAATTAACATATAACAGAGAAAAAAGTTTGAAAGAATTTAGTTATGTTTTCATTTTCATTATTCTCAGTTATTCGTGAGATATATTCGGTAGTGTAAGTTGAGTTAAACTGGAAAAGATGGAATCTTGTTTACTGACTATTCAATTTTTTGAAATTGTTTTCTGTAAGTAGAGTTCAAATCTTATATTGGGGCTTAAGCTCTTTAGTAAAGTTAAGATTACATCTATATTGATTTCCTAGATGGTATAATACCTTCTACATTTGCATACATGAGTTTCATTGTTAAATATATCGAATTGCGTAGTAGTTACAAGAAATTAATATTTCTTATATCAGACATTGTGAATTTCTCTTTCAAGACTAATAATCGCTGATTGGTTAGGCGGTGGATTAGATTATAACTTGATGTACTGTAGTATAATGATATGCAACCTCGTATGTCATGCAGTTTAAAGTTTGAAAAGCCAATCTTTAATAGCTCTTTATGAAAAGACCCTCGTGCAAGATTTGTCTTCATCTGCTTTTCGAATTTCATATGTTGAAGTAAAAATCATGCTTTTAGGATGACAAGAAAGTGTAAAGAATTTAACTGGTTATGAAAAGGATTATAGTTTTATTAATTGTTCTGCTTCCTCGGATACCACTTGTTTTATCTTTGGCTAAATGTCTATTCCGAATAAAATGAGTTTTTTAAATCATTTACAAGGCAAATGTCGCTGGATGTATTGGCTTGCAAGTTCTTCCAAATAATCTTACAGTGAGATAATTTAGGACTGCATATGAAAAATAATGGCGCATTTGTGCGCCAAAAACAATGAGGGCATCTTGCTTCAGCTCGCATATCAAGGTTTTCGCTCTTGAAGAAAGTAATGAACAAAAAGACTGCTTTCCAGTACTTAAGGTATTTTTTTTGCTCCTTAAATATACCAAAATACCTTACCGTCCTTACGTATTATGTTCATCATGTATATTCTTGTAAATTATGACTTTCTATACCATGTGAACTGTTTGATGAAGTTGCACACCCTTAAATATTTTAATCAATGATAGTTGATCATATTGATAGCAGTAGCACCCGGGAAATGAAGGAGCATATGTTCAATTTAAATTAGTTTCGTTACTCATATGATCGATGGAATATCGACACGTGACTACACCTTATTAGATGTGTTTTAGTAAAAACTGACACAAACACTCTTTTAGAAATATTAGTATATATATTCTATTACACAGGTTGTGTGGGAGGATTTCCAGGATCGAATGATCATAACAACAACATGCCAATCATCATATAAAATAAGAATCGATAAAAGTGAAACAAGGAAGATTGGGTGAACCCATAGTATTGATATTAATAATCTGAATTGGGTTACATTGTTTGTTACAGAAAGTTACATATTTATATTATTCTAATAGGTATGTAGAAGGGTTGTGATGGTTCATTTGAACCAACAAACATGTCCCTCTGATAATAACTAACTTCTAACCGTAAATAACTAACTATAATAACTGTCAAGTGACAAGTCATCAATCCTATGTATTCAACCTTATTGGTCGAATTTTATGTCTGCTAATAATATTGTCTGTGATGCTGGTGCAAATTGCAATCCAACGAAAAAACATGCAGACTTGATTTTTGAGAAACAAAGATTAATGGATTATGTTTTCTAACATATTCTTGATCAAATAGTTTCTCCAGAAATGGAAAAAGGTCCTAAAGGACGTATCAACCTAAAATACAAACGCGTAATTTTAAAAACATATTGAATTTCATGTGATTAAAGTAAAACAAAGTTATATGAATTCTGATATAATTTATATAATTCGAGGAAAATTGAAATCCGACATTAATAGATTTAAAACCTAACGGTGTATTGGTGTGCCATTGTGGTAAAGCCTTGACATGCGAATCATCGAGACCTTTCTATTCACCATCCGTAGACATCGTCGTTGTTGGAAATGTATATATTTATAAATACGTGAATGTCCGGATTTGAACTCGTGACCACGGGATTGCACACATTACGAATGAGAATTAAAGTTAATTAATTGATTACGATTAATTATTATACAAAACTCGTCTAACGATCGTTAAGTATTTAACGGAAAATAACTAACGACCGATAAATATAAAGAGAAGGACTTGTAGTGTAAAATCTTAATATGGAAAAGATTCGGGTATCCCTTGGGGGCATTATAGTGGCCGGCCATGGGAGGGTTTTCACAACCCTAACCCTAACTTGTTCCCAAAGATTTTATAACACTATAAATACAAAGGCTAGGGTTAATGTTTTTCATAGCTTTTGTGCACATACATTAACCTAAACCTTTTCTTGTTTTCTCTTGCATAAAAAACGGCCAACCCTTTTTATAGGGTGTTTGGTTTTGTTTTTCTAAAACAAAGTTTTGTAGATCTAGCAATCGCTTTATTCGTTTGTTAATTCGTGTGAACAAGAACGTGGTAGTAAGACACTATTCTTACACCAATTGGTTTGAGTTATAAAACGGTAAGGGATAACTCGTTAAACCACTTTGTCACATCCATTAAAGAGATCTGCCGAATTGCAAGAGGTACGTTACGTAATTCTTTCATTTAATTAATTATTGTTATGATTCTAAGTCTTCCGCTGTGTACTCTGTGGTGTCTATATGATTCTATTTTTTTTTTTCATATATCTTAATCTCAACAGTGGCATCACGAGCCTTGTATAACAAGTAATTAATTACTGAAACACATAAATAAAATAAACATGATTGTATTATTATTTGCATGCGTAGATCTAGGGTTTGCAAAACCTAAACCCTAATTTTTTTTGGGGGGCGTTTTTTTGGTGCCCTAATTAGGGTTTTGTAAACTTGAGTTTTAATTGGATTATAAACCCTAGGATGCATGCAATTTTATGTGTATTGCGTAACTATGTTTAATTGCATTAATTGTTAAGTGTGATTTATATCCATGATAATTACATGCATGTTTTATCATGGATCTGCTTTTATTGTATGTTCTACTTGGTTAAGTGATATACACTAAATATTATGATAGATCTAAAATTGGGGAAGACCTCAATAATTATTATTTAATCAATTATGTGCTATGTGGTATATGTTTAATTTTGACTTACGCAATCGATGAATCGATGCATGTGGCTCACCTTGTACATAGCTGAAAATGGGTGAAAGTCTTAATTAAATATATACATATTGACAGATCTAGAATTGATTATTAATAGGATTTATCAAAAGGTTTGCATGTGGCTATTTGATATGCATGAATTATTATTATGTTATGCATTCATTGTTTATTTGTTTAGTTTTTAAATACTTCCTTGTTTGTTATGTGTAACAAGGGTATTTTTATAAGAAAAATAAACTGACCTAAACAATGGTGAAACATGTACTTTTAAGCATAGTAATCATAATCGTTTAATTGATTGATTTTTTGCACAAAATACTTAGAACAGCTCACCCATTAATGACAAACTGTGTGATGGGTATAAGGTTGGTACGCATTAAATTGTGACCTTAAAGACGAGGGTATGTAATATGCTTCGCGCTGACCTAATTCTCCGCTCGTTTGTGCGTCTTAATGGAGCTACCAAGTATTCCTATATATGTGCATAAAATCTTATGGGTGAATTTACTTTAAATTCTACGCGCCATTTTTGTGGTAATTATCAGAATAACTTTGGTCTTATGACTCATGCAGTAGTAGGATATAGTGGTAATTAAAGGTAATTCTTTAATTGGTTAACCAATACCTCGATTAAAGTTTGATGATGAAAAGCTTAAACATTAAAACAAGGATATAAATGTTTTAATAAAAACCTTATGCTACGAAGATGAATGCATGACATCTTTGTACATATTTGATTTGACACAAAAATCAAATTTATTACCCTTAATTTAAGTTGTATGCCATCCAATGAAACGGAAACACCTGAGATTACCTTTTATTTGCGTGAGAACGTGATTTAGATCTTAATCAAAGGGTAAAATATCCACGTGACGTGAGAACGGGCATGGATGATTTTGCAATTTCTTAAATTGGACAACTTAATTGAGTTTTGCGATGAGAACTGGTAACTCAAGGAATAAGATGGGGATAAAACATGTTTAAATTGCAATTGAAATTGGCTAAATGTAAATCCCATAAACCTAGGAATTGCAATTTGAAAATTGGCAATTGATGCTCGACTCGTACCATTTTGAATAATTTCATTACTAGCAGATCAACTGATGTGATGAAACTATGTCAATTTGGATCCTAGTTTTCAATGAAAATTAAATGGTTATATGTTTATGAACCATGGGTATTTAATTTTCTGGAAAAGGTTAATTATCAAAAATACTAAAATTAAATTTTGTAATTCTTTTGAATGTATTAATGCAACATTTAACCGTAAACCTGGTTTAGTCTTTTATTAGTAAATTGATCCATTCTGCTGTCAAACAAATGTTTGATCGAGAATAATTTACCGAAAAGACAAACGAAGTCTCTTTTCCCTGGGAGAAGCATGAGACTCAATCATATTCCTTTTCATGAATGAGAAAGGTATAATAGGAACATTTGAATTGTCTAAATTCTAATGTAACTCATAGCAATGAATTGCGCATCTTATTTTCCATAAAGATTTCATTACCCTTATTTGGTGAATGAATCCTTTTGTAACAAACATGACGTTTGGTTAACTGGAAAACATGTATATGAGTTACTAGATTAGAAGCTAGACTAATTACCGCGAAAATTGGTAAAAGGCAAACTAGCTTAATTTAGCTACTTGTTTTGCTTTAACCTTTAAAGGTGCTACATGCCAGTATGGGGATGGTAGGCCTGTTAAGGAAGAAATTGCATACCCAATTTTTCGAGTTAATAACATTGATGGATAACCCATCATTTACAGAGTAGAATACACCTTTTAGTACCTAAGTAATGATTACGTATGGTTCTTCAAAGGTGTAGGAAAGTAAAAAGCAAGCAAGTTGTTTTCATTGGTTATGAAACACTTACAATGTTGTCAAATTCAGTGGGAGCATTTGTGTTGCATTACTGAATAAGAAGTTGTTTTATTGATTTTTAATTCAGTGGGAGCTACAAGCCTTATTTCTTGTGTAGTAACCCAGATTATCTTCAAAGATTATTACTTTCAAATTGTAGGCACTTATGTTATTTAAGGATTGTCATGTGCGTTTTCTTACAAATCAATATAGTCCTATAACTACTAGTTATATCTATGACACAAATCATATTAATCAAATAAACGAACGTGTATCGTGTTGTTTATATGCTACATGATGTTGTTCCATGCACAAGTGGGAGAAATCCTTATTGTGTGCAAGGTACAACACATATTAATATGATTTAAATGGATTCTCTTGACTTTAAAGTAAAAGAATAACGTTCTAATAGAAAGTATACATTTAAATATGTATGATTGCCCTATTAAGAACATGTGTCAAGATGATAACAAAGACTACTTTATTTTAAATATTTATGTCATTCAATATTTAAGAAACACTTGTAGTTACAATTTATGTTACGTGAGAACGTGAACTAGATTATAGCCCAAGGTAAAATATACACGTGTCGTGAGAACGAGCATGGATGATTTTGCAGTTTCTTACGTTGAACTTTTCATGGAATGACATAATTAAATGAAGTAATCTAATACTACTTTGAATTTAAGTATTCGTTGAATGACTTAAATATATGTAGTAAATATTAACTTGAAATATTAATTGAAACCCGAGGTGGTGTTCATAGTTACTTTAATTATAAATGTTTATGATTTTGTAAAGTCACAAACATGAAGTCTTTTGATACAAGACTTACAATATAAAGTAAGACGTTAACTTGCTATGTTTTAAGACATATGCATGAAGTCAATGAGTTGATCAATGACTTATAACGTATAGTGGGTTTATAACTGTTATGTCTTTTGACTTGGTCAAGAATACTTGTGTTATAATACATGCAATTGACTTGGTAATTCTATTGTACCATTATGTTTTACTTTGTTGGTTAATGGGATAAACCAAAGAGTAGATGGTTATCTTAAATATTGTTAGATTAATCTTACAATATTAATTCTAATGAAATACCATAGCTTTATGGTATGTTCAGTTAGATGAATCAAAATCTATTGGCATTGTTTGATTCAAGATAACTATAGTTTCTTCCAAAAGTTATCAAGGTTACTAGATTGAGTATAGATTGAATATACTCAATAAGATTCCAACCTAGAAGATTAATAAAATACCATTTTTATGGAAAGTGATGAATCACACTAATTCTTATAATGAAGTTCTGAATTTGTTAAAACTACTTGTAAAGTGAGTTGTAACAAACTAAAGTCAGGAACTGTCAATGTTTTTGTAATATCCCAAAAGAGAACAATGCATTGTTGCTCTACTTGCTAAACTATTTAATTGTTAAAGGCAAGTGGGAGTTTTGGTTTAGATCTTGAAAGATTAAAGTTACAAAATACATAATCTTCTAAAATGCACTAGCAAATATCATGATGAGGCTAAACATGTGAATGATAGACCTCAATATGATGGAATTGTCATTCATAGATCCGTAAGGATATCTCAGATATTTAATATGCTGAGGATTATTAGTTACATGATCATGGTAAGCCTGTTAATCATAATGATGAATTTACCAAATGTTGAATTGTGGTAAATCAATCATACTATGAATGTTGAGATGCTGTCCATAAAGATAATCAATTTTAGATACTTTGTTTATTTAAATAAAGATGATTTTCTTCAAAGGATGAAAACCCTAGTGGTTTAAATCTTTGTGTAGAAATCATATGGACAATATTGTACACGTATTTAATGTATGTCTAGTGATAATAATATTAATCATACTTAAGCAATTAACTATGATTGAATATTCTTTCCTTGATACATTAAATAGAAGTATAAAGATTATAATTGTCATACTTAGTTTCATTGATTTGAAATTTTGACAATGAATATCAAAACTCTTTGTTTTGGAATTACTTTTGCGAGGACGACAAGTAATACAAAGTAGTTTCATGAATTCAAATAATCTTTGAATATGTACAAACTGCAAGAATCCATGAATGGATATATGCATGCATCTAGGAAATGACTCTTATGTTTAATATTAAATTCAAGTTTTGATTTAATAATTAAAATGAGATAGCTCATGAGTATTCCTGAAAGCTAGTGGGAGTATTATTTTTTTAAATCTTATATGTTGTATGGGCAACTACATTCCACCTAAATTAAGTTTTAGTTGGGAATGAAACTTCGTTTGTAAGATTTGGAAATAAGACATACAACCTTGGAATATATGTTTATTACTATAAACATATGCGGTAAAATAAATGAGTCTAATAGAACATGATGGATATATATAATGAGATATTAAAGTCTAACTTAAAGATTCATCATGTACATCATGTTGTAAGATTGTTGTGTAATGCTTGATTACATGATGATTTGACAACATTGAAAGTTGTTAGTGTAATAAAGATTTTAAAGAAATATGTTTGGATTTAAAATCACATTCCACAGTCTGGAGATGCTCCTAGATTCTATGGATGAAAATATGACAATTGTTTCATAATTGTCATTGCCGACAAACTTGAGTTTTGGTAGGCACCAACATTACACTATAACTGTTCAAAGTTTACGAATGTTTAAAGAGCATATTGTTGGTTGTACACAATGATGCTAGAATAATTGAGATGGCACTCAATTCTAGTCACGGTATCCTTGATGATGACCATGCTGACTAGTTATGCTCAACTAAGAGCATAATTGCATTATACATTAAAGAATAAAGAATACTTTAAAACTTTGAAGTTTTGAAAGATGATTGTCATAAAAGGTGGTTCAGGTTGTCACGCACCTTATGGAATGATATGACAATATCAAAATATGTGTAAACACATACGAGAAATTCATTTATTGAATTCTTGAAATAAGTATTCTCAAAATTCCTATAGATCAAAGTTAGTTGAAATTATGCCCTGTCAACAAGTATGATTATTATGACTTGAGGCAAAATTCATTAACTGAGAAGTATCATGCATTGATCTATTTAGTATTTGGATAAAGGATGTTAAACAATTATTATTTATAATGAATTAAAGTACGGTATACGTTTAATTTCATTTATAATATTGTATCCTATATTTGCATGTTTAAATCTTTGAATAACTTAAGTTATTTTAAATAGTCCGTTGTCAATCAATAACAATGGAATGATATTGAATTAAGACAAATCTGAGTATTAGTTAGAATATACTTGAAAGTATATTGATGCGTAGCATGACTAATTTCAGATGATATTCAATGAATTGAGTATAGGACTTATCCCACCCACATGATGATACTTTATGGATCTTAGTCATTAAGTACATCATGAATATTTATCCTCTGACTTGAGATACTAGAGATATGTCATGGATGTAGTGCATTTTTGTAAAGCAATCTAACGCTATACGTAACTGGTAGTTATAAGGGTTGTTTTCAGAAGTGTTGCGAAATCTATGAATCCTGCTTGTAGTCAAAATAGGATTTATTTCCTTCAAATTTATTTTGAAGTATAATATTGTTGGGCCCCTTGTAGGGTTGTTAAGATGTTTGCATGGCCATGCCCAAGGTCTTCTGGAATATGTTCAGAAGATTTGGTAATCTTGATCAATCACATAAAGCGAGAAAAAGAATAGTTAATTAAGAAATGAGTGAGATCCATATTCTTATTAACATGGTATTTGAAACAAAATGATGAATATGATGATGAATCATCGAAACTTGGTTTTTCTCCAGAAAACCATACACGAGTTGTACCGGGGGCATTGGCGTGTTGCTAGACGCTAACCAATGTCATTTTACGTTTTGTAAACATATCCAAGTGGGAGCTGTTGGAAATGTATATATTTATAAATACGTGAATGTCCGGATTCGAACTCGTGACTACGGGATTGCACACATTACGAATGAGAATTAAAGTTAATTAATTGATTACGATTAATTATTATACAAAACTCGTCTAACGATCGTTAAGTATTTAACGGAAAATAACTAACGACCGTTAAATGTGAAGAGAAGGACTTGTAGTGTAAAATCTTAATATGGAAAAGATTCGGGTATTCCCTGGGGGCATTATAGTGGCTGGCCATGGGAGGGTTTTCACAACCATAACCCTAACTTGTTCCCAAAGATTTTATAACACTAAAAATACAAAGGCTAGGGTTAATGTTTTTCATAGCTTTTGTGCACACACATTAACCTAAACCTTTTCTTGTTTTCTCTTGCATAAAAAACGGCCAACCCTTTTTATAGGGTGTTTGGTTTTGTTTTTCTAAAACAAAGTTTTGTAGATCTAGCAATCGCTTTATTCGTTTGTTAATTTGTGTGTACAAGAACGTGGTAGTAAGACATTATTCTTACACCAATTGGTTTGAGTTATAAAACGGTAAGGGATAACTCGTTAAACCACTTTGTCACATCCATTAAAGAGATCTGCCGAATTGCAAGAGGTACGTTGCGTAATTCTTTCAGTTAATCAATTATTGTTATGATTCTAAGTCTTTCGTTGTGTACTCTGTGATGTCTATATGATTCTATTTGTTTTCATTATCTTAATCTCAACAGTAGTGCCTGTATCATATGTTATGGTTGTTTGACGTTGACAATTTTTCATCGGATTCTCACATTAATTATTATTGTTTTTTACACATAGCGGGCGGACTTTTTTAATTTACCATATCACAAGCTAGACTGTTGAAAATCTTCATATACTTTGTTCTTGGTCAATCTTTCTATTGGGTTGTCCTCAACCTTTTGGTACCCACTTAAAAAAGTGAACTGACTATATATTTTATAGGCACTGCAATATCCACTTTAATATATCTATATATCATAAAATTCTCAAACTTTTCAACGTCCTTTTCATGAAATCTATTTGCTTATTTGTGACATAGGATGAGCACTAATTACAAGAGCATAATTTTCCATGCATAAACATGCAATCAACGAAAAAAATTGAATGTGTTTTGGTTTACTCAAAGTACGCGTAGTTTCTTTTTAGGAAAATAATCATCTAAAAGTCTAAAAATCGTTCATCATATGTTTGATGTTTTATTTCATAAAGTACAGTATCAGCTGTTGTTAGTTTACAAAATTATTTACCCTGATAAAGTTTACAACAAAATCAGAGATATGTTGCTTAGAAAACTTTGTGTTTCATAATGTCTCAAGTAGTTGTTTGTACTGAGATCTTCTGAGCCTCATCATGCCAATCATGATGTTTTCCACATCTAAGGTTCTTCACTGCATGCTTGAGTTATCTTATATGAACTTTGTTTAAGCTTATTTAGCAAATTTTGTACATTGAAGGTAATTTGCTGATCATAATGAGTTGTAGCAACTTGAAATTGCTTAGTATCGTTTTCTAGAGTGTTAACATTCCAAGATGATAGCCAATTTAGATAGAAGACCTACCCTTTACTCCCATAAAATTGATATATCTTCAGCATGATGTTATTATATAACTAATTTACAAATATGAAAATGACACTGATTTTGTTATTGATCTACAAAAAATGTTCAGTTTTAATTCTTATTAGTTATTTAAATTCAAAAATCCATTTAACTTAGCTATACTGTAGCTATTGTTGTGTACTAGCATATACGTGACGACTTTGTGAATGTACATAGAGATTTATAGAAGTCAAATTTATTTTTTTGGTAAAAAGTTTTTACACCCGGTGAATATATTACTCCAAAAAACGTTTAAGTACATAGGATGCGAGTGAAATCTCGCATCTCAGCCCGTTATATAGGCGGTAAAGCAAACATAACAAGGCACTACCATTCTTCAAATTTACTTGCATAATAATGTTTCCCATAGTAAAAGGGTACATAAAACTTTCCTTATACATGCATGGGAGTGACTTTCGGTGCTAGACGCTTGGTGGTACGGCTCACCAAACATTCTTCAGCCTTGTGTGTCGGGCTGCTAGTGATGCTGACCATCTGGTCCTCCGGGTGCTACTCTAGCCGTATCCACCATTTTCCGCCTATTATAGTTCTTCAATTTAGACAACTCTAAAACTAATTCATTAAGAAACTGGTTGCTATTCACCCCTCTTTCCATACCCCTAACCCCACGATAACTAGTTGTTTCCAAACTTCTTACATTTGAAAATAGAAGTAGTAAAAGGCATAATGAAATTAGCTTAGAAGCTGAAGTAGACATTTCAATTAAAACAGTGAGTTAAAAAGCATGCAAGTTAATGAGCTGAAAATCTAAAGCTTATTGAATGAGTGTTGTATAATATAGCGGAATCTATATATAGTGCATCGAGTCTAAGAAGATGTTAATAATATATTGTTTTATAGTAACACGTACAAATGCAATACCTCACATGCCAATGATAAAAGATGTAGTGACAAAGCCGTAAAGCATAAATCTCTATGATTCTTGGTGGCTTTGTGTAGAGTGACAAATCCAGCAGTGTTCCTTGTCAATATCCTTTGATCGCAATCTTTCTCCTTGTTTTTTCATATTTTAATATTGTGATTTTTGAAACGGCCAAGATTTTATTAGATATACCAACACCTTGATTGATATAGTGATCTAATAACTTTAAAGTGTTATAACCTATATTTATGTACCGAACTGTATATTAACTCTCTTTGTTCCATACTACAGTATAAGATACCCTAGATGACTTCTGCATCAACTTTGAAATCATTATAATTTTGTAATTCCAGAGATATATGGGAGGACTATAGTACTTCAATATTTATAAGCCGTTCAAAAAAAGAAACTGATATTTATAAGATGATACTGCAAGCGCACCAAGTTTAGCTTGTGAAAGTACTAATTTTCTTTCCGAAGTCAAACTTTACGGTTAATCTTTATCCGTGTTTGTTTGTGATATTATTATTCAAGATGACACAGTATAGCCGTATAAGTATTTGGAATAATTTTGAGATAGTGATCTAGTATAGATCTTATCTTCACCGTTCAAGGATCATAATTATGTCTATGAATGATGAATCTGTAGTTATGCAACCTACTTGAATTCATAGAGAATTGGAGAGAAATATAGATCAAGGGTATATTAGGAAAATATGACACAAGGTTTCTAAGAATTCCAAAATTGACAAACATATTGGAAGAAAGGGAATCTCATCTGTTAATGTATGTCCTCAGTGCTTCTCCAGTGATATTGTCTTTAAGTTGTCTATCTAGTCATCTTAAGTCACTTAGTATCATATGATGATCATGGACATGGATCATAATCTAAAGTAAACTTTGTTTTTTAATGCCAAAAAAGCCTACTTTTCTTCCCTCTTGTGATGAATCCAGTTGCCACATGCAAACCAAAGCCACTTGACCTCACCTTTTCGAGTGTGTCACTGTTTCTAAAGATCCAAAGTGCGTCGTTTAACTGTTTCCTCATCCAATTTGCTGACCCAACTTACAATTGTTTTCTTATTTCTATTGGCTCGTGCAGATAGCTGATGCGATACATTCGTGTACACTAGAGGACAGTGCCGACAACATAATACAGTAATTGGATAGGGAGGTTATGGAGGCCTAATCATAGTTTATCTTCATAAAAGTTAACTACTTTTTTCAACTTTCAACTGTCAACATAGTATTTCTATTACTAGTAGTATTTTCTTGATTTACTTTACAATTAAGATCTATTGTAACCATGTGATCTTATGTGGAAAGAAAAAGTGGAAGTCAAAATGGATGTTCTAATCCAATATATTAGTAGTATTTTCAACACTGTTACATAATCAGATAATCTTAATGATTATATATATTTTTTATATTCAATACATGGGTTAGCTTAATAGATTTACTCCCTCCGTTCCAAAAAAATGTCCGCATTACTATTTATGTTTATCCTAAAAAACATGTCGAGTTTTTATATACGGATCTTATGATTTTTTTTATTTTGCCCTTTCAATTAAAACTTGCATTAATTGTTCATCTTTAATTGGTGAAAGTAAATGTGACTTTTTATCATACAAAACTTTCGTTAATTATATATATCATAATAATTTGTTCATGGACACTTTTTTCGGGACAGGAGGAGTATGTAGCCTTCAAGACATATGTGAGTTAAGTTGATGAAAATCTCTTAAATCTTTAAGACACTGTTTGAGTTAATGTTTTGATCTTTAAGAAGCTGGTTAAGTTAATGATTTCGTAAATCTTCAAGATGTCGGTTAAGCTGATGATTTTGTAGTTCTTCAAGATGTGGTTTAAGTAAATGATTTCTGTAACCTTCATGACATGGGTTAAAGTTTTGATCTTTAAGACATGGCTTGAGTAAATGGTTGCTTTATTTTAGCTGTCAGGTGACCTTGAGCATACAGAGTTGTATACCTTGAAAAACAAAATTTCAGTAGGACATTCGTTACTGATGCAACTCAACCCTTACATGCAAACTAGTAAAATAACTTATCAATTGAGCAGTTAACATATAAGCCATATGGGCCATAAATTGTCCATTAATTAAAGCCCATATGTTTCACTTTCGTTTAGGGTGTTAATGTTATCGGGTTGTTTAGTTTATTCGGTTCGGTTAAAAAAATTCTTGGTAAAATTAAACCAAAAATCGAACCAAACCGAATTCAAATTGGATTAAACCAAATCGAAAACCAAATTTGAATTTGGTTCAGTTTTCAGTTTGATCAGAATAACTCGACTTACATAATTTATATTTTTTTCATTTAATCATTAGAATTTTAGCACCCAAAAAATTTTAAGCTTAAAAAAAGGTTATATTTATACTAAGAATGAGTTTTAATAGGTTTTTGTATATATATATAGAGTAGAACTTAAAATAAGAAGTGGTGAGAAGTGACCAAAACCACGCATTTGAGATGCAACGACTTGCATTTGATGCATTTCTATTCATATAGATGCAACATCTTGAGTTTCGAAAGTTAATTTGATGTATAGATGGTGCAAATTGATTTTCCTGATTTCGGCACGTGCAGATGAACAAAAAACAAGAGAAATCATGAAATGCATCTAATATACGTATATGCATCTGATTAAAAAGTAGAAAACACACTATGGTGCGTTATAATGCATCTAAGTTATAGGGATGCGTCTAATTTAGGTCGGTGCATCTCGGATTTGCGGTTATAGTTTTTCTTATCCCTTCTTATTTTAAGTAATCTTCTTATTTGATCCTAACTCTATATATATAAATATATATTTATGAAATATATATATTTATGTGAATTTGGTTTTCGGTTCGATTCAGTTTTCATTTTGCCAAAAGTACATCCAAATCGAAAACCGAATATTTAATTCAGTTTGGTTTAGTTTTGGCAAATTGGATTCGGTTAGAAATTCAGTTCGATTTTATTCGATGCGATTCAGGTTCCGTTTTCAGTTCCCGTGGGTATTACCCGAGTTTTGAACACCCCTACTTTGGTTAAAGTTAGTTGAGTTTGTTGGTAGTTAGTTTAGTTAGTGTTATTAGATTAAAATGTACATCTACTCTTGTCTTTCTGATTTATAACATTTAAACACAGTTTCCATTCCCTTTTGTCTCAAAACGACTTAGCTTAGTGATACAATAATAAGAGCTTGCATAGTATATATACATGCATCATATGAAACATCTCAAATATTATTATAACTGTCTCGATCCTTACACACACACGAATCCCCATGTTTACACAAACAAATTTACCTACTAACGTGTTAGTGATGATGGGGGTCGGGTCCTCCTGGTCCTGTTCTCGTTGGATAAATGTTCTTTCCCATTGCGACGTCTCTTCTAAACTGGTCTTCTAACGCTCTTCTAGCAATCTCAATTTTTCTTATACCAATGACATCACGGCTTGCACTTGACGTGATCAATAGCATTATAAACAACACACTAAACATTACTCTAGTAATCGATTTCATACCTCCCAAATGTGGTGTAATACTTGTTTGAATCTCGATACTTACTACTACACCTACAAACATGAACGTATTTATATAGGTCATAAAGCACTTAACTTTTAAGGCTGCAAAGAAGATGATTCATATGACATCAAATTTGACAATTTACACGTAGTTTTAATTCAGAGATTGGAGGTTGAACAGGTAGATAAGAACAACATTCAACAAGTTCATTGGTTGGTATTTTTGATGTTGACATTGAAGCTAATCCTATATAATCTTTTTTCGTAAAGTCATAATATAATATAAAATCATCATATTGATGTTTCTTTTATTTGATACTACTACTAGTTATAATACATGTGTACGCACAGGGTTTTGACAAAAAAAATTATTCTGTATTAATATTGAATATTGTGTCTTTAAAGGTAATTGCATATAATTATATAGTTATAAGTTTCGTGCACGCACGAAGTTTAGACATAAAAATTTCTGTTAGGTAACTCAAGATTTAATTTTATTTAGCTGACAAAGATGTTGATATTGTTATTTAAATTTCGCTACTGATATTATGTTGTACACAGATGCAAGTTTAATAGCACATAATGAGTGTTGATAAAGTTAAAGTATACTTATTTTATAATGAACGTTGATATTATGTTGATGTTTTATAAAAATGTTTTTTCAAGATAGCCTTATATAAATAAATAAAAATTACATGAATCATTGTTGTAAGTACAATCGCGTATATTTATTTTTATATTAAAGTAAACCGTGCTTACAATTTGATAGTTATATTCCCGTTTTCAGTAATTTAGCCGTATTTAAAATATAAACTCGTGTCCACGTAGGTTATTTTAAAAATGAAATAAATGAGTCCTTATTGAATGTATATAGTAAAAAAATTGATACTTATAATCTTATGTAAATTTATATGTTGTTATTTTAAAACAACATATACATTGTATTTTTTAAGATATAAAGTTTAAAGTGTATAAAGTATAAGAGGGTATTTGTTTATAATTCAAAGTTATTAAAAACCATGGAGGTTTATAATATTACACTTAACTCTATATAATTTTTAAAAAATCAACCACTAAAGTTTTTTTATTCATCTCCTCTTTTTTTAAGTTTTTGTTTTCACAAATTTGACACCTATATTATTATGTGTTTTTTTTATCAACCAAATTTCTCCACCAAATTTATTAAAGTTTGACCAAAATCAATTTAATTTTGACTTTTATTAACCAATCACATTACATGATTTTGCTTACGTGGCGAAATTGAACTCTTCTATTGGCCCAATTTTTTTTCAATGAGAAGGATTTTACAAAAACACTTCGAAATAATTTAATTCTTTCATTATATAAAAGATTTAAAAAAAAATATATTTTAGATATTTTACAACTAGTTTTATCATCTTCCTATAGTATAGTTTTTGTGTATAGTGAAAATAATAGTTATTAAAGTAAGTCTTGGATTCCAGGCACCCCTTGGTGTTACTGAAAGGTGTTTGCTTTAAATAACCGTTTTGTTTATTGCCCGCAATAGAGATTTATATGATTTGGCTTTATGTTGTTGATATTTGAATCGATTCTCAGTTAACCGAGAAATATAGCACAATGCATCTGTGTGACGTACGCATAAATTCATAAAAATGGCCTTTAATTATCTCTTAATGTACTTGTAGGTGTTACTACTTTTCCAGCCATATGCTACAAATGTGCAGTTCCTCTATCTCTAAAGTTTAAAGTTTGTGATAGTAGTCTTGTCAGACAATTGGTTTATCATGTTATCTTTCACCGAAACAACTAGATCCGAGGCACATCTAATGTCGATTTTTGTGTATAATGGTGTAGTGTGGCTCTTTTCTTGTTTCCGCGTGCCTTTGCTTGTCGAAGTAGTTATGTTTGATCATCCTGGTGCTTGATTATAAAGAGTGGTATCGATTACCATGTGTACAAACAATACATTGAGGTACAAAACTACTTCGACAATAGCTATACCATCTAAGTCTTTCATTGCACGTGTTGAAATACTAAACAATAGCTATACCATCTTAGTCATTTTGTAACAAACTACATACTCTAATACATTGCATATCATAAACGTTGAGGTACAAAAACTAAACGATAACTCATGGACTGTTACATAGCAATAGTGTACGTACTAGATTTGCCATTGTATCTAATTATCGTCAAGTAGGTTACTGGGCCAAAATTGGCTACTTTTAACCGTTAATACATAAAACAAGAAGAAAAATTATTCAACTAACGGATAGGTCAACTGTGACTCTTGCTAGTCAGAAGAACCACAATTTCTAAAGATAGTGATAAGTACACTAGCATAACTACTTAGATGCAAGTTTAATGGCCTTAGAAAATAGGTAAGAGTATATTCCAAAAATCATCATGTGGTGTAGCCAAATTTTAGGTTCAGTCCTTATCCTTTCAAAAGTGCACTCATTGTCCCTTGGAGGAATTTTTAGTGTACATTTGGTCATGGCTAAAGTTAAATTACTAAACTATCCTCTTCATCTTCCTTTCACTTTGGTCCCTGTGAGGGCAATTTGGTCATATAATTTTGGCTAAGGACTAAGAGTGCATTTATAAGTTCCTCACATAAACGACGGGTGTATTTTCGTTAGAATAGGGATTGAAGCTCTTATTTGGCCAAAACACATGGACGCCTTTTGCAATTTACTCAATAAGTAATGGTTGCAAGAAGTTCTCTCATAAAATCAATCGAATCCAGCATCTTCAAAACCATCCAGTCAAGAGCCTAGTCGATTTGTTTAGCAAACTCAATAGAACCAAGGTCGCTATCGTAGGTCCAACATGTAGGGTTTTTTCGTCAATTTGTTTGTCTAAGCTGCCACCAACCCTAATATGTCCAATCCACAAAGTACAAATTAGTGTTGGTAACCTACAAAAAAACAAATTCTTGGACTCGACATATAACTAAGTTTGTTGTATTTGGGGAGGTTAAGTGATAAAGTAGAGTAAACAAATAAAAGGTGATGATGATAGCTTATGCAAACGAAATGATGAAAAAATTTCCCGATGAATCCACGTTAGCAGGTACTGAAAACAATTTGCATTGTTAGCCCTTTAAGAATGTAAACTGTTTGACTTTTGCTAACATAATGATGGCAATATTCTAAGGTTTCTGACAATAATGTGAACCATAAAAATTTGCCAACAACGATGTATTTTGCGGTTAAATCATAAATTTATTCGTAACATCTTAGAAACAGATTATTTGAATTTTAACAAATGAGAAAATTAGGTGAAAGAGCCTATGCAAAAATCACATAGAATAGACGCATGATATAACAACAACAACTATAAAAGCAGGCTTGAGTTTGTTAAATCATATAATATAGGGTTAATGGTCTAGAAAACATACAAACTTTTCACTTTTTACTATTGTGACAATAAACTTTTTTTTTTTTCCTATTAAAACAAAACAACTTCTTAATGACTACTATTGTAACCTAATATGTCACGTGCCACAGTTAATTACCACAGTTAATTACCACTTAATGACTACTATTTGGTTACAATAGTAGTCATTAAGAAGTTGTTTTGTTTTAATAGGAAAAAAAAAAGTTTATTGTCACAATAGTAAAAAGTGGAAAGTTTGTATGTTTTCTAGACCATTAACCCTATAATATATCTAACTTAAATGATTTATAAATGCAATTAGAAATTAATTAAAATATTATTAAAAGTTTTGTTGAATGCTAACCATTTCTAAAGTTAGAAATTATGTTTGCATTAAGTAGTTAACAATAAAAGTAAAAGAGTAGCAGTTAGCAGTAAGGAGTAGTTGTTTGTTTAAAAAACGTGTTTGATAACATAACTGTAATTGTAATTATAAAGTGTAAAGAAGCAAATGCGTACCGTTTGGCGTCGCTTGTTGTCAAACATGCAAATGCTTATCGCTCCTAAAAGCTTGTTAATATTTAGAATTATACACATCTAATAACTATTAATAAAATAGGTGTTGTAGACATAGAATGTTTAGCGTCTATGAAATATTGTTTTTATAACTATGGTAAGTTTGGACATACCCAAAATATGATTAGCAAGACTCTTGTTTGTCTCAGTTGCCACCGTCCTCCTTTGTTTGTCTACTTCACTAAAAAACCAAATCAATTTCGCATGGGCAAAAGAGACACGGTCCATTTATTCATCTCTTGCAAGGTTGCTAAAGAGACATGGTCCAACGTCCTCAAATGGTGGAAGCTTAATAACCTACAATTTTCGAGCATCATAGACATCGTCACCCTTGCATCTCCTATATTTGATGCGTTGTTCGATCAACAATATGGATCCTTTGGCGCTATAGAAATGAGTTTACTTTTGGGTCCAAAAAACCCAGCAAGCATCTTATCCTTAATGATGTTAAACTCAACTCTTTTATTTGGATTTCCAATAGACATAGGATGAATTTTTATTGTTGGGTTGAGTGGTTCTTGAACCCTCACAATTTCCTCACTTCTTCTTTGTAATCTTTTCTTTCCTTGCTCCTTGCTAGGTGTTATATATATTGCCGTTCAAAAAAAAAAAAAAAAAAAAAAACGCATGGACAAAATTAATGACATTGCTAGCAAACTCAAAATATCTATTTGTAATTGACTCAACACATATCTAACACCTGCAACTACCGTTGGGACAAATATAATGATGAAAAACCCCTCACATGAGACCCACGTTAGCGTATAACGGATAAAAATTTGCATTGTAAGTCCCGATATACCATTTCATGGATGGTGATAGCCTAACGTTTTAGACACGGTTGTAAACTGTGAAAATTTGCAAATGATGTATTTTGCAGTTCACTCTTAGAAGTAAGAATGGTAATTTTGTTGGTAAAAATTACAAAAAATATTACACTCCTAGTATAAATATTAAACTCTTAGAACTGAAACGTTTCACAGATTAAAGACCTATCACATATAAAACATAACAACTTATAGCATAAATTACCATAAGAGGTGAAAAACAGGAGGGTGGATTGTTTCTAGATCTTGTATCATTAAGCCAAAGACCAGCCTAAACCGGAGGGCTACCTTGTTCACGATATTTGCGTTTACGGGAAGAGCAGGGTGTTGATCTGATGAGATGGTTTCCTTCACCTGGATCTTTGCCTTCATGGTATTCTGCACAGTTAAAGGTGTTCTTTGTTCATTTGGAATAGACATGCAAATATTTTACGAGTAATATAAAAGAAACAGAACAAAACTATTTTCATTGATGGTTATTTTTTACTCATTTATAATGAACTTGAGAGTTCTGTTGTTTACTTTATTCATTAAGATAGTTATTTTTCACCGTATTCTGCACGGTTAAAGGTGCTCTTTATTCATTAAGATAAGACACGCAAATGTTTAAATGAAAAGAAACAGAACAAAACTGTTTATATTTAACGAACTCGAGAGTTCTGTTTGCTTACTTTGGTTTTGTTTTTGAGCAGATAACATATTGTAGGAACATATATATAAAGTGGGTTTATGGCAAATTTATACAGGATACCTGACTTATAAAATAAATAAAGGATATGAATAGACCAAACTAGGATCTTATTGGTATGCTAAGATATCTCACCTGGAGTTTGGACAAGATGGAGGGTGGATTCATTCTGAATATAGTAGTCGGCAAGAGTAAATTCATCCATAAGCCTCTTTTGGGGCAAATAGAGAGTCTGCTGGTGGGAGGGAATGTCTTCCTTGACTTGAATCTTGGCTTTCACATTGCCGATGGTGTCAGAACTTTTCACTTCTAGATCAATGGTGTTTCTGGTGCCAACAATATTTATATGTATTTGCAGCTTCCGTTCCCTAGTAATAGATGGATCATCATCATTCAGAAGGAGGAGGAGGGTCGACGTGTTCTGGACGCAGTAGCAGGCAAGGGCAAGAGAGTCATCAAGCTGCTGACCGCCATAGGCTAGCGTCTGCTTGTGTGAAGGAATACCTTCCTTTCTCTGAATCAAGGCTTTGACTCTGCCGATGCTGTAGCAGCGAAGGACATATACAGAAAATGTCTTTCCAGACATGGTCTCGACGAATAGATTGAAGAAACCAGCAGGGTCAACGAAAAGATCAAGAGTAGAGTTCCCACAGATGTTGTAGTCGGCAAGGGTACTGCTGTTATCGAGCTTCATTCCGGTAAAAAAGAGTTTTTGGCAGAAGGGTACAAGATCTTCAAGTTTAGATATCTTTTGCTTCACTTCGCCAATGGTGTTGTGCCTTACAACTATCAGAGGGTAAGCATATCCATTGGCAACTCTCCGGACCAATATCTTGAATGGTGGATCCCGTCTAAACTTCTGGTTGTAGGGGTACCCAAAGTTAGGTGTCTCTGCAGGTAGAATCCCTACCATGTTTCTGACCTTGGGTGTCTTAGCCACGATATGCATCTGTACGTAATGATCCAAACAGAGAAATCAGATCACGGGGAATGTGTAGCTTCCAACAAAAATTTTCAAATCTTTCACGCGATACTTGGTAAATCCCCATAACAAGAAAAGTCTAGATTTTAAAGTCCATCAAAAACACATATCATCATAAAACTCTATAAATCACATAACACTTTGGACCTATACATTTTGTTAGTCGATGAAAAATATTTTATTAGCACTAAACTATTCAAATATACACAAACTTCAGATTTTTATTGTCTACCGCAATTTCATATTAGAATCAAAGACTAAGTATCACCTAACCGGTTTTAATACAACATAAAGTTAGCATCTTTACGGTCACTTATAATCTCGGATAAACGGGTTAATGGATTAGGTTTTCTCTATTCAGAGATTACCCGAGAGGTAGGTTTTTTCTGCTAACTTAGATGTATGTGGCCTAATCGGGGTATCCCGTGACCGTTTCCAACCCTTAACCTAGTGAGGTTTGAACACTTATAATCTCAAGTCCAAATCAATTAATTCAGTTACACTATAAATCACCTATAAGGGTCGAATACAGCATAAAATCAACACATTCAAACTACACTAAAAGTGAACCAAAAAATAAAATAAAATAAAAAAATCCACAAAAACAGTTGGACTCAACACAAATAAGCATCAAACATAACATAAAGTAGATAGTTAATTATTATCAGCAGCGGAAAAAAAAAAAAAAAAAAAAAAAGCTAGGAAGATACCCTGTGAGATTAATAAGATTTCCAAAACGTTAATGGATGTGCCCGGCCTTGAGTTTTATAAGAATGAACGACAATAGTCGGTTACAGTTATAACAGCAGGCGCGTCACGAGTTCTGGATATCATAATCATAATGGGTGAGTTTTAATTTATTTTACTAGACAGCCCAACTAAACAATTTAAGGAGAGTAATTAAATTTGTTTGTTCTAATAAAGGCCCAAGTTAAAAAATATAGTCGGTTAAAAAATATAGTAGGTGTAGTTTTATAAATTTTATGTATAAATATAAACCCACCACATCATTCATTCAAATCGATCACCCGGATCTACTCAATCGATTATTATTTTCCAGGGTATTCGTAATTTGCTAAAGGTTTATTGTTTTTTATTTTCTATCATATTTTAACTCTTATTGTTTTCTGTTATTCCTCATAATAATTTCTTCTTTTCGTCAGATTTGCAAACAAATTTATGTATAAGTGTCTTACATCATCTGCGTATTTACTCCTTACATCGTCTTTGACGGTGCCAAGCTACCTGCCAAGGAGACCGCATATGCCAATCGCTAAGAGTATGGTTTCTTTTTCTTTGTATATATTGATTTCGTTTTTGAATTCATGTTTTTACCACTTGTTTTAAGTTTTTTTTTTTTTGGTTTTTACTGTTAGACCGAATATCTCATATCATTGATTAACATAATTCACGTAATCATCATAATGTAATTGATTGTGATTTGCTTGATTGTAGGATTAATTATAGGCGTTTAATCAGTTGCTTTTTCAATTTCAATCAATTGTACATTCAAGCTTTTATGATCTACACATGGCTAATACAAATATGTCGGTCTTCCGAGAGCTTCAAGAGGTAACTGAAAGCTATTTTAGCGGAATTCCAATGTCTTGTTTGTCTTGGTTAGAGAGAGGTTACCAGAATAAGTTTAACAAATCACTAGACTATAAGTCCTTAGGTGTGAATGATACTAAGGGGCTCGTTGATGAGATGCACAAGAAAGGCATGGTGTTTTTTCAAGAGCGAGGGGGCGGGGTTTCTACGTGATATCTGCTCGTGTGGTAAAAAGGAGACGAGAAATCATTTTGAAGGTTAAGGTTCAAAAATAACTCGACATGCATTCCGGTGGAATCGCGTTCGATTCTTTTGAGGGTTTATACAAGGATCAGTTTGCGTGGAAACTCGACTATGGTTACTTTGCTTTGACCGATCTTGATCATATTTGTAAAGTCTTGAACGATATTCTGGTGGTCGAAGTAGCAAATCCCTCAGGAGAGAAGGTGATAAAGGCGGCGGTGGCGGTCAATATCAACAATTTATGAAAAAGGAAGAAATGAATGAAAAGATAGAGGGTTGTCGGACATAAGAAGAAGATGATGATATTTTACTTTCTGGATCTTTGGGTAAAAGTATTTTTGTTGGATTGTTTCAGGAGTATGCTTCTATCTTAGTTTTATGGGTTCGAATGTCAAAGTTATTTGTTTATGTTTTAAAACCTTGCTGGATGGTTTGAGACTCTTTGTTTTGTTGAGTCAATTGTAAGTTTTGTTTGGAAACCCTTGGCATCTTATTTGGTCAATATTAATGTTTGGGTGAATTGCATATATATGCCTTCAAAAGACAAAAATTGCATATATATATCCGACCTAAACCTAAAATTGCATATATATCCTTCCTAAACTTTAAAATTGTCATATATATCCAAATAATTATTTTTTACATATTTTAAATCACAAAAAAAATAAAATTGTTTGTTTGTTAGTCGACTGTTTGTACGGCTTTGTTAACAGTCGACTAAAGTCGACCGTTGGTATCAGTCCCTAATGTTGACCGTTGGTACAATAAGATTACCAGTCAACTTAGCCGACCGTTGATACTAGTCGACTAAAATCGGTCGTTGGTACGGTTTTATTACGAGTCGACTAAAGATATCTTTAATAAAGCTTGCCTACAACTCTGTTTGAAGAATTTCGCTCGAGCCAGAGCGTCCGGTGTTCTTCCGCTCTGCGAGGGAGTGTTAGACCGAATATCTCATATCATTGATTAACATGATTCACGTAATCATCATAATGTAATTGATTGTGATTGGATTGATTGTATATAGGCATTTACCTTATTTAGCTCTCATTGTATTCTATATATAGGTTGCTCCTTGTCAATGTATGATCGATCAAATAATAAACACAGTTTACTGTTTACCTATTATTCTACTCAACATTTACTTGATAAAAAAGCTCTTTGCTTTAACTACTTACACATATGACTCAGGTCTACATTATATAGACTTTTAAGGTTTTGTTTGTTCTGCCCAATAAAACTTTTTTCGTTTAACTACATACACATGTGAGATTTTGTTATAAAACTTTTTTGCTTTGTGTACACATGAGGAGCAACTTGATTTATTGCTTTTAGCCCAGAATATGCCCACTGAATCTGGTGAGTAAAGAATTTAAATGAATGGGAAAAGCTTTTATGTCAAATTTGTTCTTTATATTGAGTTTATATCACGTTCTAAGAGTAAGTTCCAAATATATATATTAAATCTATTTACTATGATACATGTAATGACACCATCAATCCATCATGAATCATTGAATCATCTTTTTTGAACTCCTCACTAACTCACTCTAATTGTGTATAGACACTGAAACATAACAAGATATATAAAGTTAGTGGTTGTGCCTTACGAGGCTGATTTTGCGGAAAGAACAAGAACACATGGATGGCATTTTCACTGCAGATGCTCACCTAATCCTCTACGGATGCGGGAAGGTAAGTAATTTTTTTTTACAAATGTTTTTTTGCTGCGTAAATCTCTATGATTATGTTCATTATAACCTGCAACTTTACCACAAAAATCATCTTTGATTACGAGTATGAATTCTCGAGACAGGAGCGGTAAGCTCACAACAGTGGTTTTACAAGCTTGCATGGTAGGCGGGTGTGACTACTTGTGTAATTTACCATGCGTTGGCCTAATACCAGCCATTGACACCCAAGCGTATCAACAAGTAAGCCATGACCATTCACTAGAACCAATACATATGATCTTCATGCAGTTTTTGACAATTTTTTGCTAACTTTCAAACGTTTTATTACTTTACATGTTACGGGGTCTTAAAGCTTTGAAACTGATCATTGTTAATAAAACCGTGGATATTGGGTTACGGTCTTCACGGTAAAGTTATGAACCGTATACACTACCGGACAACCCAACAACCACCACGCCCTTTACCAAATGAGGCCAAAGATGATCAACTGTACATAAGGCCTCGGGTACTGCTTACACCACTCGATACATTTGAAGATATTGCTAACGGGATTATCATCCCATTACCAAAGATAGATACTCCCGCGAGCAATATTTGCTGCAGTATCAGGTGATGTAGCAATACCTACGGTTGATCATCTTCGGTCTCCATTTGGAAAAAGGCGTAAACAAACAATGGTTTTGCTTGTTGGGTCATAAACATGCTAGTGTCCAAGTAGTTTTGTCTCTCAATCCGATACTTGTTTTACGATTTCAAAGCCTTAAGCTACATGTAAAGGAATCAAAGAAAAGGTTGTAAAAACCGCATGTACCTCTCGACTTTCAGTTTGCACACGTCATCATTTCCCTACACTTTTTCACGGTGTCAATCTTCAGGGTATTAGGCCATGTGTGTGGTAGATTAGACAAGGATAATCGCCGACCCCGGTTCAATCAAGGAGAGTAGTGTTATATAATATTTGATGCAATATATATGATTTGATTTAGAAAGTATATTTTTATTGGAATTATTGTAAACACCATATGTCCAGTTGAAATCGCAGAGTCCAGTCAACGACGATACTCCCAAGTAAAAGTCCTTCAAGTACAAGCCATTCTCGAAAGCGCGAACACTTTGCTCCCTTCTAGTCTCGAAGAATCATACTCATAATAATTTCCCTCCTAATCAAAGATGGATCTCTGTGGTAAAGTTGCAGGTTAGAAAGAACACAATCATGGAGATTTATGCAACAAAAAACATTTGTGAAGGATAATATCCGTAGAGGAGGTGGCAAGAGGAGAAGACATGTCTCTCTTTGGCGTCGAAGGTGGTGCGTTCACTAGACGCGATAAGTGACTAAAACTTATTATGCTTAGGTGTCATGCCGCTAATTGTCAAAATTCAAAGATCGATTCAATGATTCATCATTGTTGGAATTATATAACATGACTATCACCTATAAAATTTTCAATCAAACATCAAAGAAACACAAGCGTATAGCCACATGTAATTAATTCCACATAAAGTAGCGCCTTTTTATGGTTCAACAAGAATCAATTCCACAATCAATGGTTTGAAGAATTGAGATGAACCTAATTAGGTTTATAGGATTATAAAATTACCCACCGTTTTGTAACTCTAGGGTCAAAACAATGCCATAGTGTGATTGTACCACGCCTTTATCTTCACGGACTAATGTATGCAATTAAAGCAAATGCTAGTTTAACTAACAAAATTTCGTTTTGTTAAGGATCAAAACAAAATCGTAACAATTATCAAATAGATTGAATGACAAGATTCCCCAATTGTTTTTGATGCAACATGAATGGTGGCTTAGTTAGTACCATTTTGTACCTACCAAGCAAAACCGTAGTTCAATCTTTACCAACAACATAATTTTTAGCAAAAATTTATGAAAGGTCTATTGGGCCTTACCATTGATCTTGTCAAGACACTAGCCACATAAATCGAATAGTAACCGTAATAGGTTTTATCGCAACCTAGGGGAAGCTTTTGCTTTTAAAATGACAAGTACACACAAAAATAAAAATATTTATATTTATAGGGTCATACTTTCCAAGACCACCACTAACATGCAAGCTTGTAAAGCCATCTCTTTTTTGAAACCACGGAACACTTTGCTACCTTCTAGTCTCGAAGAACCATACTCATAATAATTTCCCTCGTAATCAAAGATGATCTATGTGGTAAAATTGCAGGTTATAAAGAACACAATCATAGAGATTTATGCAACAAAAAACATTTTTGAAAAAAATGCTTACCTTCTTGCATCCGTAGAGGATTAAATCAACATCCGCAGTATGAGTCAGGAAACAAGATCAGCCTCGAGACGACCACAAAGTTTACTTATTAAGGTGACACAATTACATTTCAAAAGATCGATTCAATGATTCATGACGGTGTCATTACGTAAGGTCATAGAAAAGACGATCTCATGGGATTTTTCTAGGGCTCTTGGTACAAAGGCTTTTTGAGCCACTCACTATTGAGATCAATCACTAAGACATATCGCATGTATTTGTTTGATTTGGTTTCATCGTTTTCATTATGCGGATCTTTTGTTATCATGATTGTTATTGAAGGCTAAGCACCTTTGTGTTTTCTAGTTATGAATCTAATCAATGAATTACATGATTTGATACGGTATTAGGTTCTTAATTCGGGTGAAATAGATATGGCCTTATGGGGCTTTAAATACGATTACATAATAAATCAAACAACAATCAGGTAAAAGGAGTAGAAACACCACTATGATCACAAAATCAAAATGGCTCTTCTCATTGGATGAGTTTCAATGGTGATCAAATCTCCCTCGCCGTTTACAACGGCATTATAGACCTTTTTTTATATGCTTAAATTCCCTGCATTGTTACTCTTTACAATGCCACTATAAAAAAACCGATAGAGAATTGAGTTTAAAATTACATATTAAAACACCAAAGACAACAAAGTTCCAAAGTTAAACCCTAAGGTTTGCGATTGAATACTAAAATTAAGATTATAAACCAATAATTAATTTGAGGGTAAAACCTATGACAATGGCAAAGAAAAAAGCTCTTGCAAAAGAACTTGGACATTTTGTCATGGGAGCCAAAACACATGACCGGGTAAAATTTTATTTTGTGATACTCAATCGTAGAAGCTTAGTTAGTTAAACCATTTTGTACCTACCAAGCAAAACCGTAGTTCAATCTTTACCAACAACATAATTTTTAGAAAAAATTTATGAAAGGTCTATTAGGCCTTATGACCGGCTTGTCTACATTACACCATTAATGAGTTTCAAATTAGGCGACTTTGTAGTCCCAAATGTGCGTGGACTTCACCGATCTTCAACAAAGCATGTCCACAAGATCGCTACCCATTACCGAGATGAAAATAGAGTCGTGCGGATATCCATTGTTTTATAAGTGTTTCCTCGATGCGCAAGGATATCATCAAATCCGATGGCCAGGGATGAGAAAAACGGTTTTCACACAAAATCATCGTTACACGAAAATGCCCTTTTTGAAGAATGCAGCGCCACCTACCGGTTAAAGTAGATTAAATACATTTATGAAAAAAAATATTTAATGTGGAAAAGTAAAAGATCATGATGTGGATATTTATTGTGAAAGAGTGATTAAACAACTCAAATTGGATGCGCTTGGACAAGTACTCGTAGCCGAAAAGCGCAAACACTTGACAACGCCAAACTAATTTTTCCCGCTATAGTTCCGCCATTATTTTTACTACCAATAGTTTCCGCCATTATTTTTTGCTTACAAAGTAGTTTCCTTATATATCGACAAAACATATAACCCCGTCGGATTCCACAAAACACACATAACAATATAATGGTGATTCGCCCATTAGTTGCGGAAGATATCGTCATATATTAACTCTTTCGGGCGACAAGTGGGGAGCGCTCTGTGATATGTTGTTTAGTTGTGTGAAGGCTTCTTATAAGAACATCGTTGATGAGTCCACATTCGGAATGGTTAAGGAAAGAATCTCCCTTTTGATGAAACTAATGAGTGTTTTAAAGAGGTAGAGATTTGTCTAGACTTCCCCTAGATGAAGCAATTGGACCTCCTTCAACGCAAAGGAAGGAAAAAGATGAAGCCGAAAAAAGCCCGTTCGATTACACATTTGATGATGCGGGAAATAGGGTAAAAAATCTTGAAGCATTGTCTTTGTCAGCGGAGAAGACATGGGTGCGTTCTATTAGGTATCCGAGGAACAAAAAATTGAAGGTACATTTTGGGATTTAGCTTCATATCGTTTGATTTTCGAGAGTTTTTTGAACGTTTCGTTTGTTGTCAAGTTGTTTCTTTATTCATGTGTAATTTAGTATTGGCTGTTTAACCATAATCAACTTAGAACATGGTCAAATTGAAAGTTACATAGTAATAAGTTATCTACCAATAGTACCGGTACTTGGTGGTTAACATGATCTTACCAAAGGGCATTGGAATTCGTAAAAAGGGGTGTGAAACCATAATTTTAACTCATCTTTACAAATCCAGGCATGTGATTTGATTTATCCTTTGACGGATACATACTACAAGAACAACAACAACATCAACTACAACTACACGAGACTACATATTTTCCATGCACCTATCTCACAAAGTAATGCATCCTTGTGGACATGCTTTGTTAAGATCGGTGAAGTCCACTTGCCATTTCAAGTCGCCACCTTACTCTTGTCTTTAGCTTTTTGACCATTCAAGCCCTAAGACTTTTTCATGGCATAATTCCCGCATCCACTAGTTTGTGTCAACCTTGAGAAGAGATTGTTCTACTCGCAAATTGATCGCGCTTCTTCACATAAAATATCCGTACCCATTATCTTCTTTTATGCTCTTACGATAATGAAGCGTTATACCCCAATTATTTGTATATTGGCTACATAAATAAAAATTTATGATTCCAAGTTCACCTTTTGCAGAGGACATGCATAATATTTCCGTTGATGAATATTCTTTATGTGATGTTCTTAATTTTATACCACAATAACACATAAAAGGATTAAATGACTCCATCTCAGGTTTTGAAATTTGTGTGAAGATAAGAATTCGTGAGGTTGAGTGGTTTTGAGGATAAGATCTCAAGTTTTCTTTATGTGTAATAGAGCGTGTTACATTTTTGCGGTGGGATAGTGGCTAGTATTGGAGAGTTTTGTCCACTATTTTGGAATTTAAGCATCCCGCGCCGTTTTGATGAGATAAAGCATAGTATAGCGATATCATCTTGTCTCGATAATGCCGTTGTATGGCAGATTTGATCACCATCTCGATTCATCCGTTTTTCATGTCGACCGGTAATCGATTTGCCCCATCATATCACCCGTATAAATATCAATGCCGCTCGACCGTTTGCTTAACATATCATGATAACGATATCACCTTGACTCGTTAGTGTTACATATCATGTATGTCCTCCGATGCTCCACCATCAACATATCTCATGTATAAGGATGTCATCTTCACCCGTTCATTTAATCTCAATGGTGAGGCTCAACCACTGCGTTGTTTAACATTTCATGTATCCTGGAAAATCTCGACCTTCCGTTTTAGTGACATGATTGTATCATGTAGATGGTGTCGCATCTTTCCTCGGTTAACATCCTTCACCTTGTTTAATCTTACGCCTATCCAATTTATATTTTTTAAATCATTTTCAATCAATTTAAATATTTTATAACTAATTTAAATTATTTTTAAATTATTTAAATTCATTACGTGCGTGGTAACTAATCCACTCCCCACTCGCCGATCCTCCTAAATTTTTTATAACTAATTTAAATTATTTTTAATTTATTTAAACTTTTTATAACTAATTAATTAATTTTTAAATTATTTAAAATTTTTATAACAAATTTAATTTATTTATTATTAATTAAATAATTTAAGCACATTCTAATATACATAAAATAAAGGAAAAAAAACAAAAACAAAAAGGTGGACATTGTCGTACCCTTTTAACAAAAATTTTCACGAAAAGTTAAAAACCGCCAAATAATTTGAATAGCTACTTGCTATCCGCCGCAGCTTTTTGGACAAAGGACCGTGTGTCTCAAAAATGACTACAATAATTGGCGAGATCAATCTTCATCTCTTTCTTCAACATTAACAAAAACTCCTCCAACCTTTGTGAAAAAAATCCGTAAAAATCCCATTCATAAACCCAATTTTTTCAATTCGACACCACCAAAACACTACTATCACTCGTAACCATCAATTACACACGCACCACTGTGCACAATTTGTAGAATTTCCCCTTGTTATTTTGTTTTGACCCTAAAATTTTGTTTGTTAATTTAACTTATTTAATTATGGTTTGTTTACAATGGTTTTATCCGTTGAGTTTTGTGTTGGTTAGATGGTCTCAATTCTTCACCACCATTGAGCTCCGTGGAACTTGTTGAACCCATTCGCAACTCCACCACCACCACCTTTTGTGTTGGTTAGTGGCACCACCTTTTTTTAATTTTGTTAATGTGTTTTGATACGATGCGTCGTAAAAGTTTTTATTAATTTGGCGTCGACAGGTCACTGTCTGGGGCGACAATAGTTTTGTTTAACTATGATTTTATTGTAGTGTTTGAGAAATCACAGTAGTGGACCCATCGGGACGGCCACGGGAGCGACATGTCTCTCCTCCTCTCTCTCTCGGTATCTCTCTTCTCTTCCTCTCTCGCTATCCTCGTTATCTCTCGAGGATGAATCTCTCTCTCTCCTTTCTTCACTTCAATTTGTACTTGAAATAGGTATATATATATATATATACTTATTACTTTATCGATAATGTTATATACTTTTATTACTTTGCGATAATGAAAATGATCTGATATCGGAAAAATGTCATGTGATAGCTTTATTAATACTATAATCTTAAAGTGACCGTGTTAAAATGAAAATGATATGTGTTATCGGAAAAAATGTCATGTGATATGTTATCTTCCTACTTATAATATAACTTAAAGTCCTGAAAATGATATGTGATATCGGAAAAAATGTCATGTGATATGTTATTAATTGTTACTTATACTACTTAAAGTGACCGGTGGGATGTTAAAATGAAAATGATATATGATATCGAAAAAATGCATGTGATATGTTATCTAATTGCTTACTTATAATACTTAGGTTAGTGTTAAAATGAAAATGATATGTGATAGAAAAAAATGTCATGTGATATGTTATTATTGTGACGATAATGAAAATGATACTTTGGTTAGTCAATATTGTGATTGTTAAACTTATGTTGCTGTTTGAAGTTAGGACTTTAGTGATTAAGTGGAGCCTTAAAAGGCTTTAGGGAGAATGGATCTCTAGCGGACTGCCTGGTTGTCCCCTATAAGCTTTGATTCCGATGATCAAGGCACCTTCTCACCGGTTTTTAGGCACTTATGCAGACCGGTTGTCCCGTAAATAGTCTTATTGGGGAACAAGTGAGGCTTCTTTCCTTGATTGCGATTGGGAAGAAATTCTGATTCTTATAAAGGCATATAATGTCGGCACTGAGGTTATATTTATTGTTTATTTTATTTCTATTCTTATTGTTATTGACCGTTTAGATATGCTTGTTATGTTTAAAGTTGTGTGTTTGATTAAGTCGTATACTTTTGCTTGAGACCTATTTCAACCTGCGCTTGGTTGAACTAATGAGAACAATTCAGGTTGGGATAATCTTTATCACGGTGGGGAGGGTAAGAATCGGTTATGGTTAAAGAGGATGCTATACCGAAAATACAAACACAGGTTTCAAGTCTAAATACTTTGATATCCACGAGGGATGCCCTTTATATATCCGCCACCCGAATGAAGAGAATCCAAGAGGAATGGGAGATGTTGGTTGGTGGTGGTTGGACCAAGCGGATGGCAAGATCGGCCAAAATCGGTTGGGAATGATTATCTCCGATCTAAAAACAAGATTTTAACTCCTCCATCGTTCATTCAAGGCGAAACCATGATGTAGATTCGTTATAATTTTTGTGATTTTTAAATGTTTTTATATTGTTTATATTTACCTCGTTATCAATTTATTTTATGATTGTATGACTATAGGGTCAACAATAACAATCAAAGATGACTGATTGAAACTTGGAGGAAGTCATTGCAAAAAAAGGCACATTTAAGAAGAACACAGAGGGCTCATACGTAAGTAATTTATCTCTTAACATGCGTCATTATATTAAGTTACTTCTCATTTATTATTTTTTCCTAACTTACTTTTTTTTCTTTTTCTTTGAAATCCTTAGATGGGATTAGGGCCCTTCAAAGAGTCGAGCGGTGTCATCCGCATGGCGGCATAGAAATGGCATTGCGGCGTACGTAGTTCTTTGACAACCGCCAGAACATGGCTGAAAGGAGTTACACGGTGGTGGATCAACCTCTCGCGTTCAAGCGTGGGCGCTCAAGATTACGTTACTAGGGTCTATACACAATTGATTGGCGATGAGGGAAACCAAGGTTGCGCAAAGACGGGCTCGTCAATGATTCACGTGGCTAGGGACAGGTTGTGCGGCCCAAGCATTGGGACATTCGGATCTTACCTTACTTTTCACCCACTACAACTCACAAGGTAACATTTGGTTCCTTTCCCGGTACCCATGGGACCCTTATGGTTTCTAAGCTCCCATTTTCAACCCCAATAATGCATTTTCCGGTTGTTATCGCCCCATCTTTCCCAACTCTATCCAGGGTTCTAGTTCGAAGACCTGCAATGCGCCACCATCTAAGAGAACTCACAAAATAATCATAAACATTTGGGCCAAAATTCATCATTGTTGATAATAATGATTTGGATAATAATGATGATAATAGTGAGGATAATATTATCTGTTACAGCGATTGATTGTTCTTTGAGGAGTAAGGAAGTTTTGTGAATTTTAGACTTATTAATATTATGGAATAGTATTGTATTTTGAATAGTTATCGTGGATTTATGTTAACTTTATAACTTTGAGACATGTTAGCTTTATAAGCTTGTGACTTGTTAGTTTAAGACATGTTATTTAGGAAAGGCCAATATAATTTAAGAGTAGTTTACTTTGTATACATATTTGTTGAATGGTATGGTGGAATTGTAGAATATTATTGATCCGTTTAGTAATTTGGTATTGTATCATATTGTCGATTTGGTATTGTGGATTGTGATTGATTCAGTTGTATTTGTTGGTAGATTTTTTCCGAAAAAAATTCCGGAAAAAATCTGGAAAAACTGCATTTGCTGCATTTTTTTTTGCCCACCCAGGAAAATTAGGGACGACATTGTCCCTAATATAGAGAATCATTGTCGTGCCATTACGCACCACAAATCATCCCAATCCATTGCCACGTGTAATTACGGTTTGGACGACAATTAATTTGTTAAAATAACATTTTATCGTTATTTTAAAAAGATTAAAAAAAAGAAATTTCAAAAGTATGTCGTGCCAAAGATTGTTTTTCAGGTTATTCCTTTATCGAGGGTCCCACAATTATGTTGCCAAACCATCAAAGAAGGTGTCGTGCCAAGAATTTTTTTTGGTCATGCAACAAGTGAAGGGTGGCTTAGTTAGTTAGTACCATTTTGTACCAACCAAGCAAAGGCCGACATGTGCGTAGTTTCTTTAGTCAACAACATATTCTTTGCATTTTGGCATGAAAATTAATGAAAATGTTACATTTTTTGTAGATACAGTCCACCACATAAATAGCGTGAGGCGTAGGGAGTAACTGGAGAAGTTCTATGGCTAAAGTGAGAGGTCTAAGAAGTTTGAGGCCCCCTTGGAAGATTTTGCATTATATTTACTCCCTTTTGTCATTAGGGTTAATCACCCAAAACACACACCGATACAGCCTCTCTTTCTCTCATATATCATCTCAGCCTCCGTCCTCCAAAAATATCCAAACCTTAATCTGCTATTATATTGCAGAATTCTTATATTAATCGTAAAAATTTTCCTGATGAAACAAAATTATTTTGATAGAAATTGTTATTTGAAAGGAAGAGAAGTGCGAGAGAGCGTTTTGTAAATATTGATGCAAGTTTTAATTATAAGGAGATCAAAATTGAGAAGTCGGATTTTTTTTTTAGTAAATACCCAAAATCTTTCTTATTTATTCGATTTCAGGGTTAGAGAGTTTTTTTACATTGCATTCTTAATTGTTTTTGAGATGTCAAAAAGAAGTATAATTAAGGAAGATTATCTTCCTGTGGAGTTGATTCATCATATTCAGTTATTGCTGCCTTTAAAAGAATCCGCAAGCACTTGTGTCTTGTCAAAGTCATGGCTACGCGCTTGGTATACCCTCCCTACCCTTAAATTAATACCTCATGAACTTGATAGTGACGAAAACGAAACAAAGTATAACAAGCTCATTCATACCACTCTGCAAAGGTACCACCGAGACAACATACCCATCGAGTCTTTTCACCTTCACCTGAACATTAGAAAAAACAACTTGAATCTAGAGGATGTCAAAAATTGGATACGACTTGTAGTTTCCAAAAGCTGTCTCACAGACCTTTCACTTTCTATCGACTTTTTTATTGATGATCAGTCTCTCACCTTGCCAAATGAGTTATTCTCTAGCCAAAACCTACATACAATCAATGTAACCTCATCAATTGATTATTTCCATTTCCTTCTTCGAATTTGTTCCAATCATCCTGTCATCAACTGTGGGTGTCTACGTGTACTGGAATTAGAACGCGTCGTTATAACTGAAAATGTGTTTCATAGCTTGTTGTCTACTTGTACCTTACTTGAGAAGATTAAACTCTTGTGGTGTGATGGCTTGAAGAATATTAAGGTTAAAAACCTTCTTCGTCTTAGCGAATTGGAAATTTTATCAATTGAAGAGGACGATCATTGGGAGATCAATAATGTACCAAGTCTTTGCTCTTTTTGTTACCGCGCGTTATTTGCTTATAAGAAGCCTATACCATTTCAAATAGATTTTTTAGCAAGTGTGACACAATTATGTATAGAGGGTGTGATTATTGATGATTTGTTTTTTAACACTGTCGAATCAAAGTTTTCTGTGCTTGAGAGTCTGACCCTTGGAATTAGCCGTTGGGAGCTTGAAAACATGGTTATCACTTGTGAGTCGCTCAAGTGGTTGACCCTAAAACTATTTCAAGGCTGGCAGGTCAATATACAAGTGAATGCTCCAAGATTACTTTCTTTCATTTATAGTGGCGGTAATATACTACCTCGTCTCCTTTTTCGAACCACCGCTCCCGAGCAAGTTAAGCTTACTTTCTATGCATGGGAAGATATGGGTCATTCGTACTTTCTCAGGATGAGGGAAGCACTCAATATATCGAGCAAGTTTGACATCAACATAAGTGGTGCTAACCTTGATTTAGTTGTGCGTTTGAACATTGATGTTGATGATCTCAAAAGAAGGGTCTTGTTTCCAGTTGGGAACGTTCAACTTACACTTTTTACAAATTTAGATGAACACGCGTGGAAGAAAACACGATTCTTTGATGCATTTTTCTTGATCTGCCATCCGAGTTACATAAGGTCCTCTTACCAGGTGATAAGGAAGATGATGGAAGGGAGTACGACTCATCTAAACGAAGTTTTATTGAAAAATCCTTATAATGAAAATTGGGAAGCTCTAACAAGTTCTTGGATAAGGGTTCTTCACACATTCCCTGGTGACCTTGAGTGCAAATTGGTTTCCTCTAAATTGCAATATTTTGTTTCCTCTTTTATTATCTTTTGATAGATATATAACATTGTTTCTGCATCATTAGCATTTTGTTTTAAGTATCTCTGCCACCAGGTCTCGATTAGACTAACAACTCCCAGCCTAGCCATCCAGTTTCTCATTAAGGGGCTTTTGATTTGGTAGATACTATCCCACACATGGAGACATAATCAATGGTTTCCCTGGCATCATTAGCATTATTTATCAACTTTTTTGTTTTCAAAGATTCCTGAATATCACCTGTTTGATGATTGGGAGGATATTCATACCCTCCAAATTATAATAGGGCAAATCACATAATAATGTACTCAATGTATCCTACTTTTTTTAAGTTGCAAACTCTCTTTACTTGCCTTACAGTTCCAGGTGCTAGCTAGCCACAATAGAAGCCCCTAGTCATTGATGACTTATTTTTAACCGAGGAGAAATGATGGAAGACATGACTGATCCTCGAAGCTTGGAAACCCGATTATAGTGGCACTTTTTGTGATTGTTAGTTGTGGTAATCTTACCGACTAAAACGCAATATTATGATTTTAAAAGTACTTAGAGAGTATGTAGTTCTCTTTATTGAAATTGCTCTCTGACGGTATGATCAAGCCTCACGCCTTAGCGGCTAATGAGAAGCTTTTGCATTTTTAAGGCGTGGCATAAGGCGGCACAAAATATGAAAATATTTATATTTATATCATATTTTCATATATATCGAGTTTACAAAAAACGTTGTACATAACGAATAAGGTTAAAAAACTATTCTTAAATATAATATTTTTCATTTAAAAATAGATTGTTACCGTAGTTAAATAAAAAAAACTTGCCACGCCTCATGCCTTATCGCGTCTTTTTCCGCCTCATCTCTCGCCATGTCTTGGTCTATTTCGTAACGTGGAGGTCTTAGGTCCGCCATGACGACGGTGCTTAGTCGAAGCCTTAGCTACACGCCATGTGAGTCTATCTTTTCAAGATATACTCAATCCATATATAATTATGTAGAAGCGATGTTAAAACAGCTAATACATATAATAATAGCCTAATTTATATCTAAAATTGAGAAGCAAATCCATATGGTTGCTGGGGGAAGTACATAATCTTGCATAGCCTTGTTAAGGCATTTGCTTAAACTTTGCTGTGACTCTTTAAACTTTATATTTTTCACATCTTGAATACGAACCACACACCCATTAAGCCCCTTCATCACGTGTTATAAGATACTTTTGTGTTTAACAAAAAGACACACAAACCAATTTTAATAAACCAAACCTCATAGTGTGAACGCATGAAATCATATAAACGCGGAATGAAAAGAAGGAAAAATGATATTATTGAAATGAAAATCAGTTACAAAATGAATGAAGAAGACAACTATTTATAGGCTGATTAAGACTACTAACCGCCTATTAACAAATATTTAAAATGATTACACTTATAACCCTCTAAGATACAAATATGACATAATACACCCTTGTACTTTACGTGAAATGATATGTTCTTCATCCTCCCCTCAAGTTGGATTATCTGTGATACCCAACTTGCCAATCAAAATAGAATGTTGGACATGATTCAAGGCTTTGGTCATGACATCTGCAAGTTGTTGAGAAGTACGAATAAAAGCTGTTTGTAGAAAACCTTCTTGTATTTTCTCTCTAGTAAAATGACAGTCCATATCCAAATGCTTGGATCTATCATGAAAACAAGGATTGGCAGCTAGTTTTTGAGCAGACTTATTATCACAGAACAAAGTGATTAGCAATTTAACAGGAACATGTAGATCTTTAAGAAGAAAATTGAGTCACATAATTTCACAAGTGGTAACTGCCATAGGCATGTATTCTGCTTCTGTGGAAGATCTAGATACTGTTGGTTGTTTCTTTGTTTTCCATGAAACAAGAGAATGACCAAGAAATATACAATAGCCTGTAAGTGATCTTCTAGTCATCAATGTAAGATATAACTTTTCACATACACATCAAACCATAACACAAAGTAGCATATTGATGGAATTCTAGAGAGAGAAAGTTAGAGGTTTAGGGAACTTAGTGAGAGAAAGTGAAAGATATTATTATGAGCTCCAACTCTCTACCTTGGAAGGTAGAGAGTATATATAGTCTTACATAAATAAGCCACACAGCGGAGGACGTGGATCAAGCATACAGTGGGTAAAGACCCGTCCGTCCTCCACGGTGTTACTTAACTAAATACTACTTAACTTAAAATAACTACGACTACGAGCTTTCTAATGATTACATATACTTGAGGTGACCGACTCTTTAATACCCGAAATTTCTAATTCCTAACAATCTCTCCCTAAGGGAGGTCACCTCAATCATGTACTAAAAATACATTGAATACAAACAGATATTACATTAAAAATTGATCTTGCATTCTTGATGTAGTGCTTTGCTTCGAAGCTCGTAGTCATTGATTCTTCACATTGCATGTTTGGTTACTTCAAGTGGAGGTCTTTTACATATCCACGTGATAGTAATTTGAGCCACTATAGAGATCATCGGCAATCAAAGATCTGTGACATCCATTGTGGTGTTGGTATTATGTGATGTTGTGACATTCGGACCGACATGCTCACATTCAGGATCATGATATCTTCTCATCAGAGTAGCGGAAGCTTTTGTTGAATCATGATATTGGCGGCGGCGTAGCGAAGCTTGGAGTGAAAATATCCGAGTCATTGATGCACTAATCATGATTTCTTTTGAGTTGAATGTGTTAAGTGAGCATGCGGCTATAGATTGACCGCTTCATTACGATCATTTGCAAGCGTCGGGCGTACTGCATACAACAGATTAGCAATAATCGCACGAAAGTGTCTTTGATCACTTTCGTTGAATTGAGATACGGCCCACGGTTCCCGTTGACGTCGATACAAGTCTTTACTTTGTGATCGGTATAATTTCGAAGAATTTCCTTGACAGGGTTTCGCAGTTGCTCTAGTTGTTCTCAAGCGGAACATCTCAAAGAAGACAACGATTGAGTGAACCCGAATTTGAGTCCAGCGATTGATGAAAAGATATTTGAAAAACAATCGTGTATTGCTCAATAGAAATTGTTTTTGCAATACAGTGAAGGTTTTAATGAAAATCAATTATCAATCATAAAACACCTTTTGATTTGAAATATCAGTACACACGTCGATGTGCTAAAGAAAAGAGTTGTTAAGCACAAAGACCGGTTTTCCAAAGGTATCCGTCAATCCATAACTGAACGGGATTGATTCAAGAAATTGAATAAGCCCCATTGTTTTCTGTTTAGTTGTCACATGGTTGATCCATATAATAGATCTCACATGCCACCTACCAGGAGCTTGTTTGATGTTGGATCTAGAAGGCTTTCCATCTTCATTGTGAGTGTGTAGACACATCACTTTCAGGATGTTACGGCAATACCACAAGGATAATGCGTAGGACTCAAGATATAATCTCTCTTTCCACATTGTGTGAAACAAAGAGTCTTCATTGAAAGTGTCCTAATGAGATTTATTGATGATCTCGTGGCTCTAGACTCAATTTGTGCAAATTTGGATCCTGTGCGGAGACTAGGGAGAGGGTCTCCTTCTTCAATATCAACAATCTCTAAGAGAAAGTCGATAGATAATGTCGGTTCCCGTGAGAATGAAACAAGTCCTTTTAAGAGGAACTTGAGTGGTTTGGGAAGTTGAAGTGCGGTGCGTCCTTTGGGTCCATGGCGTCTTGTCTTCAATACCGATGTTACCATCAGTAGCATATGAATTGAACCGGTTTACGCCTAAGGTTGAATAAATGGAGGGCTATTTGTTTTCACCCTTTTCTCATTCAATTCTTTTTAATTCTTCAACCCTTCAATGCTTACCGAGACTTCATAACTAGAACCTTGTTGGGTTTATTCCAGTACTAGCTCAGTCTCAGTCTGCACTCTTCCCATATCTCACTTTTCTCCTTTTATCATCATACCTAAAGACTTCTATACTAGCTAGTGGATTGTCCCTGGGTAGATCCCTCCGGTTCTGGCGGATCATGGGAACCAATACCTATCCTTATCATCCTTATATCACCGTACATAAAGTAGAGTTGGTCGGTCTATTTGGTATTGTTCATCTGCCATTGGAACCAATTGAAAACCATTTGAAAATCAATCGAGATACTTGTGATATATTATCAAAGCATTTTGTACCTGAATTGTTTTGATATTTTTAGAATAAGTGCTCCCCCTCAACATGTGCATCAAATGTTTGAAATTGTTTTGCACACGGAGGCAAGAGGAAGAAATTACTTCTTTGATTACCATTTTCTAAAAATATCACCATCACTTCCTTGATCAAATCAAGTAGATAAAGCATTTCGGGGAAGGATGAGGTTTTCATAAATTTGCTCCCCTCAATATGTGCCTCGAGGTTTGAAAAGAGTTTTGCACATACTAGAGGAACACTGCACATTGAGATAAATGATCACGTTTCAAATCATAGGTTTAAGATAGATGCTCCCCTCAACATGTGCATTGAAAATTTGAAATCGTTTGTCACATGTGGGAAGGAGCGGCATGTACGTCCTTATAAAACCATCAGTTTAAATCCAATTTAAATCACACATTCTCCCCAGATCACAATTATCAAATCATTTGAGATTTGTGGTCTCTTATAGATTTAAATTGATTTTGAAAGCTTTTAAGGAGAATCGTGACTTGATTATGAAGCGTTTTAAGCGATGGATCGGATTTTAAGACTTTAAACTCCATTGATAAAACATGCATGTACATCTTTTGAAAACAATTTAATGCCAAATAACTTTTTAATTTAATTGAAATCATTCTCCCCTCAATCAATGACATAGGTTGTTGATTGAGAGATAGAGATTTTGACAAATAAGTCCCGATGATTATCAAAAATAGAGACCGAGTTATTTTTCAAAGCATTTAGTTTTCGGCAGATAAATGTTTATAGAATCAAAGCATGGAATTTGAAATCATGATAAAACATGGCTCTGTTCTTTCTTTTAAAAGCCCGGGTTATTGCCGAAAATGACAATAAACCATTGTTTCTCTTTCTTCCAAAAATAATTTTTGATTTTTTTGATTTTTTTTTAAGAATTCGAACAACATCTAAAGTCCCGTGTCATTCTTTGAATGACAGCACAAAGACTGTAGATATTTTCGAACCAGAAAAACAAGACAAATTGACAATATTTTTTGAAGATTTTTGAATTTTTGATTTTTATGGATTTTGAAAGTTTTATAATTTTCTATTTGATTTTTGAGAGTTTTATAATTTTGTATTTTGTTTTTTGAATAAATATTTACAAGAGATAGATGAAGATAGACCTTTACTCCTCGTCTTCCTCACGAAGGCGTTTGAGTGTTTACGGTTGAAGGCTTTTCAAGCCAAGGCGTGGAAGAATAAACTCAAAACGTTCTCTTGGAAGAGCTTTGGTGAAGATGTCGCTAAGCGATATTGAGATCTCACAAAATAGAGTTCCACCACACCTTTTCCACTTGTTCCACGATGAAATGATGTCGAATGTCGATATGCTTTGCTCTTGAGTGTTGAACGTTGTTGCAAGCAATAGCACTTTTATTATCCGCGACTACAGAGGAGGATTTTGTTGAATTCAAAGCCATAGTCGGATAATTGAGATCTCATCCATAAGACTTGAGCACAACAAGATGACATGGCTATGTATTCAACCTCGTAGGAAATAGAAGTACTCATTTGCTTCTTTGAAGACCAGCTCACAAGCTTATCACCCAAAAGCGAGCACCTCGGGGCGTGCCGGCGAGTATCTTGACATCTGCATGATCGGCATCGCAGGAACTGTTAGTGACATACCGGTGTCCCTCGGGTACCAAAGTCCCATATTGATGGTTCCTTGGAGATACCGAAAGACCCGTTTAACGCTTCAAGGTGCTTTTTAGTAGGCTTAGCCTGGTATCTAGCACACATGCTAACAGCGAACAAGATATGCGGTCTACTAGCTGTGAGGTACATCAGGGATCCAATCATACTACGATATTTTGTTTGGTCAATCATGATCCCTGAGTGGTCCTCATCTAGTTTGGTTCGATCAATCATGGGAGTGTCAACAGGGTCACTTGAATCAAATCCAAATTTCTTTAAGATCTCAATTGCATATTTAGATTGATTTATGAAAATGCCTCCGGGACTTTGCGAAATTTGTAATCCCAAGAAAAATGACATTTGTCCCATCATTGACATTTGAAATTTTGAACTCATTTCATTAGAAAACGATCACATTCCATTGGGTCGGTCGAGGCAAAAATAATATCATCAACATAAATTTGAACATGAGTTAAATGTTTGCACGACTTCTGGTGAACAATGTTGGATCAACTACTCCTTTCTTGAATCGGTAGATAGAAAAACTTTGATAGCGTATCATACCATGCCCTTGGAGCTTGCTTTAAACCATACAGAGCCTTCTTCAAGCGATAAACGTGGGTAGGATGCTCTGGATACACAAAGCGGGTTGGTGACATAGGCGACTTCTTTAAGATCTCGGTTCGGGAATGCCGTCTTCACGTCCATCGATAGACTACCATGTTCTTACTAGCGGCATTAAAAAGATTCGATAGCCTCGATTCGAGCAACAGGAGCAAAAGATTCTTCAAAGTCTATACCCTCCTCTTGGCGGTATCCTTTAGCAACTAATCGAGCCTTGTTCTTTAACACATCACCATGCTCATCAAGTTTCACTTTGAAGATCCACTTTAGAGCAATGATCATAGCACAATCTGGAGCCGGTACTAATTCCCATACATCAAGTCGATCAAACTCATGAATTTCTTTTTGCATGGCATTGAACAGCTTCTTCATCCATGGCGGTTTTAACATCTTTTGGTTCGATCTTAGAGAGTACGGAGTTGAAGAAGCACCATAAGGCATCGTTTCCAAGTTGTTTCCGTGTGGATCACGGACGAGAGGGATTTCCATGATGATGTTGTCAATGGATGATCGTGAGTCCATTTTCAGGTGTTCATGTGGCAGTGGTTGAGGGGATGAAGTAGCGAGTCGATGTCTCTGAAGAAGATGGTTCGATGAAGATTGAGAGCAAAACATTTTCAAATGGAGTATCTTGAGGGGTAGCAAATGGATAAACTTCATTATTGATACGGACATGGATTCCATGATGTACCCTCGAAGTTTGATGATTTGTTGATGAGGCGAGTGATCGGCGCGGCTTCTTGACTTAATGATATTGAGATTGAAGGATTGACGTCATTCACAGGAATATGAGCAGCCTCCGAAGTAGGAATTGTCAGTTCATTAGCACTTGGCTCATAATGTTCATCAAACATGGGATCAAAAAATTTCTTTAAATCATCTTGGATGGAGGTACATATAGGTTTCTGGAGAAGAATTTGGTATAAGGGATGAACTAATGGGACTGTCTTGAAGTGCGGGTCTGGCTGGAGTGTCCAGGAGCCATAGGACCACTGCGATAGAAACTCTCTCTGACTATCTTTATCAACCCATATGAAGACAATTTGAAGTGACCAGCGATAAAGAAAACGATATACCAAACTTGCCGAAGAAGAATTCCATGCATTTGCATCTTAAGTTCGCCTTTGTGAATTTTAACTTCAATCTCAAATAAGTGATAATTGATTAACTCCGAAGTAATGGCTTGTGTCAAATGCCCAACACGTGAATAAACTTACAACGGATGTACGTCGATCCCGGATGAATCGGAACAAATGATTTCTCGACATTAATGCATTATTCCTAAGGTATACATGTAGAACTCACGGAAGATTCACCACAAATGTCTTTGGCGAATGAGGTAGTCATTTTCCTTAATGTTCATGTGGTTGATTTATAGCGTGCACAATGAGAGGAACAATAATTCGTAAAGATTTGGCAAAGGAATACCAAAGAGCGGATCATTATTCAATAATGCAACTTACAATATCATGATAGTCATTATAAGCGCCTTGTGAAATAGCTGGAGATAAGGTTTCTTGAGAAGTACTTCTTAGATGGTGAACCAGTTGAGTCAATAGAAACCCAGGAGCATGAGGCTTGGCTGGATGATCAACATTTGTCGGAGGTTGAAAGTACTCATCAAACATATCTTTGAAAAACAATGAATCCCAAGCATTGATTCCCAATTATCCTTAGTAAGTGAAGCATCAGGCGTTGGAGGAGAGTCATCAAAAATCAAAAAAGTGAATCCCAGTTATCCTTAGTATATTCACTCTTTTCCCCCTCAAAAATTGCATCCGAAGTTGCCATTTTTGATTTAGCAAGTGAATAAGTATACACAATATACACCAATGAGCAGAGATCCACTTGATGACTGAATGAGCGTGGAAAAACATGAAGCTTGTTGATGAAGAATGTAGATGAGTATGGCCATTCATGAGAGAATTTCTCATTAACTGAAGATAAAGCGCCTGAAGAAGAGCGTACACTTTTCGTTCTTTGAAGAGCGGGCCAGAAGTGTTATCTGCGGACACCATAATGATGAAGAACGAGGCTGAAGCCCGATGTGCAGACGTCATAGCGAAGAATATCAAGATTGAGTTACTTGAAACCGTGAGTTATGAGATATCAATCCATTTGTAATCCATACTTTAAGCCAGTCCATGTTTTGAAGGATCGAAGTATGCGCAGGCGAGGAAGGACTACATGCACTAACATTACAAGCTTGATTGCATATATATTGGTTAGTGACATTAGTATCCAAACCCTTTGGTGTTTCACGGTTAACCTTGATTTTGTCATCGAGAAAAGCACTTTCGGTAGGAATCCACCTAAGTCCAGCATCCTTAAACATTCTACCCGATGCTATCCACTTATGGCAAGGTCTAGGATTGTATGGCTTCTTATGCATAGTGGAAGACTTATCCATGTTCCTAGTTTCCAAAGATTTAGCAGTTGGTATCCATCTAGGCGAAGTTTTTGGCTTGTTTTTCTTCACAACATGTTGAACCTTAGTCACGTTAGTAGTCTTAGTGGATTGTACCTTAGCATGTGAATAAGGAGAATTTCTAGTTTTGTTTTCTACATGCTTAGCATTCTTATGCACATAACTACTTTTAGATGCACGCCAATCCTAGTCTTTTAGTGTTCCTAGGTAGTGGTTTACAACTACTAGTAGTGCCTTGAAATCTCGTAGAATTCCTCACCCTAGGTCTTGCACCTAAAATTCCGTCTTTTCGAATATGTGCCTTTTTCTAGCTTCTTCTAGATAATAGTTCTTCCACAAGTCATTCATATCATATGAATTATTGGTTTTAATGCTTGGTTTTGACACTGTTTTCGAACTAATCCTAGAGTCTTTGGGAGTAGAAGTGGCTCACGTGTTGAGGTTAATGGGCTAGAAGCCTTATTCTTAGGTAACTTCAGTGAAGTGGCTGGTTTTGACAAAACTTGTTTCTCATCAACTTGGGAGGCAAACCGTGTTTTTTAAAATTTTGGTCTTTCGGATATAAAGCCAGAGGTGCCTAACAATGGACCGGTTTCTAATGGGATGCTGGTTTCCCCAAGGTTGATGGTTTTGTAAACTTAGTATTCACACTTTTCCCTCTGAGTTTTCCTAAGCTCATTTTTTAAGGCAACAATAGCGAAACTCTTTTCCTGAAGTTGAGCTTTGAGATCATCAATTTTTTTGCTATCAAAGTTTTTTGTTCTCTTGATTTAGTTCTAGCATCTTTGGCAAGTCACTTAGTTCTATGTGATGCTTTCTCAAAGACTCATTTTCCTTTAGTAATTTAGCCACATAAATTGACAGTTCATTATTTCTTGTTATAATAGCATCAATCTCTTGTGTATTCATGACTAAATTTCTTTTCTCATTCAAGAAAGAGAATATGTTTCTTAGATTGTAAATGGTTGACTCTTTGTCTTGGTGAGCTTTCAAAGTGTTAATTTCAAAAAGTTCGGAATCAAGGAAGTTCGGTTTTACATGGTTTGTTAAGTTGAAAACTTTCTTCTTTTCTGGTCGCGATTTCAAGTGAAATGCAATGTTTTTCAAGATTTGAGAATTTGTTTGAAAGTTCATCAAAAGCCTTCTTATCAACCATATCTTTTATTTTGAAACACTTAATCTCGAGACTTCAGCCTCGATGAGAACATTTATGAAAATTATGTTCAGCATCATGATCATTTGTTTAAGTACTTTGGATGCACTATGTTGAACATAAAGGGTACCTCATTACATGACTCTGTTCAATTTCGGTCTGATATCTGCATCCACATCATGTTAACAAGAGTCGAACGGTGGCTGTTTCAAGCTTATCTGTCTTTGAGCCTCTGTATTCAGTGTCAACTGATCCAACATCTGGTGCCATACCGGTCTTTTCAGAGTCTGAACCCGGAGATATCACAACCTTATTGATTGATTCAATCATCTTTAATCGTTCAGTGTAGCATACATTATCGTTGTTGTCCACATCATCATACAATTTAAGCACTTCGAAATCAACTGGGTTAGGTAGAATAAGACATGATGTGGTAGTATGCTGCGGGATTTTACAAGTCTATGATTTAAACGAGAAATAAGAATCTTTCGCGGGATTTTACTAAATCAAGAAGAAACCGTGATACAATTACCAATAGAACGAGTTAAGAATAATGATGGACCCACACAATGATAGAAGTTTGTAGGTCTTATGATTGTTTGTGGGATAAGCAGAGATGTTGTTTGGTTGTGATTTGGGTTGGTTGTTGCACGATTTTATGGAGAAATTTAGATCTAAAATCTTAAAAGCTCAATAACTTCCTTTCGGAGAGGATTTGGGCCTCGAAAAATTCGTTTCACGACATCTTGGTGAAACCTCACAATATTCAGGCTGTTCGGTCGTTTTGTGGTATTTCATTTGAAAGCGGAGTTACGGATCAAAGTTATGGCCGTTTGAAGTTTTGACGTAAAAAGTCAACTTTGGTCAAACCTCTTCTTCGTAAAAGTCAACCAAGTCGCTATAACCCTTGAACCAAGTCGCTAAAAACCGCAAATTAAGCTAACACCTAATTAAGCTACACCCCAAATTAGCTAAAGTCCCAGTCGCTAGACAAATGCAAGTTAAGCTAAGTAGTAACTCGCTAAGCCTCAAGTAGCTAGCAAAATTTTTGGACAATTAAGCTACTCGAGTAAAACGCAAAACCAAATCGTAAGAGCAACTCGCTCTAGACCAAGTTGCTACCACCAAAATTACTACCCATGGTGGAGTCCACTTTGTCTAAATTGATAAGCTAGGTCTAAGTTAAGCTAGCTCCAAAGCGTAACTTCGCTACAAAATTGTGGAAACAAGTAAGCTCACGAAAGAATATCACACGAGGTAAAGTAAGCTAGCAAGAAAAATCACATAAACACTTAGTCCAAAACAACCCAACCACGATGATTCAAGCCTTCCAATCAATTTAACCACTTGTGATGATCCTAAACACAAAAGTACAATCAAAGTCCAAACTTTAACACAAGAAATCAACCAAATGATGCACAAACCACTAAACTTTTTCAAACTCAAAACCACCTAAAAACCACTAGAAATCCAAAGATGTGCAAGATATGATCTAACCATGGCTCTTGATACCAATTGTAAGATATAACTTTTCACATACACATCAAACCATAACACAAATTAGCATATAGATGGAATTCTAGAGAGAGAAAGTTAGAGGTTTAGGGAACTAGTGAGAGAAAGTGAAAGATATTATTATGAGCTCCAACTCTCTACCTTGGAAGGTAGAGAATATTTATAGTCTTACATAAATGCACACAGCGAGTACGTGGATCGGGCATCTGATTGGGTAAAGGCCCGTCGTCTCGCGGTGTTACTTAACTAAATACTACTTAACTTAATAACTCTGACTACGAGCTTTCTAATGATTACATATACTTGAGGTGACCGACTCTTTAATACCCGGAATTTCTAATTCCTAACAATCAAGCATGCTGCCCAATCAGCATCAGAAAAACCAGTGATGTGCAAATGAGGTTGCACTGGATAGAAAAGACCCTTACTGACACTCCCTTTAAGATATCTCAATAAATGAAAACCAGCTTGCATATGTAAATCAGTAGGAGCAGAAACAAACTGACTAAGATGCTGAACAACATAGGAAATGTCTGGTCTAGTCATGGTGAGGTAAACTAGCCTTCCTACCATTCATCTATAAGCTTCAGGAGACTGCAAAGGATTACCTTTTGCTAGAGAAAGTTTTAAGTTAGTTGGCATGGGAGAAGCAACAGGTTTAGCTGCAGTAAGACCTGCATCATGAAGAAGATCAAGGATATATTTCCTTTGATTTAGGTGAGTGCCTTGTGAAGTTCTGCAAATCTCAATTCCCAAAAAATATTTTGCCAATCCCAAGTCTTTAATGGTGAACTTCTGATCCAGTGCAAGCTTAGTAGACAATATATCAGATTCACAATTTCCAGTTATGAGCATATCATCTACATAAACCAATATAGCTGTGAACTCTTCTTGATGTGTTTTAACAAAGAGTGAATAATCATTTTTGGATTGAACAAAGCCAAAAGACTGCAAGAACTTTGACAATTCATGATTCCACTGCCTAGAGGTTTGTTTAAGACCATATAGAGACCTTTTCAACTTGCAAACTTGTCCTGAAGAAGCTACATCATAACCAGCTGGTGGTTGCATATATATCTCTTCATCAATATAACCATGCAAAAAGGCATTGTTGACATCTAATTGATGAAGTGGCCAATTTTTAGCAGTGGCTAGTGCAATCAAAACTCTAACAGTTGCAAGCTTAGCAACAGGTGAAAAGGTATGTTTGTAGTCTCTGCCTTCCTTTTGATCAAAACCCTTGATTACCAAACGAGCTTTGTACTTATCAATTGTTCCATCAGCTTTATATTTGATTTTATACACCCATTTTGAAGAAATAGCCCTATGACCAACTGGCAAAGTAGTAACTTCCCATGTGTTATTCTTCTCTAAAGCAGTGAGTTCAGTCTGCATTGCTTTCACCCATTCTGAATACTTAACAGCCTGATTATAAGAAGAAGGTTTAGTTGTTGCAAAGACATTAGAGAGAAAAGCCATATGTTGATCAGGAATGCCATCAAAATCTGTTGTAGTAAATAAAGGATATTTTGGAACTTTAGAATAAGTATGAGTAGCATTTGCAGATGATACATGAGCTTGGGAACCACAAAATCCTTTAACCAAGCTGGTTTGGTTGCATTTCTTGTTGATCTTCTTGAAGGAGCAGTTTCTACAAGTACTGATGTAGAAGTAGGTTCATCAGAAGAAACAATAGGTTCATCAGAAGAAACAGGTTGAGGAATTTCATTCTCAGTAACTTGAGGTACATCAGAAGAAACAGGTTCCACAACTTCATTATCAGAACTAAAAGAAGGAAACTCCCCTCCAAAACATTGTGTGGTATTGATTGTGTTCTAAAGGGAAAAATCTTTTCTTCAAATGAAACATCTCTGCTATGAAAAATATGCTTGGTAGTGAGATCATACAAAGAATAGCCTTTTGAATTAGGAGGATATCCTAAAAGAACACATCTTAAACCTCTTGGCTCAAGCTTATCCTTGTGTGGCAATGTAACAGTTGCATAACATAAACACCCAATAACCCTTAGATGACTGTAGGAAGGTGTTTTTCCATGTAATTGCTCATAAGGAGTCTTCCAAGTCAGAATTTTCATGGGCATTCTATTAATGAGATAGGTTGCAGCTAGTACACAATGTCCCCAAAAAGCTATAGGAAAATTAGCCTGAATTCTAATAGCTCTAGCAGTTTCCAAGAGATGTCTATGTTTTCTCTCCACCACACCATTTTGTTGTGGTGTATAAGGCATAGATTTTTGATGCACAATACCCTTAGAATTTAAGAAGGCTAAACATTTGCCATCAACTATCTCAGTCCCATTATCTGTCCTGATTGTTTTAATAGTGGCTGAGTACTGATTTTGAACATATGCCACAAATTGAGACAAACCACCCAGTATCTGATCTTTAGTGTGAACCTAATAAGTCCATGTAGCCCTTGTAAAATCATCCACAATAGTAAAGAAGTACTGAGCTCCATTAAGGCATGTGTTTCTTATAGGGGCCCCAAAGATCCATATGTACCAATTCAAATGCAAAAGAACTAGAAGTAATGCTTTTAGGAAATGACAATTTATGGTGCTTAGCTAATGAACAACTTTCACAAGAAAATTCAGTTGCATTCAAATGTTTACAATCAGGAATATGAGCAAGTTTGGAAACTGAAGTATGACCAATTCTAGAATGAAAGGTATGAATATCTACATTTTGTTTAGGAAAAACAAAATTACAAGTAGATTTATTCAAAGACATAGGAATAGTAGATTGTGCATGAGATTTACATAAAACAGATACATTGTGAAAGAAAGTTGCAGGTTCAAGCATAGGCTTGCAGATGTAAACACTTGACCCTTTGCCCACATCAACAATTTGCTTAGTTGAAGGGTCACGAAAAGGCAAAGTCATTTAGATAAAAATGAGCATCTAATCCATGATCCTTAATCAATCTACCCACAAACAATAAATTGAGTTGAAAATCAGGTACATAGAGAACATTATTCAATGTTAAGAAAGGTGTGATTTTAACTTGACCAACAAGAGTGACAGTTTTTGTTCTACCATTAGGCAAATGAACAATGATTGGATATTTTAGAGTTTTGGTGGAAATGAAAAGATGCAAATGAGGTGACATATGATCTGAAGCCCCTGTATCACTTATCCAATCCACTGTTATGTTCATGTCAGGATGACAGAAAAGAGCAAATTCTGATGTAAAACATGAAAAGATACCTGCATAATGCATAGAAGAACTGGCCTGATTAGCATTTGCAGTACCATTACCAGCTATACCCTTCCCTTTGAACATCTTCATTACTTCTAAACATATAGCAGCAACCAATTGTTGATCAAACATCCCATTTTGTCCTGATCCAACACCATTTTCATACCCCAAATCAAAAGGAGTATCTCCAACCATGTGTTCTTCAAAGTTTGAATTAACTTGAGCATCCAGTCTTGGATTTTTCTTTCCTTTCTTACCCTTGTACCAGTCTGGATAACCAATTTTCTCATAACATTGCTCAACCAAATACCCTTCTTGATTACAACCAGTACAAACCTTCTTGAACTCATTCCTATTAGGACCATGTTGGAATCACTCCTAAACAGTATTTCAAGTATTTATATTTCATATGTAATAGGTAGCTTTATTATGGCCTTTATGTTTGTTTAAGGTCAAGCTTATGTAGAAGGCCCATAAGCTTAGGCCCAAGCCCACATAAGAAAGGATGGGAACTAGGAGTGTTGCCCTAGCTTTCCTCCTATAAATAATCTTGTAAACCCTCATTTGAGGGTTGGTTGTTCAAGTTATTCTCTTCACATACACTCTTTCTTAAACCGTATTATTGTTAACGTGTGTGTGTGTGTAGCTTGTTCATCCGCCTTCATCTCTTTCTCTATAACTTGTGTTTGTAAAACTAGTGACCTAACAGTGGTATCAATCGCCAAATAGTTGGGTGTACTCGTTTGTTTTTGAAGTTTTGATTTTGGGTCTTACGCGTAAGGTTAACGCATTCTTTAGCTCTTTTAAAAACTTGTTTTTTGCACTTTTTAATCCAAGATTCTTGTACTTTCAACGTTTTAAGGTGTTAAAATACTTGTTTTTGGCAAAAGTTTCAAACTTTATGCGTGGATCATTGTTTTTGAACTAGTTTCTATTCGTGTGTGTATTTCTACGCATAACCGTTTTGAGTGCTTTGGATCATCAAGTTTCACACTTTTGTGTTATTTTGGGGTTATTGAAGCTATTTCATCACACAAAAACTGGTTTAGAAACAACTTTGGGAAAAATCAAATTACGAGTAATCCTACGCGTATCAAAACCCTAAAATTACGCGTAAGATTTTTCCTTGGTTTGATCTTCATTTTCCTGGTTTATTCCGTGTTTTCTTACTTGGATAAGTCTGAAAATACGCCGACTTTGGATATCTTTTGCACCGTGAAGTGTAAAAGATCATTTGGGCATAAAACCCTAAAATTACGCATAAGCATAAGCTTACCCGTAGAAATTCTACGCATAAGATTCACTTTACGCGTAAACTTAGGTCTACGCATAAGGTAATCCTACGCCTAACTTTCTTCGCCTAACTTTTGTCTACGCATAACTTTAGTGCTTTTATCCTACTTACGCCGTAGCTAAAACCTACGCGTAACTCCTCATTGTTACGCGTAACTTTTGGTGTTTTACGCATAAGTGCTACTTGGTTCTTGTCTTTTCTACGCCTAAGGACACTTCATCAACAAAGGTTCATTCGACTACAAAGATCCATTTTTACCACACAAGTTTTCAACATGTCACAACCACCATACTCTAACTATTTCCCTTACACTTATCCTCAACGACAACAACAACTAAGTCCACAACATCAACAATGGAATCAACAACAAGCAATTTATCAACAACAATTTAATCAACAACATACTCCACAACTTGCCGCAAATCCACAACCTCAAATGGTTCAACCACCACCAAGTCTTCAAGTTCACCCATACACAAATGAATTCAATCAACATCCATCAAGGAACACTATGAAGGAACCCACTTGGTTTGCAAAGATGTGTGAAGCTTTAAGCAGCAAATAATCAATTCATGAGGTGCCGATCACTTGATAGACCTCCAATGCTCACTTCCAGAAACTACGATCAATGGGTGATAAGGTTCTTTAGGTTTTGTGATCTAAAGAAGCCACATGGAAAGTTCTTAAAGAAGGTTATCTTAGAAGGTCCATTTGAGATGCCTACTATCATTGTACCCGGAGATCCAAATGCCATTCCACCAAGAGATGAAAAAACGAACATTGCTATCAAGCAGACTTGAATCCTCAAGAACTTCTACACTATGAAGCTGATGAGCTTGTTATGGAATACATCCTTTAGGATTACCAAACCCAATTCTTCGTAGTGTTGATGCTCAAAAAACTGCACAGAAAATGTGGGATCATATTCGTCTTCTTATGGAAGGATCAGTACTCAATCAAGAAGATTTGGAATCCAAAATTTACTTGGCTTATGAACACTTCATGATTGAACCTGGAGAGATACTAGAGTCTTATCATCACCGATTTTCAGACATCATCAATGATTTGGATAAACACAACATCATCATGCCAAGAATTGCAGTGAATACTAAGTTCCTAAGTAGTCTTGGTCCTGAATGGGAGAAGAATGTCATTTTTCTCCGCCGCTTAAGAACATGCATCATTCTACCTACGGATTGTTGTACGATTACTTGAAACCTCATGAAAAGGAAGTTGATCGGGAAAGGATTCTCCGTGCTCAAATTGCTCCACCAACACATCCGTAAAATCAACAACTTGCCTTATATGCTCAAAAGCTTATTCTCCTCAACCAACTCAACCAAATGCTAATCACACACATGATCCTTCACAACCTGCATCTCAACAAACTCAATTGGTTCCATACAACAACAATGCTCAAGCCATATGTCGATTGAAGCTAATGAGGAATCCGATCCGTTTGAAGCATTGCAACAAGGATTTGCTATGATTGCTAATGCCTTTAGCCGTTATACCAACAAATCCAACAATCGTATTCGCTCCTCATCTAATACAAGGAATCAAGCCGTTGTGAACAATGGACGAGTTGAAGTTCAGAATCGTGGTTATGGTCGTCCGATGGGCGGTGGTCAAGGGTTTAATGCTGTGGGTAGGAATAACAATCGAGCTCCAGTGGTGGAACAGGGAAATGCTCAAAATGGGTTGAATGGTCTTCGATGCTACAACTGCAATGAGAAGGGACAACTGGCTAATGCATGCCCAAAGCCAAGGACTAAGGGCAGTGCTTATTTCAAAGAGGCTCTTCTTTTGGCTCTTAAGGATGAAGTTGGTGGAACTCTCACGCACAAAGAACGAGCTTTATGGCAAATCTTGACTCGATGATGATATGGAGGACTTGCGAGGCCAATGCAACAAGTTATGTTGATGGCTAATATGCAAGCGTTACACATGAGTGACACAGGCCCAGTGTATGACACTGATGGCTTGTCTCAGGTACCGAACAAACCATATTTATCTCTGATCTCATATCTCCGCCAACATCTGAATCCGGCAAGGCTTCGAATGTTCAAAATGAGTCGTCCACATCTCATTCCGACGATTTTCAACTAGACCCGTAGTTATATTTGACGATCAAGATGACCAAACGGTTTCCCTTGATAATCAAATTGACTCCGTGGTTATACTTGAGGATCTCAATAATGATCATGTTGAGACTCACGTTGAACACGCCGAACTTTTGCCTCATCCAGATTTTGCTCGTTTAATACAAGACCATCAGACCATAGTGGAAAAATGTCATGCCATTAATCAGGACTTGAAATGCAAAAATGCACTGTTAACAAAGGATTTTGAATGTTTACAAAAGCAACTCAACTTTTTCAAAACTCAAGAAAAACGTGAAAACGGTTTTGAAGCAGCCTTTGCCAAATCTTATCAAAACGAAAAATATTTAGAACGACATATGCGTGATCTAGCCGTCAAGAATGCTTTGTTGTCCGAAATAGAACAATCAAACATGAACATAAAAAGCAAATTAACGCTCTCACCTTGGAAAATCAAAAAGCTAAGGCTGAGTAGTTAACTTGTCAAAAAAGTTCTCGCATACAAAAAGCATTCAACTAAACGAATAGATGATCATCTTGAAGAAATCATCGGCTTGCAAAACAAACTTAAAGAGTTTAAAACTGTTGTTTACAAACATGGCAAGTCGGTCACAGCCATTGAAAAGTTTACTTTAAAACCAAATCCAAATGGATATGGACCGAATCTTGCCGATTACAAACCTAAGCTTTCAACAAAAGCATTCAAACCAAATCCCAAGTTTCAAAGTAGCGTAATATAAAATTGATAATTCTGTTATGAATGTTGTTGAATATCATCGTCAAGAGGAATTAGATGCATAAGACGAGAGTCGATCAAAATTAAAAACTGTTGTTTACAACAAACCTTTTAATTATTCAAAACCGTCACTTTCGTCACACCAACGGATTCTTCTAACACACCAAGAGTTATCATCAAAACACCTGAGTCTTCAAATGTTAATCCCAAACCGCATTTGCACAAACTTATGGTCCTTTACCTTCCATTAGTGAAGTAAACTCACAACCTGAAAATCGAAAAATTCTTTGATATTTTGACATTTTCATGGTTGACCTCAAAATTTTACAACATGAGATAGAATATCGCTCTGAAATCAAAGTTGAACATTTTCAATCGCCTCTGTCGCGAGAACAAAGAGACATTTTTCAGAAAAATCTTTTACCTAATGTTAAAAATTTGAAAAGTTGTGCAATTGCCTGGGAAAAGGATTTTCATAAGGAACTTGGGGATGAAGGTCGTTTTGAAAAAGAAACATCTATTTCAAACACTAAACGTAAAAAGAAAATGTTGAGAAAAGATGTTGATCGACTTTTGGAAGATGTCATCTGTCGATGTTCAAAATGTTGTGTTATTGAATTCTTTGTCATATGCATTTGATAATATCTCTGCCGACATCTTGTTTCGTGGTAAATGTTGAGAACACCGATAATGTGCTTGGTCGAGTCCTTAAAGTTGAAAACAAACGATTGTCAAACGAACTTTCAAATGCAATACGTCGCCTTAATTGGTGTCAAAAAGATATTCACGATCAACAACTTGCTTTTCAACACAAAATCAACCAGCTGCGTGCAAAACCTTCTGATTCTAAAATTGAGCACCTGGATGATCAAAACGTGTCTTTCAAGTGTCAAATCTCAAAATATGAACAAGAACTTGTAAAAGTTAAAAAGGAATATGGTGTCATATTTGATTTACTCAAAAGACTCGTGATGAAGCATCAAATGAACTTGATCATTATCTTGCACACACTAAATAAGTTATGCATTTTGCCGAAATGTTCGGTCCGAAAATCAAGATCGATTCACACTATCATCAAGTTAAGAGGAATGTTAGGAAAGTATGAACAACTTCCGCCAACAATCATTAAGAGATTAGCCCCCGTAACACTTAGTACTCATGCACCTAGAATCTCTACCGCCAAATCACAAGTAGCTAACGCGGCTTCCTTCTCTGAAACAGAATAGTTGAGCCTTTTCCAAACGTCCGCGACTTCACCTAAGAGCACTCAATCGAAGAATAGGAAGTTGCGACCTAAGAAAAGATCAATCAAGAATGCTAAAGTAGAAGAACACCCTAGGACTATGAATAAGACTCACGTTGCATCCACTATAGATATTAAGGCCCGCAAATGTAATAGAAATAGTGATGTAACGAATGCTAAACCGTTAAGTACTTTTGATATTCAGTCCGATGCACCTTGTGTTATTTGTGGTAAAAGTATGAATTCTGATTGCCATGATAAATGTGTTGCTAAAGCTATCATCTCTCGTTTAAGGAATCCTAAGAACCGAATACCTCTAGGCCCACTAATCTTTCTAAGTCTTTGCTTGGTAGACCGCCATCTTTAGATTCTAAGAAACGCATTGCTGTCCCTGTAGCTCCAGTTTCACCTCCTAGGAATGTAGTACCACCTAGTGAATTCACTAAGACTAAAGCAAAGAGTAGTTATAGATGGCCGAAATGGATATATAACACACTAGGATTTAAGTGGATACCTAAAGCTATTGATGTGTGTATATCTACTATAATGGAACCCTCTAACATTTCGGTTCCAATCTACTTCTATTCCATCCGTCGCCTCGTGGTGTAATGCGTGATACTGATCATTCTCTGGATTGTTGATAGCGGATGTTCCCGACACATGACAGCAATCTTAAACTGTTATCAAACTTTATTGCAAAGTTCATTGGCACCGCCGTTCGGGAATGATCACTTCGCAGCTATCATGGGCTATGGAGATTACATCAATTGGAACATCGAAATTAAAGGGGTTTACTATGTGGAAGGCCTCGGTCACAATCTGTTTTCGGTAGGTCAATTTTGTGATGGAGATTTGGAGGTTGCTTTTCGGGAGAAAACTTGTTTCATTCGTGATCTACAAGGAAATGACCTTATGTCTCGCTCGCGTAATTCTAGTCTCTACACTATCTCTATGCAAGACATGGTTGCTTCCTCTCCCATTTGCTTACTTTCTAAGGTAACATCAACAAAATCCCGCTATGGCACCATCGTCTCTCACATCTAAACTTTCAAACCATCACCAACCTTGCTCGACACAAACTAGTTGAAGGACTCCCACGATTCCGGTATTCAAAAGATCACCTTTGCTCAACTTGTGAACAAGGCAAAAGCACTCGTGCTCATTTTTCTTCAAAGGTGGAACACTCTCAAAGATGTGCTTCATCTTCTTCACATGGATTTGTGTGGCCCGATGCGCGTGCAAACGATCAATGGCAAACGCTACATCTTAGTAATTGTTGATGACTACTCACGATGGACTTGGGTCTACTTTCTTCGTAGCAAAGACCAAGCTCCACAAATGATCATCACCTTTCTCACAAAAATACAAGTTCACTCGCATAACACCGCCGTAATCATCGTAATGCATAAAGGAACTGAATTTGTTAACAAACCCTTCGTGAATTCTATGAGAAAGTGGGAATTCAAAGATCAAACATCTATTGCACGTACACCAACAAAACGGAGTTGTTGAAAGATCTAAACCAACGTTAGTGGAAGCTGCAAGAACAATGTTAATTAATGCTAAACTTCCAGATTACTTATGGGCGTAAGCGTATCATCTTGCATGCTATACTCAAAACCGTTCTATGATCACAAAACGCCACAACAAAACACCTTTCGAGCTTGTCCACAACTATAAACCGAACCTCAAACACTTTCATGTATTTGGATCTCTTTGCTATCCGAATAATGATCGTGATGATTTTGGAAAGCTCAAAGCCAAAGCTGATATTGGAGTCTTTATTGGATATTGTGATAATTCTAAAGGTTTCCGAACGAATCGTCGAACAAAGGAGGTAATGGAAACGATTCATGCTCATTTCGATGAACTCACGGAAATGGCTTCTGAGTATAACAACTTAGAACCCGGTCACAACCATTTAAACTTCCCTCAACCCCATCATCGGTGAAGAAAGCCCTCACTAACTCGTCAACAAATGGAAAGGTTATTTGCTCCTCGCTCGCGGACGATATTGATGAACGTGCTCCGTGTGTATCCGCTGTTTCCGCACAACCCGATAATATTCCTATACCGATACACTGCTACAACAACTATGTTGAAGATGCACCTACACCAGCTTGACTCCAACACAACAGCTTGAACACACCGCTTCCAACAATGATGAACCACCGGTGATGATATTCTCAATGAAATACCCCACCGCAGATTTTGATCCAAATGCGTTCTTCAACCCGCTTGCTAATGAGACCGCCGCACTGATGTCGCGAATCTTCAACAAACCATTTGAATCCTCGAATCGCACAATGTATACCAACATCAACCCTCTACACATAGATGGACAAAAGACCATCCTCCGAAAACATTATTGGCAACCCAAATCAACTGGCCGTTACGAGACAACGCCTTCACACGCGGTGAACATTGCATTTATGCACTCACCACCGCCAATCAACCTAAAACATCAAAGACGCAATGACAAAAGACAACCGGATTGAATCCATGCAGAAGAACTCAACCAATTCAAACGTCTTGAAGTATGGGAACTGGTTGAAAGACCAACAGGGTCTACGTCATTGGTCTAAAATGGATTTGGAAAAACAAATTGATCTTTGAAGGGAACGTCATCCAAACAAGTCACGCCTAGTTGCTAAGGGTTATCGCCGGAAGAGGGAATAGACTTTGAAGAATCTTTTGCTCGTTGCTCGTCTTGAGGTCGTTCGATATTTCGCTTATTTCACGCTCATATGAATATGACGGTCTATCCGATGGATGTCAAAACTGCGTTTCTCAATGGACAACTTAAAGAAACGGTTTATGTCAGCCAACAAAATGGATTCGTTGATCCCGAAGTTCAACCATGTCTACAAACTGAACAAAGCTCTTTATGGTCTCAAACAAGCCCCTCGGGCATGGTGCGATAAGCTATCATCTTTCCTCATTGCTAATAATTTCACCAAAGGTTCGGTTGACCCAACTCTTTTATACAATATCACGGGGCACATATCTTAATTGTTCAAATTTACGTGGATGACATCATTTTGGGTCTACACATAAAAAGTTTTCAATCGCTTTGCAAAACTAATGAAGAAAAATTTTGAAATGTCCATGATGGGTGAACTTACGTTCTTTCTAGGACTACAAGTTCATCAATCACCCCGTGGTATTTTCTTGAGTCAGTCCAATATGCCCTTGAATTGTTAAACAAATTTGGAATGAAACCTCGGACACCTATGCCACACCAATGGCTCATACCAAGAAGTTAGATCTTTGATTTACATGGGAAATTGGTGGACCCTACAAAATACCGTAGTATTATAGGGTCTCTCATGTATCTAAACTAGCGGACTGATATTGTCTTTGCCGTTTATCTATGCTCCGTTATCATGCGACCAACCAAACCCACCTCTCGAGGCTAAAAGAATCCTCCGATACATCAAGGGAACCATTAACTTGGGGATCCGGTATCCGGGATTCGGTTTTGAACTAATCGCTTTTCGACGACCACGCAGGATGCTTAGACTCAAGGAAAAGTACTTGGGGAGCTTTACAATTTCTTGGTGATAAACCGTGTCTTGGCAATCAAAGAAGCGAGGATTGTACATCACTGTCATCAACCGAAGCGTAATATGTAGCCATGTCCGCATGTTGTGCTCAAGTCATCAGGATGAGAACACAACTCAAAGACTATGGTTACGTATTTGATAGAATCCCGATGTATCTGCGACAATCGGAGTGCCATTGCAATCTCGTGCAACTCGATTCCAAAGACTCGAAATCAAAGCACATCGATCTTCGATATCATTTCATCAAGGACCACGTGGAAGTGGTACCGTTGAATTATACTTTGTGGGTACGAATACCAATTGGCGATCTTCTCACCAAAGCCTTGCCTCCCGCTAGGTTTAATGAGTTGGTCCACCGGATTGGTATGAGGTGTTTGACTCAAGAGGAATTGGATGACCTCTTAAAACAGTCTTAAAAACCTATCAAACACCAAAACATCTTTTGTAAATAATTTTTCAAAAACAAAATACAAAAATATAAAACCCGATAAAACAACAAAAATATTCTTCTAATCTATTTTTCTTTCAACATGGCAAGTACATTTTTCCACAACACTTTAATCTTTCAAAATTCAGTATTTGTCCGATCAAGTGTTGAGGGGGAGAAAATAAACTTAACCGCTTCAAAACATCTTACTTGCATGTTATCATATCTCGTTGATTCTTTTACAAATGGTGGTACATTTTAGGTTCAAAGACACTCCTCGGACTTAAATTAATAACCTTTCATTATTTTCTCAAGTCAGGAGTGTCGCCTGTTTCTTTCCTAAAAATCTTTGTTTGGTAACCAAAATGGAAGTTAAAAGGCTTTGTTTGAAAAAGGAAAAGGTGGAGGGACCAAAACTGTCAAAACCTTAAAATATTTTAATAAAACACCTCCACCTAACATTTCACTTCTCATTTATTATTCAAAACCTAACACATCCTACTCTAAGAATCATTCAAGAACCGTGTTTTAAGATCATCAATTTGTAAGTGATTTCATGTTCCTAACATGTTTTAAACAATGGTTTTGAATTTTACACAAATCCAACGGTTAAAACATCGTAATCTTGATTAGTGTTCTACGCATAAGCGTATGAACACCCAATCAAGAATGGGTGTTTATGGTTAAAAGGAATGTGTCAAAATGTTTTAACAACATCTATGATATCGTTTCTAAGCTCAAAACAAACCCAGTAACACGAATTGATGATTTTTGAATATTAGGGTTTATGAGTCGAATTGGGTATTTTTAAATTTGAAGTGTTTTGGTCAAAAATATTGTTGGGTTATGCTTTTGTGTTGTTGAATTGATGATTTCCTAGGTCTCTAACCACCCAGAAACACGAATTGGTTAACAATTTGAAATTAGGGTTTAATGTTCATGACTTTTGGGTATTTTTGATTCTCAACAAACTAAGTGTTATAACTTGGCTTATAGACTCTCAACATATCTTAGAACTACGAGAAAAAGTTTTATGCATATTCCATGGCTAGATCTCATACGCGTAGAATTAGGGTTTAGACTACGCGTACGATTTTCTACGCGTAACATAAACTGTCCAATTGTGTTTTGATTCTGTCATAAAATGAATGTTATGTGTTAAACATTGATGATATGATGCTTTGTTTCAGGCTTGCTACACTTAATATTCAGAATCAAGGTTGTTGTTACTCTCGCGATAAGGATCACCTTACGCGTAGCTTGTTACGCGTAAGATTAGTCTTACGCGTAGCTTCTACGCATAAGGTTCTACATATGGGACTACGCGTATCCAGTGAAGGATATGCGTGAACAAGGACCTCTACGCATAAGGTCAACTCTTACGAGTAGCCTTACGCGTAAGGTTAATATATGCCTACGCATAATCTCTACGCATAAGGTCTCCTTTTCCTACGCGTAACACTTCTTACGCGTAAGTTAGGATTCTACGCGTAAGTTTACGCCACGCATATATCATTTCGTCTCACGCATAACTTTACCAATCCTACGCATAAGCCGGATCACCTTCGTTATGAATTGTTACGTGTACAAACTTGTAAATAAACTAATCATATCATCACGAATCCTAAAATGTCACTAATAAACTTAAATCGTTTGATATGTTGTGAACAATAAGTGATAAAATAAACTTTAAAACTTAAAGTTAACTAACTCACGAAACATTTCACGACGTCATTGGACTATTGAATATACAAGTGACTTAGGACTCGTAACAATCATTGACACTTACATTCAATAACTAGACAATAAGACCTTCTCGTTGACTAACATTATGTCTTTCGATATGTTGGTTCTTTTGGCTAATGTTATTTCGGATCACGACATGGCTGAACAAATGAATATGGATGCACCTGAAGTTCTCTCCATTGCCGATATCTATCCTCATGGCTATCCAATGAAGATAGGAAAGAATAATCTCCGTGTTGACTTTGACACCCTCACTTGCTCTGAATCTTCGTGTTCAATTGCTATTGACATTTCGAGGACTCATCCCGTACGTAACATGCTTTCACACTCTGCAACTGTTCACGAGATCTACATCCAACAGCTTACGGAACACTATGGAAAGGGTCAAAGGACAAACCTGCCGTGACGGTGACTCAATCACAAACAAGTCACCATTACACTGCAGACTTAAGAGTTCTCCTAATTCCCTCGATGTCGATCCAACCAAACTATATGCCACACCTTCCAAGAGCTCACTCTCCAATTCTTAATCAATATCGGTTAGGACGAGGCTACAGGAGTAATCACCAAGCATTCTCACGTAGAGCTTAAGAGTATTCCTCAACCACGGAGAACTCTCTACATGATCATCACCAAGTCTGTTTCTAGTCGTGGCAGGGCTATGAGCACCCTAAGCTCATGGAACTGCAAATATTCTGGGCATTGGTCAACAAGAAACACATCGCTATCGAAGCTCCGATTTGGGATGACATGATGTCATTTCTCAACAAACTTGGCTCAAAGATTCCCTACATCGGATATACTAAATTGTTGATCCCGAGAGCACTTGGACTTCATCCTGACATTCCCAAGAGGCTCAATGACCCCATCAATCACGACATGTTGACGGAACCCATTCTATCTGTTAGAATCAAGGAAACGCGTCTACAAAGAAACAAGGTGCTGTGGCTGCCAGATTTCCTTCTAATCGAAGATGTCGAAAGCTCGAATCGCATAAAAGGTATCTGAAGCGTCGAGACAAGGCAAAGTTGGTCATCTCGACGAAAAATCTTCCGAACACTGTAAGGAGAACCAAAAGAGGAAGTGCAGGAAGTACGGCAAGTACCGTGAGTCAAAGGAAGTTCCCCAAGAGGAACCCTCCTTCAAAGAGGATTGTTCCATCTAAGGAAGCCGCTCCCATCCCAATTCCCAAACCCGAACCGCAAAGAAAGCTTGTGGATCGAAAGCTCAAGGTACCGATGATGAAGAGATTACCTACTCTGAACCAGTAACACCTCCTCCAGCAGCTAAACCTCCAAGTCCAATAGCTGAACATGGAAAAGGAAAGACTCCTGTACTTGAGTCATATGATGAAAGCTCTGAAGAAGAAGAAGAGCAACTCTGGATCAATCCTACAGGAAGAAGTTTAAATTAGTTAGACAAATTCAAAAAGCTCAAGAATTTGCAAAAGATCAAATGGGTGGCCCCGAGGATCGAGTGGTGTCTGTCCACTCTTCACCAGTCTCGATGCGGTTAATCAACCCGATAAGGGATCCGGTGCCACCACTCTTGTGCAACAACAAACGCTTGTGAAGGAGTCTACTGATCTTAACTTTGAGGAACCAGAAAAGAATAAGACTTAGAAAGAGAAAGCGATGAAGAAGCTAAGGAACGAGGCGAAGAAAAGGCTAAATCTGGACATGATGGCGAAGAAGATTATGATGACTTTTCTTCTCAAGATCCAACTCGTTCCAAGGAGGATACTACGCACCTCCAAAGGACCCGAATCTCCTCATGTCCCTCCTCATCGATTCTTCATCTCACTCATCACCACCACCATCAAAAGATCAACAAAATCATCATCCAAATCTGTGAAGAAACCACCTCAATCTTGGATTTCTCAAGCTCATGAAAGAATTGTGAAAGCGTCAACAAGTCGAAAGAAGGACATGCTTACAAAAGCTAAATTTCTTTTGTCGATCACATACAGTACTTAAATGATGAGAAAGACAAGATGGAGAAAGAAAGAATTTGTTCGAAGTTCATGAAGAGTCATCGAAAAGAGGAACTGAACGAAATGATCGAAGGTTACACTAACAAGTACCTTCAGGATATCGCTCCTAAAGTCCAAAAGGAACTGGAGAAGACAGCAAGAGATCATACTCACAAGTTTCTTCTACATGCTTCCCGGTGTGACTAGAGAAGTATTTTCCGGACAACTCACCCCTAACATCGTAGCATTGGTTAAACATACAATGGCCAAAGAAGGCGATCTCTCTGAACTGCAGTTAATCGCTAAACTTGTGATACAAATGTCAAAGCGATCCGAACGCGTTTACTTCGGATGAAGCTAAATTTTTCGAAAATCTACTTGATTTTCAACTCAGATCATCATGCAAGGAGTCAGCCGATCAACCCAAGCGACCAAGAGATGGACGATGATAAGGATAAGGACTGCACCTAAACGTCGGCAATGCGGTAAATCTACCTCTATGCCACCTCCTCCACCACGGACTTCTTCTCAACAAAGTCTCCTCCACCTCGGTCTTCTACTGATAAACCTCGGGGCGATTCCGAAGTTACCACCCCGACTCATAAAGCGGTGATTACTTTGAGTATACGGTGGTGGACGATGAAGAGGTCCTTGAGCCCCGACAACAACCCACCTCACCCAAACAAGTGCAGAAACCAGTATCATCATCAAGGCCTTCCAAAACAAAGAAGAAGACGACTCGGCACCGAGTCGTATCATGGCTAGATGACGATAAAACCCAAGAGTTTGAATGGTTCTCCACACTTGTCAATCAAACTCCCTACCCTGATGAAGGTCAAGACTTGGTAGACGGTTCTACATTGGAGCACGCAAAACTTTTGCAAGAAAAGTTCCATGTGAAGAAAATGACGAAATCGGAGTTGAAGCGAATCAAGAATGAAGCGTTTCAACTTCTAAAAGACAGCTCGAAAGTGCCTCGAGGTCGAATATCATCTTGAGAACATCGCCGAGCTATGTCTAACAACATGGATTGGCTCAATCCGGAAGCAAACATTGACTTCACACAAAGGGACAACCCTCCATACTACACCGATTGGACCAAACCCCTACCGACCATTGGCCAAACAGACGAACCACGGATTCCCTTCCGATACTTCTTTAACAGAGACCCGGATTTTCTCTTACACGGTAGCGATGGTTCGCGAAAATACGCTACATCATTGACTCTTCCATTGCTATTTACTCAAACCGCATAGCTATCGAGGAAGCGTGCAAATCACTTGTTTTCGACAACATGTGCAAGCATACGACCAAGATGCATTGTATGGGATTCATCATTGGCCCAACGCCAAGAATCTACTACGTGGCTGCTGCCCGTTCGTAAGTCTCAACATGCGGTGTATAGTTCTAAGGACATCGTGGCCATCAAACACATTGATCTCAAGTCTAAGTGGGACTACACATTCTTAAAGAATATCATAGTCAAACGACAAGATGAACAGGACTATGGATTCTCCGAGGGTGACTTTGAGAACTTGTCCCTCAACGACATCGAAGACATGTACCTTGCCAAAGTACATGGTCGTATGAGACAATTCTCGTGACCGGTTCAAGCGTGAATTTATCAAGTCGGTTCTCATCTTCATTAGACGCATCGTGATCAAAGAACGTGTTGAAGATATCCGGATGGTCATTGAATCTTATCGACGCGTGTCAACCTCACTCCTCCAACGCTTACTCTTCCCGATCTCAACGGGCTATCTCAATATACTCATCAAAGCAAACCTTTCGGCGTTGTTTACCATAGTGAACTTCAAAGAAACCGCTTAATGGCGTGTAGTGAGCTCCACAAATTCGGGGATCATACCTTGAAGCTGGTTAGGGATGGATTGGCGTCTGGTTGAAGGATATACGCCTGAAAGTTGGGTCTCCTAAGCTACCGGAATTCTCGGAAAGGAGGGATGTGAGAAGGATCATCACCATGATTGATGAACGGTTGTTCGAAGGGATCGATTCAGACGATTGGAGAGCTATGTTGGTGGTGCGACCCGTGAGAAACATCACCGCTTTCAACGCCATGCGCACTCCGGGAACATCACCGCACTTCCCGGTACCCCTTGAATTGTTTCCTTCATATAATTTTGGATGTGTGATTTAATATGTCAATGGCTTGTGCACACATTACAGTGTACAACCCGTAATGGTCAAGAAAGGACCCCGTGGTACGCCTCGATTGCCACAATCCTTATAAAAGGAGCGAAAGCTTCTTATTTTTGAGTAAAACCTATCAAACCTTTCATTTTTCAAGGTTTTGCTCAAAACAACAAGTACTTCCCCTTATGTTTTTCAAAACCTCAACCGCTTATATCACTTAGTTGAGGGGAGTATTTGATTAAAACTTTGTTCACAAATTGTTCATAGTGGTCATTCTTCCCGCAACACTTGAAATGGTCATATTTATTCTCAACCGTTCAAAAATAACATTTTATATGCCATTTTTGAGGGGAGAAAATTGTGTGATAAGAAATATGTTGTACAAAATGCAAATGAATCTGTGTACCTCAGACTTAACCAACGAATTGACGGTACTAAGCTGTTAGTAACTCGAAAAGACTTGTCTGGGACGGGTAATAATTTCAAGCTAGTTCGCTAGTGATGTAAACGTGTCTCGCAAAGGACTTGGCTGAGTAGAAAGTACCATTCGAGAAACTTTTGATAGACATGAACTCCGACGGGTTTGACAACCTTTCGAGGTTTGTCTACACCTTCAAGGTAGTTATTAGAGCTAGTTGTCACCTAAAAGTTGACAATGTAACTCTTTAACTATGCAACGTAACCGTGTCTCGCTGGGGATTGTCTATCTTGAGTTGATCAATTCAAAAAGTGCTCGCTCTTTCCTCACTGTGCATTTAACCATTAAAACTATTAAGCACATGTGGAGGGGAGTATTTATGCAAAACATCATCTCTCACAATGGTTCAAACATGGTTTTCATTAACAAACCCTTTGAGAGATATTTTCACATACAATGGTTTTAATGGCAAACATAGGTTAGTCATGGAGTTATAAGGTGACTAAGGTTAGGAATAACCGTCCTATGATCCGCCAGAGTCGGAGGGATCTACCCAAGGACACTACCATTAGTTAGTGTTAGAAGTCCTTAGGAATGATTGTAAAAAGGAGAAAATGAGAATCGGAGAAAGAAGGAGTTGAAGAATCAAAAGAAAATGTAAAGTAAAGGGTGAAAAGAAATAGCCCTCCAGTTATTCAACTTAGAGGCGACATAATCGGGTTCAATTCATATGCACTTGGTTGTCACTTAGTGACACCGGTATTGAAGATTAAAAGTCGTCATGGACCAAGTGACGCATGCACTAAACCTTCTTATCCACTCAAGTTTCTCTCAACAGAAGCTTGTTTCATTCTCACAGGGAACCCTACGTAAACTATTGGCTTCTCTTAGAGATTGCTGGTATTGAAGAAGGAGACCCTCTCCCTAGTCTCCGCTCCAGAAAACCAAAACGCACTATTGAGTCTAGAGCCACGAGATTCATCAAAAGATCTCTTAGGAACACTTGACATTTAATCACTTGATGATCAACAAATAAGATCATCAGTGGTTCATATCGAGTCCTTCACAGATCTTAGCAACTGTCGAGAACATTTATGAGAGGTTTACATCTGTGATCCTCGATTGAATGGAAACTCTGCGAGGTCAACATCAAACGTCCGGCAGGTCACTTCCGGTAACTCCCGTGGATTACGCGAGTGTGTCTCAAACGGTCTACAGCCGTGAGGTGATGCTTCGTGTACCTCGGCGACTCATCGAATCTGTAGATGTACTTCGTACATCGCGTTATCTCACTTGTGGGACTCCAGAACGGCCTTTGTAAGAATTAGAGTTGTGTCCTCACACTATGCCGTTGACACTCTCGAAGTTCAAACTTGTAAGTGCCGGAAACCGCTTATTACTAACCTTTTGAAATGTTTTCTTCTTATGGAAGCTCCGGAGCGGGATGATCGTCCTGATTCTTCTCATGCTCACGCCAACATCATCTCTAATGGAAGTTCTATTTCAATGCAACACAACAAATGTAATGATTCTTCATCAATCAAAGAATCTACAAAGTCAAAGACTTACAAGAACTTCATCAAGATATTGATTTCCAACGCCAAAGAGCGTGTGAGCATGTTGAAGAATGGACGGAGACACCTGGAGCAAATGGGCGCACTGGTGCAGATCGATGCGCAACAACATACTATCACTTTCACCACAAAGAACAATGATCAAAGAACAAAGTTAAAGATGACGTCAAAGCATAACTGTTCAAAGATAACTATCTCTACACGGGAGATTGTTCGAATCAAGGCAATTCTTCTCACAAGAAAGAAGAATGTCGGAAGATCGCCAATCGCTACTATTACATCAACGCCTTCACCGTTTACATTCATATATACTTGAGGGGGAGATTGTTGGAATCACTCCTAAACATATTTCAAGTATTTATATTTCATATGTAATAGGTAGCTTTATTATGGCCTTTATGTTTGTTTAAGGTCAAGCTTATGTAGAAGGCCCATAAGCTTTACCCAAGCCCAATAAGAAAGGAATGGGAACTAGGAGTGTTGCCCTAGCTTCCTCCTATAAATAATCTTGTAATAACCCTCATTTGAGGGTTGGTTGTTCAAGTTATTCTCTTCACATACACTCTTTCTTAAACCGTATTATTGTTAACATGTGTTTGTGTGTGTAGCTTGTTCATCCGCCTTCATCTCTTTCTCTATAACTTGTGTTTGTAAAACTAGTGACCTAACAGACCATTTTTAAAATCTTTCTTGCCCTGATAACTAGTTTTATTCCCATTCAAATTGGCAAAGAAAGCAGTTGGTTCAAAAGCAGGATGAGTCACTTGTTTCTGTTTTTCTATCTGCTGCACAATGTAATAAGCTTTATTGACATTAGGCAATGGATCCATTCCCAAGATTTGACTCCTAACTGCCTCATATTCATCACTCAATTTCATCAAAATCGCATCAGGTTTAGATCTACTATCCATTTCAACAATCTTATCAAGAATACCACAAGAACATTCTCTCATCTTGCCACAATTACAAGTAGGTAATCCATTAAGATTCTGCAACTCATCCCAACATCTTTTCAACTTATTGAAATAAGAAGCAATACTCAAATTACCTTGAGAAATATGACTCAATTCCCTCTCCAATTGATAGATAAGTGGCCCATTACTTTGACCATATCTTTCAGTTATCTCCTTCCACAACTCACAAGCTGACTGAGTATACAAGAAAGCATCAGATAACTCAGTAATCATGGAATTTAGAATCCAACAAGTAACCATATAGTCACATCTGATCCACCTTTGATAATTCACATAATTCAATGCCGGTTTGATACATGTACCATCAACAAACCCCAATTTCAACTTAGCTCCCAAAGCCATCTTTATATTTCTACTCCAACCCGAAAATTACCCCATTGAAAGGTGTGGTTGTTAAAACCATTCCTGGATGATCAGAATTAGTAATGCATAATGGATCATTGATGGAATTATCACGATTATCTTGAACAGCAGGTGGAATAGGTGGAATTTTAGAAGGCGCCATTGTTGATTTTTATCAGAAACCCTAATTGATGAATCTTGAACCAAAAGAATCAATTAATCAAGAACAATGAAATCGAATCAAGAATCAATTGACAGTTAATCAATTGAATCAAAAATTAGGGTTTAGATCGAGCTTTTTAGGCTCTGATACCATATAAACGCGGAATGAAAAGAGGGAAAAATGATATTATTGAAATGAAAATCAGTTACAAAATGAATGAAGAAGACAACTATTTATATGTTGATTAAGACTACTAACCGCCTATTAACAAATATTTAAAATGATTACACTTATAACCCTCTAAGATACAAATATGACATAATACACCCTTGTACTTTATGTGAAATGATATGTTCTTCAAATCATCAAACATGAAAAATATGGGTTAATGTTTTGAATATATGTAAGTAAGAACTAAGAACCAAAAAATATTACTAAGTGTGGCATCTTGTTTTAGACATTATTAAATCTCCACTTATCACATTTGAACAGAACAAAAAAAAATTATATCCTGAATGCAGCAATATTGTTATAAAGTATAAAATTGTACATCCTGCAGTAGAACTGGTGTATGAACATAGTAAAAGGAGCAAGTCTATGGACTGTAATATGGCAATAACACATGAGGGTTTATTGATTAAGTTCAACTGATCGATCACAATATCCACCCTTCAACATTAACAACCATAAAATAAGCATTTGGTGTATGGCTATTGCCAACCAAGAGTAACCTTCGTTCACCAAAGTCAAGTCGCCCTTTGGGTCATCAAATATATCAAATTGCTAATGTCACATAATATTCTTAGTTGATTATGAGGATAATTTTACCAATGAGGAGGATCGTATCCCTGCAAGCAAAACACGCAATCTTTTGGCTGCTTTGACTTTGGCACAAGGCTTCATTCTTTAATATTTGTGAATGAAGGTAAAATAGAATCTCAGTTTTGTGCTATTGTGCACAACACAATTTGTTAGGAACATAGCAATTCTCAAAGAGGACATTTAACCAAACTCTTATACACGCATATACTCAAAACATCATAACCCGAAAAAAAAACATAGATGACCTTAGAATCAAAATGTTGACTTGTACGTGGTGAGTTCCAGAACCAAACTACGCAGTTCTAATGCTCTTTACACCCTTGGAAACGACTCCGGCCATCTCATCGGTTATTTTCAATACGCTTTGGCCAAGTGGTCTTGTATCTTTGTCATCAACACTTCATGCTTCTCGGATAACATATGTAAGACACAATACCACAATACCCTATAGAATTAAAGCACAGATTTTGCTTAGAAACAATACAAACTGAAAATCTTGTCATTAAACTCTGGACAACAACTCACTTTTCACCTTATTTTTATTCAATTCGCTTGTTGTTTTTGGTTTTTTGCGGTAATTATGAATTTTGCTTTCAATTTAAATCTTACAAAAATTAGTTTTTATTCCTTGACTCGATTATTATATTTATATCTATAATCTATTAGACAACAATGATAAGAATATGGTGCTTATACAGAAGATTCCAAGATAAAAAATAGTGTCAAAGATCAAAAGTGTAAAAAATATGAGATTGTGGAAAATGTAGAACACGAGATGGAAATGGAGGAAATGAGGATTGGGAGAAGAAATGGGTTTATTTTGCAATTTTAAGGATATCAGTTTTACTTTGAGTATGTTGAAGCAAATTATGAAGGAAGTTTAATGTTACCAATATTAGCATTATCGACCATTGTTAGCAAAACCTTGATAACAATGATACTTTCCCAAGAAATATTTTGAATAATAATAATAATAAAGATAAACAGTGCCTTTAAATCCAGTATATTCATCATCCCACTCATCTTCATAAGTGTTTCGACTTGACCGACTTGAGGTGCCAGACTATAATAGCACTCATAATTGGGGTCATCCCTTATCATGGGAATATCATAAAAAATGAGTATGTGAACCCGTAGATGATTACTCTCAATAAGTTTTAACACTATAACTCCATAAAAGAATTGTATAAAGTGTAAAGGGAATGCCGACCTTTGATTGGTCAAATCCGGTGTTGGGAGAAACACAAGTAATCAAGAAACCTGGGTGGCCTTCTATATGAATAGGGTCTACACCTTTCTTTGGCGGGACAAGCTCCGGTACATATGCTACGTATAAACCAAGCAGGGCCTCCCTGCAGGTACTTTAAATCAGTTTTCGGATTGATGTATATGATTACTTGAATTCTCCAGGATATGTTATCAAGAATCTCTCGGGTTGCCGACGCCTTCCCTTCTTCATCAGGATATACAACATGAGACATCTTCAAACGCGAAATGCAGAATTCTTCATGATTGACAAAAAGTCGGTCCCATTTCCATTTATCCAAGCACTTTTCTACAAACTCGTTCAACTTGTCGGTTAATGTTCCGAAGAATAGCAACACCTGCTAAGAGATGTTAACATACATTTATGACATATTTAATGACAAAAGGTAAACAATATAATCTTCAAGTATTTTTTTTTCTTCAATACGAATCAACATCAAACGATTTAAAATCTTCATACTCAGTAGTAATCTCTTATTAGCACCCAAACGGGTATATTCAAAATCTTCTTACTCAGTAGTAATCTCTTATTAGCACCACAAATGGGTTCTGTGAGGATTAAAGGCTAATATAATTGAAAAAACCAGAAACTAATAACAAACATTGGTGCAGATATGAGACATAGCCAAAGAGAACTATAGACTTGGGCGTTTACTCGTTACGTGATGAATATTAAGTGGAAATGAACACTCGACTAAAAAGGAAACAAATGAGAGGGATTAGAAAGACTGATTTTCCAATGAGGGGTACATTATGTGGTTTTTATATGAATAAAGATCCAACAACAAAAGTTTCCAAAGAAGAAAACTGGAGATACTAAAGCATACTGAAAAAACAAGTGATCTTGATCCAATAATGGATCTCTCCACATTAAGAACAAAACCGAGGCACAACCATTGACAGCTATTCAAAAGAAACCCAATAAAAAAAATATGAGCCATGGTCAAATAAAAAGATTTACAAAACAATCAAACAGGGTGATTATTATCTGCGCAGTGGTCAACAAAGTGACAAACACTACTACAATTTCAACTTTTTGTGTCGGGGATTTTTAGCGACCACATATGTGGTCGCTGTATAAGGCATTGGGCCCACATCGGGGATTTTATAAAAACCAACAGCTTGAATCGCAATCAATAATTCAAAGCCCAAATCCATAACTAAAACACAGGACAGGAAGTTAGACTAGATAACTCGATCAAATTAACAAAATGATATATGTCTTATAAAATAGTAGACATAGAAGCCCAACAGAAACATTTTTAATATCATCGCAACGTTCTTTATTTAAGACCCATATTTAAACAAAACCAAAATATTGGGTGAATGATAACGCCATTAACATTACTAGCCGGGTACCCACGCATTGCGGTGGCGAGTACCCTGCAATATACGTTATTAGGGTTTACATGTAATGCGAAAATAGTTACTACACATCAACGTAAGAGCATCTCTAATGCAATAAGCTTCCGATATTATTAACTCATTTTTCAACATAGCAGGGTATCCGCGCGTTACGACGACTTGTACCTGTGATTAAAACTTCCAGCGAATAGTGTTTTTTGATTATACATTTTTTGTCACAATAATTAAACGGATGGTGATAATTTTAAGTTGTGCTAATCCTAGCAATAGGAAACTAGAGGAATTTTCAAATGCTTACTCTTATTTTGGTGCTTACCAAGGGACAAATCTCCACCATCCATCTAATTTGATCTAATAGTGGAGATAAACCTAAGATTTAATATGGAAACCTAAGTCCATTTTTTTTCTTTTGTCTTTTTGTCTTTCTTATTTATAAACATTTTTTTTTTCTTTTTTCTTTTTTTTTCTTTTTTTTGGAATTCACGTTTTTTTTTTGGATTTTTTTTTTTTAACGTTTTATTATTAAAATTCTTTTTTCTTTTTCTTTTTTATTTTCCTTTTTTTTTGAATTCACGTTTAAATTTTGGATTCTATTTTTTCTTTTCTTTTTTTAATTCACGTTTTTTTATTCAAGTTTTTTTTTCTCCGCTCTCATACGTTTTCATCTGTATTTATACGTTTTCGTTCATTTTTATACGTTTTCGTCCGTATTCATGTGTTTTCGTCCATTTTTCTATGTTTTCATCCATTTTCGTACGTTTTCTGACGTTTTTGTACGTTTTCAAAAGTTTTTCTCCGTTTTCATACGTTTTAAGGTTTTCGTCCATTTTTAGACATTTTTTTTTGTTTTCAGACGTTTTCGTCTGTTTTTATACGTTTTACCGCTTTCTTGCGTTTTCGCCCATTTATGTCCGTTTTCATACGTTTTCGTCTGTTTTCTTACGTTTTCGTTTGTTTTCATACGTTTTCATCCATTTTCTTACGTTTTCATACGTTTTCGTCCGTTTTCATCCGTTTGCTTCGTTTCGTCCATTTTCATGCGTTTCGGGCACGTGTTGTTACGCTTCATACGTTTTGGCCGCTTTCATACGTTTTGTCTGCTTTTTAGGTTTTCATGTATTTTCGTCCGTTTTAGACGTTTCGGTCAATTAATTTTATGTTTTCATGTATTTTCCTCCGTTTTTATACGTTTTCGTCCGTTTTCAAACGTTTTCATACGTTGTCATCCATTTTTTTTTACGTTTTTGTCCATTTTTAGATGTTTTCTTCTATTTTCATACGTTTTCGTCTCTTTTCAGACGTTTTCATTCGCTTTATACGTTTTCGTCCGTTTTCATACGTTTTTGTCTGTTTTCAGATGTTTTTGTCCGTTTTCAGACGTTTTTGTCCGTTTTCATACGTTTTTCATTCGATTTTGTACGTTTTTTTCCGTTTTCAAACGTTTTCATTTTGATATTTGTCAGTGACACTTATTTATCTTTTGTGATATAACACTGTAAGAAAACTAAAAAGTATTACATTCTTCATCGTGTATGTGTTATCAGTTGTGATACTCAACTAAGAATGTGATGTTTGTGTTTTTGAAAATACTTACGAATATTTTTTTGTTTTATGATATTATGAAATATTAGAAAAGTTGTTCAACTGAAAATGTGACACACGGTAAATTTTCACTCATAATTAAATAATAAATGGTAATTTATTATTACTAAGCATAAGTCATTAAGCATGCATAAGCTTTACCTGATCATTTGAGTAGATAACTCGCATACAGTAGCTATTGCATTACTTTTGCATTCATTTCATTATATGAATATTTCATCATTGGCCTTATGATTAAATTTTAAGACGAGAGGTTATCTCGTTTTCCCCGAAGTGACCTTTGACACCTGCACGCGTCTGACACTATGATAAGGGCAAACAAAACCAATGGTAAAACCCCGTAATGGAAAATATTACCAAGATAATAATATCTACAAGATATTACATTATAAAAAATTTCAAACTTTAATACTTGATCCGACATTAATATGCGGGACACAAAATACTTAATACATCTTTCACTTAAATAATAACTCTTACTATCCACAAGTATTACCCAAAGTGTATATTACACATAAATCAAGGATAATAATAATATTATAAATCCTTGACATTGAAAACTTCATATCATAATAAATCTTGACGGATCATGTTGAACGTCATCTCACAAATTTATTCACCTAGCTGAAATAATACAATTTCAATTAGTTCAGCAAGACATGGGGAAACAAAATACATTAAAATTTCACTTAACCTTATCAAACTTAAAAACTTATCATATAAATTATACCCGCTTCTTCTTTTGTCCTCTCTGCTCCCCTCGTGCTCCACGCCTCTCCTCAAAGTCAACTTATATCCCTTCCATCTAAGACCTATCTAAAGTTAGACACTAAAAAGCAGATTCACAAAAATGGAAGCAATAGTAACTGCTTTCTCTCACGCCTCCTCCATGACTCACCAATTGTAGCAAGCTTCGATCCATCAACATCACCCATCTCCTCTCTCTCGTGGTCACAGTCCCAAGGTAAAGCTGGAAGAAGACACTAGATGGTGATGGTTGCCATAAAGGTGCCTCCATGGTCTCAAGGTCAAGAAGGAAGAGTCAAAACTATCCCTATTTTCTTCTTTATGAGCCCGAGCGCTTCAAGGTCACACAATCACCCACTCACAAAAATCACTCACAAGATTTTCTTCAATCCAAGCTTTGAACAAAGAAGTGAAGCTCCTAGGATCAGATTTGGATTAGAATAAGTGGGATTTATTCTGCTCGTGGGGGTGTGCATCTCCTTCCCGAATCATATCTTCAATCCTTGTAAGAAACATTTTTTTTACCCCTTTTAATCGATTGAATCCATGGTGTTGTAAGACTTCAAATCAGTTGTACTGAAACTTTATAGCAACACGATATGACATATTCTTTTTTTTCAGATAAATCTTGATGAACCGTGTGAATAAAATAGAGTGGTTGTTATCATTCAAGTGTGGTAAGAAACAAGTTCAATCTTAAAAGACAATAAAGAAAAGATCTAGTTTAGTTTCTAAGTTGTAGGATGCAAAAAGAGTTGTCCACTAAGACTATCGTTAACTTTCGAGTAGTCGTTAGAGACGGTTTCCAGTTATAGCCGGAAACCACAGTAGTCGAACCACCATGGGAATAGCATAGTTTGAGCGTTGGTTTGAGTCCCGTCTCCATCGTCATGATTACATTTCATCTATGTGACAAAATAGAATAGTTATGAGTTTTGTTGGGTTTGTTCCGTCAAGAGAAAGTTACTTTGACTTATAGGTTGTCATCTCGACTCATAGTCGATGCCCACTGCTAGAACAGGGGGTAGCGATACACTTTTACTTCCGCTAAAGCGCCCTTTTACCACATGGAAGTAAAAGCCTCGATATCGTTAAATCCTAGTTTCACTTGTCGCGACCATAGGTTGGGTTAAAATTTTATTATTGAAACGACGACGCCCCACATAGGGTGCGTGTGTCATGGTTGTGATTCGTTTGGATTAACAAAATGAACGCATGATGTTATGTTTGCAAGTCCAGTAGGTTACTCGTGTGAATCAGTCTAGGTTACTCGTGTGAATCAGTCGCCTCGAAACACAAAGGTGGAGGCACTCCCAAAGAGTATTATTACTCGTTTTAAACATAAGACCACCAGGGGTGATCATATGACTAACAAGACTAGTGGCCTGTCAGATCTATGGGTCTAAGACTTTCACTTGGACGACATGTTGGGTTGAGAGTCTTGCGCCAAGATCACCTTGCAAGGTCAGAAACATTACCAAGTATATGTCAAATAGAAATCTAGTGTCACACATTTCTCCCTTATTCCTCGAGCATCACAGATTAGGCCACAGCCCAGGTGGACTAAAATGAGTGTTTGTTGGATCTATTGGTCGAAGCCCATTTATAATACCCAAAGCTACATCGGGCCGCAGCCCATGTTAAATCTAAAGGTGTGTCCGTGTGGGCGTAGAGCACAAATTAGTCCACACCAAAAATTTGTATCAAAAGTAAAACAAATAGGAGTTTTTCCCAAGAGCCAAACAGGTGTGGTCATGGAATAATTCGAGTCCCATGTCGGTTGTCCAAATCGTTAATTGCATCTTTTTATTGTCTTTCGCAATCTACTTCAAGCAGTGCAACCTATCCTTATGTATACATAGGTCAATAAATTCAAGCACGCAAAAACTTGAATTAAACTGAAAAATTAGAACATTGATCGAAGCCAGAAAATATGCCTTCTTGTACTACGTAAACCTTAATATTAAACATAAACGGATACCTTTCAGATTACATATAGCGAAAATAAAACATTTTCACACTTATAAAACAAGTTGTTAAAGACACATCTTACTTAATAATTTGTGTCACAAGGGTTAACGGCAATGGGTAAACAAATATATGTCAATAAAGTTATTAGTTGGGAACTATAAATATTAAGAACCAATCTTAATAATTAAATGGAGACTACTATATCACTTTGCCAATATATAAACTTGAGAGTCTTCAAATTCAACTTAAGTATTTTCTAAATACAATTAGAAAATAAATCAATTACATTTGATTTTGACAATACTATTATTTGTCAACTTAAATAAGTGTATATACATTTATATACTTACAAATAGAATATGGTAATTATTTTACAAACCAAATTGTTGGATTTTAAGACCATTATAGCGTCAACATGAAAAGTATATATATACTTTCGTATACTTACTAGTAAAACCAATTAATCATTTTCTTACAAACTAAAGTTTAGTTTCAATAAAATTGTAAAAACAATTGAACTATTTTAAGTAAGTGATACTTAAAACAATGAACTAAAACATTGCCCTCCTTATCTAGGTCGCGTGTCGGTGCCGCATCACAACATTCACTAAATCCCACTTTTGGATTGCACATTTGCTAAGGTGAGTCTTCATAGCCCTACTTTTACTTAATAAATTGTTTTATACTTTTGGGGTGAGAAAATATGCAAAACCTTTTTATGGACCTAAACTATTGCATGATTACTATTACGTGGTTTAGCCTAAGCCCTGATGTCCCTAGAGAATGCCCTTTTTCATGAACCGTCAATTCCCCATTGGGAAGCGCGAATGTTATAAATAGATCTCTTGAGGGTGACTCCTCCGTTCGGTTGGCCCTGCTTAGGCCAAGGCGAAACGTATACCATGTCGGAATCGAGTGTTGAGGGACAAAACACTTGCTATGGGCCCCTATATTGTATGATATCTGTTAGCATACAGAAACTGTCGTAGTATCGGTTGCATGAACTTAGAGCTAACGTAATAGACATTCATCCATATAACATTATATTCGTTGTAATGATTATATGACATTGCTTTGGTCCAAACTTACAGTTTTAACTTAAACCTATGAACTCACCAGCTTTTAGTTGACCTTTTTAGCATATTTTCTCAGGTGCTTAAGTTATGTTTCATGGAGGCAAGGCAAGAAGCGGGTTAATGGTCGTAGTAGTATTAAAGAAGTGTTATTACACAAACTGATGTTTTTAAATTGGGACCACTGAACTTATGGGATGTGCCCATTTATCTAAACAATGTTGTAAGATAATGTTTTAAAACTATTTTATGAAGTCAAACGGAGTATGTATTCCGTTCTTTATTACTTGTGTTGTGATCACCAATTTCGTAACGCTCCCATATAACACGTATGCTTCCGCTAAACAAATTTGGGGGTGTTACAGATTGGCATCAGAGCCAAGGTTATAGAGAACTAGGTACATATAAATCCTAAACTATAACCACTTTTTACAAAAACATCATACTACGACCATCAGTTGCGGCTTGCCTTACTTGCCAGTTTATGTAAGAATTCATTTAAATAGGATTGCATGTTTTATTTCCTATTTACTAGTGCACTATTTCATATTCATCATGAGTATTTTTCTACATGCTTACACATATACACCGTCTTGTCACAGACCATGCCTTCCCCTCACTCTGGAGCTGGATGCGATGACACAACACAAGGTTTGTCACCTGCTGAACGCATCCCAGCCCCTTCTCAACTCACTCCTGACACTGGAAACCCATACAGGGTAGTGTATCAAGTTCACCAGGAGGGTACTACCCACACTCCACCTGCTCACTTCCAAATCATCACTACTATCAATGCTATACCTACCAATTCCACTACTCCTACACTCTCACCAAGACATCAAAGAGATCCACTCCTCAATTGGGAGATACCTGCTAGCAAGAAAATCTGTCTCTCTGCATCATCACCATCGTCTTCTGGTACACCACCTCCTAGTGTGTTCGAAGTTGGGGAAACTTCGGGAGCAGCCACCGCTAGACCACCAACTCTCGACACAGTTATGGCACGCATAACACGTCATGAGGAACAAATAGAAGAGATGTCGGACCATCTGGGAATATTACCAGAAGAAAGGATTGAAGGGATTGAAGAAGTGGTGGAAGAGCTACAAACACTTGGCGAAAAACTCAAGGAATGCTACAACGATGTTGGAACAGTAATAGAAGGAACTCGTGAGAAGTTGAACGAAGTAATTGCCCGCCTTGAAGACCACATTGAAAGGTGTGCTCTGCAAACTCCAGGAGACACCCAGGAACGTCTCACAGAGATTGAGAGTCGGCTAACGCGGTTGGAGACCGTTACTACAATAGCATTAACTGAGACAGGGTACCTGGAGGGTGTCGTAGAATTTCAAAGACGTACTATGGAAAGTAGGGCAAATGAGGCCAACAACAAATTTGCTAGGATGGAGGCCCAGCTCAGAGAGTTGGAGGAATGGAAGGAAACTCAACAAAGTCAACCCGGGAAAGCATCGGAAATGCCTAAATTTCACTCGGCATTGCATTAGACGTTGTAATGAGTAGTTTCAATAAAAACACTAGTAGTAGTTTTGTTGTATAACAAACTAGAGCGAGTCAATGAACGCATGTTATGTATCGGCTTTATGAGCCAGGAATCTTCTTAAGATGTAATCAAGCTTATGGTGATGAGCGACTATGCATAATAAACAACGTCTTGTGAATTATAACCTTATGTTAAACTCACTCCAACCAATCTCCGTTTTCTTAACATCATCATAATTAATTAAGTCTACGTGACATCCAGTCAATACAACCTAGGAAATACTTGATGGAGAAGTAGTACATGTTGTAACCTTATGAATCTCCACCATGGTCCTCCTACTCATAGAAAACTCATTGTTGTCATTTCTTGTGGTTGAAGGAAAATGTTTCCAATAAAGCTGAACATGGATGCAACCACCATTGAGAAATCTGTTACTGAACAAATCGGTGCAAGGATTGCTAACTATCAAGTCAATCACAACATCAACAACATTAGCCAGTGGAATAAGGAAGAAGCTGTTGGTAAGACGCCTACAACACAAATTTTCTCTTACCAAGAATTCAGGAACTGTAAACCACCAGCATTTGAGGGAACTGAAGGAGCCATAGGTTTGGCAAAATGGTTAGAAAGGATATAGACAATTTTCCGCGAACAGAGTTGCACGGACAATTGTAAGGTCAAGTATGCTACTTGCACCTTTCGACACCAAGCCCTCACATGGTGGGACACTTATGTCCAATTAGTGGGAATAGACGCTGCTTACTCACTTCAGTGGGATACCCTGAAGAAAATGATGATTGCAGAATACTGCTCAAGGAATGAACTGCGAATGATGGAACAAGAACTATGTGGACTAACTATGATAGGGAATAACCTCGAAGGGTCACCAACCGCTTTCGCGAACTGGCCCAACTATGTCCTGATGTGATAGGACCTGAGGAAAGGAAACTCGAAGCATACTTTTGGGGATTTTCTCCCGAAATTCGGAGGAACGTTGTTGCATTCGCACCTACTGTCACTCAAGAAGCTACTGGTGCGACTTCTGGATTGACAGAGTCACTGCCCCAAGGCAAAGCAATGGGGTACTGTGGTAGCAAGAGGGACTGGGAATATGATGGTGAGGAGGATCAAATGCAACAATCAATCAAGCGTCAATGGACGACTGAAGTTAGGACTGCTAAAACCAAACGGGAAGTAATGTATGCTGGAACAAAACCCAAGTGCAATATATGCCCATATTACCACTATGGAAAGTGCCCTACACCTTGTGGAATTTGTAAAGGAATTGGGCATAAGATGGGAGATTGTAAGCAACCCTACCGGGAGGCAGTGGTATGCCATGGGTGTGGAATGAAAGGTCACATCAAAAGCAAGTGCCCGGATAGGAAGGATCAGCATGAAGGCAACAACTGTCGAAGCAATTTCCTGAAGAAAGTGTGAAGAATTATTCAGGCTCCCAACGAACACCAAGGAAGAAACTAAGTTGGCTAGAGATGCTGTTTGTAATAAAGCTTAGTTTAAACTTCCAAGTCGTAGTCTTAAGAACCTACTTAAGTACTTCTCTATGTAACCTTAATGTACTAAACCTTTCCTTGTAATGTATCCGTTGTCCTTATCGTGTTATCTTAATATATGTCTTCTCCATGACCACTTTCACCATATCATTAAGGATTTCAACTATCTTATCACAATGAAAGGATTTCTCTGAAGATTAGAGAAAGTCATCTTGGATATGCGACTAGTCTCTCTGACAAATTGGTATCACCCAACGAGATGACTTAGAAAAATCCACATTTCAAAGATTGCGAAGGTAATATTATCAATACCATTAAGACCAACTCAAACTATTACCTCGCCACGAATCACAAATTCAACATTCCATCCCTAACCAAGTTGCCATTGTTTCACACATCTTGGTCAAACGAGCCATAGGTCATGTTGACAAAATTGGTCGGCCTAGCAAATCTTATAAACCTTCACACCAAAACTTCGCACCTGAACTTTTGCGACATTTCCGCTGACCAAAGAATAAATACACCAAGATTAAGACTATACCGAACATCACGTCACCGGTCCCCAATTATACATAGCCTGATCACCTATGTATAATTCGGGAGGGGTCACGGGCATGGTTAAATTCTTGAAATTCTTACCCGGTCATGTTAAAGAAAGTGCTTAACTCACTATCCCATGCAATAGAAAAGTTCATGTCTATATCTCACACCGACATCCCACCTTAAAATGCCATACATTTCACGTACACGGGAACGGAATAAACCATGCCACCTGAGGGAAGAAGATTCTTCTACTAAGGAAACGAATGTGAAACGTTTGGAACCCATTCGACAATGAATTTAGCACCCTGTAGAACATTGGACACAGAGATTGGCGTCTCGGATATGCCGATTCATACTTAGTATCCTATCACCTACACTGAACCAAGAAAGGAATATATCATCATACACCCTAGGTTAACCAAGCACCTACAACACTACGCAAAAAAAATAATAATAAAAAATCATGTGATACACTTGTTTTAGACATACTTGAGTATGACGGAGACTCTACCATTTCAAGGGAAGACGCTTTACACCAGAGCTGGAAGCTATCCTGATCCAAAAAGGGAAATGATGGTATAGAATACTCAACACCCAAAGATCCATGAGAAGCATAACGCAGTGCACAAATTAGAATCGGAACCTGACATGATCTCACTAGGAAAACCTAGAAATGTTATCCCTACTGCATCAAGGAAGTACAGTGTACACTGACCACAAGGTCCTACGGAATGTACAGAAACAAAAAGGAAGTTGACCATGTGACGACACCAATAATTGGAGTCGCAACAGAAGTTTAATTACAACATTCGTACTCACCCAGGGCAAAACAGTCATAACCGCATACACTCTAAGCAACATCTAACAAACTAAATTTTTTTTAAAGCCAGCTCATTGGGAAAACGAAAGATCTAGTCCGCCCCTCCCATTAAAAGTCTTGAGGCTCAAGTGGTAGCACTCAAAGGAAGAACCGACTAAATAAAACTCTTACGGCATACCTAAAAGTGAAGGGGAGTCCGTAAGAAACCAAAGGGAATCTTAACCCCAAGAACCAATGTTAAAACCTACACCATGAAGGGATTTGTAATCCTATCGTGTGTGAACCTCATTAAGGCCAGGAGTAATACTTATCTAGTGGCCGGAAAGATGCACCTTGATCCAGAGAGCTATTATGAGTATCAAACATGAAGGCTAGTATTTGACCTATGTCAAGCCACACTTAGCATATTCGAAAGGAAAATTTTAAAACAATCAGGAACCGTCAAACCTACCGGTGCAAACCGAAAATTTCCAGATAGAAATGGGAATGCATAAAAATGGACTCTAGTACCAAGTCACCAAAGATCCCCATCGATTATAACTCTACTTAGGTACTAATTGATCATCTCACCAAATCCACCTATCCCTACAAAGAGAACGACAACATGGACAAACTCGCATGGATTGCTCGAAGCAAAGCGCTACAAGTCATAGTGTTACAATTCTCTTCATTTCAAATAACGATAACCATTCACATCAAACTTTTCGAGGACTACTCCCAAAATCCTAAGGAATTCGACATGGAATGAATACCATCTACCGTTTTCCGACTACTAGACTGAATGGAAGGACCATTTACGCTATAGAAGTTACACTTCAAGCATGAGTAACATGAATAAGAGTAGGCAAACTTCCTTAATCAAATTCCCTTGCAATTAAAGGCTACCTCATGAGGCACTGTATGGTCAAAAGCGCAAATCAATCGCGTTTAGAACAGAGGTCGGCAAAGGACCAGTCCAATGGCTCCATGCGGCTATCAAGAACCATTGATAATAGTGTGTAGATCAGAGACCGAATGCAAACAAATCTGATCATCAAGGTCAATAAATATAGGACTAAAGGTCACTTGAGGTTCAAGTCGACGAGAAAGTTAGATTGAAGTTCCGCCTCCGGAAAGCGTAACCCAATCTAACAGAACGCAAAAGGGGGAAAAACCTTAATTCGTAAGATTAATCAAATCCTCCCCAAGATCGAGCTGATAGTTACCAACTCGGATTACCATCAGGACTATACGTGATGCACAAATAGTCTGGTGCGAACAACTCGGAGAACCACCCTTCATACTAGGGATTTGTAACACCATAGAAAGGCGTAATCCGTTTTGGGAAATGTAGAAAGTTAAATCCTCGTTACTTTAGATCCATCAAAATTTTCACGAGGATCGGGCCGGTAGCCTACCAACCCAAAATTTCCACAAGAACTCAACTCCTTGCATAACGTGTTTCACATATGAAACTCGAAGAATTGCCTTTCCGACGAAACTCTCGCCATTCCAATGAAAGAAATCCAAAATCGACAAAAGATTTAAATTTTGTCAAGGAACCCAAGTGAAATGTTGGATCAAGAAATCAAACGGCTTAAGCAAAGCCGCATTCCTATCGTCAAAGTCCGTTGGAACTCTCAAAGAGGTCCAGAATACATGTGGGAGCGTGAAGACCAATTCAAGCGTAAATACCCACACCTTTTCTCTACTTCAGAAAGTAATCCTAACTGAAAACCGAGGACGGTTTTCTCTTCTAAGGCGGGGAGGATGTGACACACGGTAAATTTTCACTAAAATTTAACTAATAATTAGTAATTTATTATTACTAAGCATAAGTCATTAAGCATGCATAAGCTTTGCCTGATCATTTGAGTAGATAACTCGCATACAGTAGTTAATTTCACCACTTTTGCATTCATATCATTTTATGAATATTTCATTTCATTTTGTCTTATGATTAAATGGTAAGACAAGAGGTTATCTCGCTTTCCCCGGTGACCGTTAACGACTGCATTAATCTGGAAACACTATGATAAGGGCTTGATAAAACAAATGACAAGCTTCCGTAATGAAAAATATTACAAAGATAATAATATCTCCGACGCGTAACTATAAGATACTACGTAATAAAAGTTATCAAACAATGATACTTCGGTCACAATTTAATATCGCGGGACACAAAATATTTAATACACTTGCACTTAAACAATAACTCTTATAAGACTCAAACACAATTAATACATAAGTGTCATATGTTTTAGTCATGTCGATTTGTATTTGTTCATGGATTCCATGTCGAGTTGTGAGTTTGGTTATTCGAAATTTGTGTTTCACTTTGTTTTGTTAACCATGTTTTTCTGTCGAGATATATGAAAGAAAAATAGAGGAGTCGAGTGTTATAAAAAGAAGTTGCTAACAACAGTTAGTACAAAAATCTAGAAATTATGTTGTCTTTGAATGATACTCAAAGTAGTATATGAACTTTAGTAATTTATAATCTTTGGAAAAGGAAAAGGTCATGTATAAGTTAATCATAATTTGTTGAATTGTTGATATCATTTTATGTCGAGGTTCTTTTAGACCGATGTCACGTAATATGCGCCTGAGCCTTGTGATAAAATAAGTTTAGTACTTTTGTTTCTTTTACTAAGTGATAGGAATACTTGGAAATGAACTCACGAACACTCCACTGTGAAATAATCTTTAGTGTCCAAAAACAGTTTTGGTAGCTATTATGGGTCTCGTGAGTTTAAACTCTTGTCAAGTGGTCTAGGCATTTCGAGTCTAAGTCATGCTAAAGTCGAACAATATCTTGAAGTCAAACCGGTTACGTTGAGAGTTCCGCGTCGAAAACAACCACACTAGCATCTTAGTCCTTGTTTTTGTTGTAATATGCGCATTTAGAACTTGATTAAAGTCCGTTTGAGCAACCAAAATGGCGCATGGTTACCTTTTCATTTCGTCAAATCTAGGCGTCTAGTATCCAAGCGATGAAATGGAACATTGCAAAAATAACAAACATCAAACTATGTTGAATATGTTTCTGTATTTCATTAGGCCACAGCCCATACTCACGCTCCAACCTATTTTTCGTAAGTCACCATTTAGTCAAAAAGCCCATTTCTCACATATAATCCACTTCGGGCCTAGGCCCAATCCGGGTTCTCTGCCACTATTAATAATCGGGCCACGGCCCATGTCAGTCATGGAGTATTCGGTTGATGGTTTGAACTACCTCACAAAATAAAACGTGTAACGTATAACCGGAAATATAAGCTTAACCCGTCCCCGTCTATTCTTACTTTTCACCTCGTTACATATCGTCTTAGCGTCAATTATGTACACAAGTCATAACTTAACGAAAATGTGTAAAGGTTTGACATAAACAACAAGTATTCTAAAAACATGATTCACGTAGTAACGTACATCAAAATTTAACGACAATGTGTAAATGAATGTATGTCAAGTTAACTTCTCATTTGAACTATATATATACATATATATTAAGAACAAATCTTAATAAATAAATAGAGATCACTACTTTATTTTATCACTTAATAAATTTAATAGTCTCCAAATGTAACTCATGTATTTTGCTAAAGACAATTAGAAACAACTTGATTTTAATTTTGACAATGCCATTTGTGTCAACTTAAATAAGTATATATACCTTTATATACTTACTAGTGGAACCTTGTAATTTTTTTCATATCAAATTTCGAATCTTAAAATCATATTAATGTCAATATGAAAAGTATATAAACACTCATATACTTACTAGTAAAATCATTTTAATAACTTTTACAAACTAAAGCTTAGTTTCATTGCAATTATAAATACAATTAAACTATTTTGAGTAAACGATACTTAAAACAATGAACTAAAACATTTCCCTCCTTATCTAGGTCAGCGTGGTCGGTGCCGCTTCACAACAATCACTAAATCCCACTTTTGGATCGCACATTTGCTAAGGTGAGTTTTCATAGCTCCTCTTTTACTTGATAAACTGTTTTATACGCTTTGGGGTGAGAAATATGCAAAACCTTTTATGGACCTAAACTATGACATGGTTACTATTACGTGGTTTAGCCTAAGCCCTTATGTCCCTAGAGAATGCCCTTTTCATGAACCGTCAATTTCCCATTGGGAAACGCGAATGTTATAAATAGATCTATTGAGGGTGACTCCTCCGTTCGGTTGGCCATGCTTAGGCCAAGGCGAAACGTATACCATGTCGGAACCGAGTGTTGAGGGACAAAACACTCGCTATGGGCCCCTATATTGTATGACATCTTTTAGCATACAGAAACTGTCGTAGTATCGGTTGCATGAACTTAGAGCTAACGTAATAGACATTCATCCATATATCATTATATTCGTTGTAATGATTATGTTGAAAACTAGAAGGGGGGGTTGAATAGTTTTACCAATTAAAACTGCATTTTAATCTATCTAGATCGACTTATGTCAATCTATTTGGATGTGTGGGTTGGATGTTGATAAACAAACATATAAAGGTAAGTAATGAAAAGATAAGAGTAAGAAGCACAAAACCACAACGCAAGTATTTATAGTGGTTCGGCTACAAGGTCACCTTCCTTTCCCTACTCCACTCCCCGAGTCACCTACTCGAGAGTTCGTAATCACTACACCAATCTCCTTATGGCGGAGAAGCCTTCACAACGTCGCCTACTCTTTTTCCGGTACTAGGCTAACCACCGGGTTCTTTCACTCCAAGGTGAACCACACCTACACAACGTCGCCTACCCTTTATAAGGTACTAGGCTAAGTACCTAGTTCTTTCACACCTTAGGTGAACTACACATTCACAACGTCGCCTACCCTTTATTAGGTACTAGGCTAAGCACCTAGTTCCATTGCAATGGAGGAACTACTACCACACTACACCAACGACTAATCCCAAAGGAGATCTACTCCTTTACAACAACATCAAGGATATCAATATCCTTGGATCTAAAACTAGTCTATCTTGTACATCGAAACACACGATATCGAATGTACATCTAAGGCACCTTTCACTAATGCCTTTGACTAGATCTACAAGACACCTTTCACTAATGTCTTGTGTCTTCACTTCTAAGCACTTTTCACTAGTGCTTCTTTGTCTTGACTTCTAAGCACCTTTCACTAATGCTTCTTAGTCTTGACTTCCAAGCACCTACCACAAGTGCTTTATCCTATAGACGATAGATACCCTTCACTAATATCTTCGTCTTGACTCTTAAGACATCTTTCACTAATGTCTTCAACACTACACTTCTTTGAAGAAAGAAAGGAATCATCAACAAGAAGACTTCAGTAGCCTTGATGATGAGGAAGCATGGCAACTCATGGACTTGAGCTTTCTCGACTTCAAAGGTGGTGATCTTGCCTTTAAGAGGAACCTAAAAGATCACACAAAAACAAAACTACAAACATAGATCTCTTGGATCTAAGGTTAGTGAGATTTAACTCAGGGGAGAAAGTATATTGAAAGGGGGTGAGAAACAATGAAGAAATGGCTCACTATTTATAGAGGAAAAATCTTACTGTTCCCCGGATCCCACGGATCCCTACCACAAGGGATTCGGCTAGCACAAAGCTAGGGATCCGTGGTCCGCTCCTCTTTGCCCATGGGTATTTTTGGTTATGGGTCATGGGTCATGGGTTATGGGTTGATCCATGGTTTTCTTTCTAGATACAATGAACTTGGTTAAGTGGTATATATAAAACCATGGGTTGTGGGTCAAAACCATTTGCTAGTATTTTACCCATTTAGTATATGCTTGTATTTACCCATTTTAGCATACACTTAGTTTTTACCCATTTTAGTATACTTAGTTTAAGTATATGTTTAACCCAATATGTAAACACTAGTTGTTGTACATATGTATCTAAATCATAAAATCACTTATACTTGTTTTAGTGTTTTATGTGAAAGCGTAAGTGTGTTAAAAAACTATTAACTCAAACTATTTACGTACTCTATTTGTTTCGTTAAAATGATTTTACTTTTGTTATCGACAAAACATTAGAAGATCGTAAAATATAAATAAACGTTTTTACGGCTTATTTGTATTAACAATCTCCCCCTTTTTGTTGATGACAAAACATAAAATTATTTTAAGGAAAAAGCTAAAATTCGTAAAAATTTGAATTTGTAGTTTTTACTTTCTTCTCCCCCTTTTTGTCGAAAAAAAAAGTGTTTGAAGGAAGGCAACACGTTGTTTTTAAGAAAAACATGTGAAAGAATTAAAAGTAAAAAGAGATAGAGAGCAAGTAACGGGAAAGGATCTCGTCTTTACTCCCCCTTGACGAGTCCATCCCTATGTAAAGGCGCCAAGTAAATGATACTAATCTAGTTTGTTTGCAAATAAGTTTGCAAAAGATATCGTCTACGAGACGAATGTGCTCCCCCTTGATGATTGCAATTGTTGCAAAGGGATGTCACAAAATGTAAACCTAGTATTGCAAGTAATTTGCAATGTATTGCTTTGACATAAAGGTCCCCCTAGCTTTATGATGTCAAAGTCTTCATATGTAAATTGAATAACTACAAAACAAAGGTTAGAAATCAAGTATAATTCACAATTTCCTGCAAATGTGATTCAAGTTAGTAGAAAGAAAGCTTTCTGTCTCACGGATCCCGCGGTTCCCTCCTAGTAGGGATCCGTCTAGGCAAATCTGAGGGATCCGTCTGACTGATGAATAAAGTCAGCAAAGATTGGTATAACAAGAAATGTTAATACTAAAAAGAGATATGGATTATATAGTATACTCACATACTCAGAAATATAGCAAGTAGCATGTAATTCCATTTAATAAACAAGAGTTATGATATACATGACTCGAAAAACAAGACAATAGACAATACATGACTAGGAATTTCTAGATCACCTAACGCTTGAAGCTAAGACACCACTATAATCTTCTAGCTCAAGTTTTGTTTAGGTTTAATCTCATCGAAACGTTCGAGGAGATGATAGAACATGAAACGTTGGTCTTCTCGTACTTCATGTATCAAACTTTCAACATGTTGACAATGATAGCAATCTTTGTCATGGCTAGGTAGTGGTGGTGGATGAAATGAAATGGCTTGATTCGAAGGATCAAGTGAAGCCGCCTGTGGAGCTTCAAACGATGGAGGGATTGGTGGAGGTGCATTTAAGAATGACTCAACCAAGAATGATGGTGGTGGTAGAGAGGTGTCAACTTCCATATGGTTGGGTGGTTGATTTTGATGATTTGTCATAATCCAAATGGGATTATATGATGAAAACGCCGAGAATGAAGCCGGAGCAAGTGTTGACTCAACACCTTGATTTTGAACCATTATTCCTCCTAATGAGGAGTATGTTGTTGGTGGAAGCGGATGAGACGGCCTAGGAGGCAAGTCCTCTAAATTGTAGAGGTGTGGTGATGATAGTGGGGATGTAAATGAAATAGCTCTAGGAACCAATGGTGATGGTTTGGTGGAGATGATATTGTTTGGCCTAGGAGGTATGGTGGTGTTTGGCAAAGGTAGTTTTGAGGGTACTAACCTTTTAGAAATTGGTTTGATTGGATGATGAAGGATTCTATCATTTGTCGGCTTGACCGGAGATGATTCGGTTGAGGAAATTTCATGTATAACACGAGCTCTTTTCATGGGTGGTTCTTTGGTGGATAAGTTACTACTTGGGGTTTTCCTCATGATGAGATGATTTCAAGGGTTTGCAAGAGCTGAAAGTTGGGATGAAAGTGATGACTATGGAGGTCCTAATAAGGTGGTTTATAAACTAAGAGATTTGGCAAGTGCATTTAAGCTTCAAGCCACTAGGATTCATTGGAATGTGATGATTGACATGCACAAGAGTCAACTTCAGAGGTTGTACTGATCTAGGAACTCATTTAAGATGAGATGGAGTGTTTGAGTTAGGAAGATGAGTTGAAATGATTGCTTTAGCAAGATTTGACCTATACTGTCATACGGATCCCACGGTTCCCTCCTCAAGGGATCCGTCTAGGCTAATCCTAGGGATCCGTCTCTCAGCAGCTATGAAAGATTGGAAATGATGTTTCTAAGATCTAAGACCTATATCATCTTGATTGTTTCAGTTCTTCTAAGTGTTTTAAATGAAGGGATGCTTGAGTACTTGAAGGTAATGAATGATGTAGCTAATGATTGTCTTTTGTGGAAGGATTTGGAACTTTCAAGAGTACCAATGGATGAATAATGATGACACTAAAGATTTAGAATGTCAATTGAAGCTAGATGATCCTAGAGATCAGGTTGTGTCTTAGGATAGTGTTTTAGAAAATATCCTAGAAGCTTTAAGATGAGAAAACTATATTTTGATCAAATTTGATCAATTTGGAGGTGAGGATGATTTATGATCAATTATGCCATAATTGAAAGATTTCTAAGACTAGATGTGAGGAATCAAGTAGAGAATAAGGTGTGAGTTTAAGAGCGGAAGAGTAGTGGATTAAAACGAAACGGTAGATCTACAAGTGTTTTTAGAGTGTAACCTCGGTGAGTTATGTATGAATGGGAAAGATTAACCTATCTTGATAAGGACTTAATTTGCCTTAAGACACTATGTTTAGCTTAGTGTAAGGTGTTCTAAGAATGTCTTTGAAATACAATGCTTGTAATTGCATTTTCTGTTCGACGGATCCCACGGTTCCCTAAGAGTAGGGATCCGTCTAGTGTAACTTTTGGGATCCGCCCATCTGCTCAGCAGGACCTTTACTAAAGGTATGAAATGATCTTGACAATGCATTATATTCCAAGATTAGTTTAAAGGAGTTCTAAAACTAAGATATCAAATGTAAAATGTTTTATTTCATGAAGAAAATTGAATTACATTGATAAAGCACGAGTACAAGAGATTTGATCCTATTTTGGAATACTATTGGTTTCCTTGGGTGTTTTCACTAGGAGGATCATTATGTGATTGATGAGTGTTGGTGGAATCAAGAATGAAGAAAGTCTTCATGAGAGATATGTTTAGCGGTTCCATCATCTTGTTCACAAGTACGTACAACGGACTTTGAAATTGAGGATGGAAGTGCATAACATTATGATAGAGGCGTGTCAAGAACATTCCATAAGGGATGAGTTTATTCTTGGAGCCTTGAAGATTTTCAATTCGCCTTGCGAAGAAGTAGGCGAGATTGTATGGTTGTTGTGTTAGCAAACAGTACAACATGTGAGCACAACAAGCGGGAAGGATTTCTCGATTTCCCCTAAGACTCCAAACATTTTCACGTAGGATGAGTGCAAGAGGATTGTACTCTTCTCGGATATCCCTTGTAAATATAATGTTTGGATCGGAGTAATATGGTCGAGGTTTGCATATTATGCGATTTAAATCTTCCGGGGAGGGTATGTGTGAACAATATGGACTATTTTCTTCACGAAAGTTGAAGAGAGAATCAAGAGACCAATCTTCGGTGAAGGCACATTGTCCATGATTTGGAATCTGGAGGATGTGAGCAAAATGCCCAAGGGTTAGAGTGAACTTTTGGTTTTTGATATAAAACCAAAGAGATAGAGAGCGATCCTCGTTACGAACGAGTTCGACTTGACGGAAGAATTCCATTATGAACCTTGGACATATCTTCTCGTTGATTTCAAGAAGACATTCTAGTCCTATGGCTCGGAAGGAGGTATTGATACCTTCTTCGAATTGTAGAGAGGTGTCTACAATACGTCCTTCATGGAAGTGACGGTTTTCGAGATTATTGAACCCACAGACATGATTGCCAGGTGTGTTGGGTTCGAGAGAGATGTTTGGAGTGTAGACGCTAGTGAGTGAAAAATCAAACTCATATTCATGCGTCATAGTTGAACCTATAGAAATGATAAGTTAATAAAAGGAAATGTTTGTGGTCAACGTATGTTAATCTAATGTTTTTACTAGATTTTTATTAACAATGGTTTTTAACAGGAAATACACTTAACTCACTTATGGTTTTGACATACAAGTGGAGTATTACTCTTAGACGAAAAGAGGTTTTTGATTTGCATAAAAAAAACTGTTTTCCAGTAGGACGGATCCCACGGTTCCTTTTCAAAAGGGATCCGGCTAGTATAACTTCCGGGATCCGTGAATCTGTAGTAACAGAAACAGATTTTATAAAAACATAGGTTTTACAGTTTTTATACCACGAAAATATGTTTTATCCTACATTTTCCTTTAGCATGCATACATGACTTCTAATGTATCACGAAAGAAATATAAAACATATAAATCAAAATAAGTGACAAACACATTATGATAAAAGTAACCTAGATAAACTAGATTATTAATAGTATTGCATTTCAATACTAAGGATGATACAAAGGATTGGGTATATGACCCCAATATAGATTAACAACACAAAGTAAATGTCTCCGTATGTGAACTTCATCATAGGGAACACAAGTGCGATGAGTGTTAGGGCGATGAGCACAAGTGCGATGTAAACCATGTTGATGACGGATCTTCTTGGTTTCGGTTGAGATGAAATGAGGAGGAAGATGAGGTTTTTAAGTGAGAAGGAATTTTTGAAATTGGATGATTTGAAAAAGGTGAGGATTTGATAGATAGGTTGACGGTGGGAGTTTTTATAGGGAAGGAGGAATTTTTGAAATTCGTGTTATGTTTTATTATTGGATTTAAAGTAAACAAAACATAAGTTTTATATACCACTTTTTAGACGAGAAATAAAACACGTATGTGAGAAAAAGGCTTCCTAATGAAGCTTCGTGTAAGACATGTATAAGCACAAAAGATAATCATATAAATACCTAAATAGGTATACTTAATTATCAAGCAAAGTAAAAAGAAAATCATACCTCTAGCGTACTTAGGAATGTCTTTACAAATGACACAACAAATGTCACATAGACGATTCCCGCTTCCTTTAAGATACCTTCTTAAGGAAGGTATTCTTGTTACCAAGCGACTCCTAAAGCTTGGTGGGTATGAGCTTTGACTAATCAACATGACAAAGAAGATTAGTGCAAAAAATAAATAAGAAAAATGTTGTTATCAAATCAACATCCAAACATATAGTTTTAAAAGACATGGTGTTTGTTTTTATGAAAAACCTTCTTTGTAGTTTTCAATTAACCGTGGATCGTATCAAGTTTTTAAAGTACAATATACTTCAACAAACTTGGTAACGAAGCTCTGATGCCAATTGTGGAAAACTAGAAGGGGGGGTTGAATAGTTTTACCAATTAAAACTTCATTTTAATCTATCTAGATCGACTTATGTCAATCTATTTGGATGTGTGTATTGGATGTTGATAAACAAACATATAAAGGTAAGTAATGAAAAGATAAGAGTAAGAAGCACAAAACCACAACGCAAGTATTTATAGTGGTTCGGCTACAAGGTCACCTTCCTTGCCCTACTCCACTCCCCGAGTCACCTAATCGAGAGTTCGTAATCACTACACCAATCTCCTTATGGCGGAGAAGCCTTCACAACGTCGCCTACTCTTTTTCCGGTACTAGGCTAACCACCGGGTTCTTTCACTCCAAGGTGAACCACACCTACACAACGTCGCCTACCCTTTATAAGGTACTAGGATAAGTACCTAGTTCTTTCACACCTTAGGTGAACTACACCTTCACAACGTCGCCTACCCTTTATTAGGTACTAGGCTAAGCACCTAGTTCCATTGAAATGGAGGAACTACTACCACACTACACCAACGACTAATCCCAAAGGAGATCTACTCCTTTACAACAACATCAAGGATATCAATATCCTTGGATCTAAAACTAGTCTATCTTGTACATCGAAACACACCATATCGAATGTACATCTAAGGCACCTTTCACTAATGCCTTTGACTAGATCTACAAGACACCTTTCACTAATGTCTTGTGTCTTCACTTCTAAGCACTTTTCACTAATGCTTCTTTGTCTTGACTTCTAAGCACCTTTCACTAATGCTTCTTAGTCTTGACTTCCAAGCACCTACCACAAGTGCTTTATCCTATAGACGATAGATACCCTTCACTAATATCTTCGTCTTGACTCTTAAGACATCTTTCACTAATGTCTTCAACACTACACTTCTTTGAAGAAAGAAAGGAATCATCAACAAGAAGACTTCAGTAGCCTTGATGATGAGGAAGCATGGCAACTCATGGACTTGAGCTTTCTCGACTTCAAAGGTGGTGATCTTGCCTTTAAGAGGAACCTAAAAGATCACACAAAAACAAAACTACAAACATAGATCTCTTGGATCTAAGGTTAGTGAGATTTAACTCAGGGAGAAAGTATATTGAAAGGGGGTGAGAAACAATGAAGAAATGGCTCACTATTTATAGAGGAAAAATCTTACTGTTCCCCGGATCCCACGGATCCCTACCACAAGGGATCCGGCTAGCACAAAGCTAGGGATCCGTGGTCCGCTCCTCTTTGCCCATGGGTATTTTTGGTTATGGGTCATGGGTCATGGGTTATGGGTTGATCCATGGTTTTCTTTCTAGATACAATGAACTTGGTTAAGTGGTATATATAAAACCATGGGTTGTGGGTCAAAACCATTTGCTAGTATTTTACCCATTTAGTATATGCTTGTATTTACCCATTTTAGCATACACTTAGTTTTTACCCATTTTAGTATACTTAGTTTAAGTATATGTTTAACCCAATATGTAAACACTAGTTGTTGTACATATGTATCTAAATCATAAAATCACTTATACTTGTTTTAGTGTTTTATGTGAAAGCGTAAGTGTGTTAAAAAACTATTAACTCAAACTATTTACGTACTCTATTTGTTTCGTTAAAATGATTTTACTTTTGTTATCGACAAAACATTAGAAGATCGTAAAATATAAATAAACGTTTTTACGGCTTATTTGTATTAACAGATTATATGACTTTGCTTATGGTCCAAACTTACTATTTTAATCTAAACCTATGAACTCACCAGCTTTTAGCTGACCTTTTTAGCATATTTTCTCAGGTGCTTAGTTGTGATCATGGATGCAAGGCAAGAGGCGGATATATGGTCGTAGTAATTTCTAAAGAAGTGTTTTTACACAAAAACGATGTTTTTATATTGGGACCACTGAAATTATGGGATGTGCCCATTTATCTAAACAATGTTGTAAGATAATGTTTTAAAATATTTTATGAAATTAAACGGAGTATGTACTCCATTCTTTATTACTTGTGTTGTGATTCACCAATTCCGTAACGCTCCCAATAACACGTATGCTTCCGCTAAACCAAATTTGGGGGTGTTACAGCAGCTGATCAGAATGAAGCAGTCAATCCATAGCCGCATGCTCACACAACACATTCATATCTAAAGAAATCATGATTAGTGCATCAATGACTCTGATATTTTCGCTCCATGCTTCGTTACGCCGCCAATATCATGAATCAACGAAAGCTTCCGCTACTCCGATAAGAATAAATCATGATCCAGAATGTGAGCATGTCGGTCCAAAAGTCACACCATCACTTTATACCAACACCACAAAGGATGAGTCGGTTTTAATGTTGCCGATGATCTCAAAGTCGCTCAAAAATCAGTATCACATGGATCAGCTTAAAGACCTCCACTCAGATTATCCAAAACATGCAAAAATGAAGAATCAATGACTACGAGCTACAGAACAAGAATCCAAGAACAATCTCAATATAATATCTGTTTGTTTTCTATGTAAGTTAATGTGTGTTTGAGGTGACCTCCCTTAGGGGAGATTGTTAGGATTTGGAAAATCCAGGAGTTAAAGTGTCGGTCACCTCAAGTATATGTAATCGTTAGAAAGCTCGTAGTCATAGTTATATTATGTTAAGTAGTATTCGCATAACAACCGTGGAGGACGGACGGGTCTTTACCCATCAGATGCCCGATCCACACCGTCAGGTGGCTTATGTAAGTACTATAAATACTCTCTACCTCCCAAGGTAGAGAGTTGGAGCTCATAATAAGATTTTTCTTTCTCTCACTAAAGTTCCCTAAACCTCTAACTTTCTCTCTCTACAACTCATCTTGTACGCCTACTTTGGTTATGGTTTGATGTGTATGTGAAATCCAATATGTTACAATTTTACCATTCGAAAAATATTTCAAAAAAAAATCGTAAATAGATTTCAGAATTTTTTGGAAAAAAAATTCAAAAAAAAAATTTTGGAAAAAAAAATTCGAAAAAAAAAGTTTTTCGAAAAATATTCAAAAAGGGTAAAATGGTCATAATATGGTCATAATACTTAAAGAAAGACAAAAATGTCAACATTAATGTCTAAAAGAGTTATTTTTTTAGTTCGCTACGCAGAACTGCCATTTTGACAAGTATAGTGCTTTAAAAGGTTATTAGCCCAAAGAAAAAATGGGTCAAAAGACCATATTACCCCTGGGAGGATTTTATGTATAATTTAGAGTGGGGGACACGTGTCACACTATGAATGGCTTTCTACATTTTCTAATTTTACCCACTTTGCAATAGATCCCCAACCCTGAACTAAATGCCTATAAGGAACAAGTTGCCATATATGAACAGCGTGCTAAGTTTGAATTGACCGCCGGTGAGCAGGAGATGGATAACCAAATGCGTACACTTATCAGAAAAAGTAATTTTAGGGAAGAAATATTAAA
>OU343223.1:22411498-22516108 GCA_910596185.1 Chrysanthemum makinoi | reverse complement strand
TTCAAAGTCAACTTCAGTATCCCTTCCATCTAAGACCTATCTAAAGTTAGACACTAAAAGCAGATTCACAAAATGGAAGCAATAGTAACTGCTTTCACCTCCTCCATGACTCACCAATTGTAGCAAGCTTCGATCCATCAACATCACCCATCTCCTCTCTCTCGTGGTCAAGGGTCCCAAGGTAAAGTCAAGAAGACACTAGATGGTGATGGTTGCCAGTGCCTCCATGGTCTCAAGGTCAAGAAGGAAGAGTCAAAACTATCCCTATTTTCTTCTTTATGAGCCCGAAGGCCAAGGTCAACACAATCACCCACTCACAAAATCACTCACAAGATTCTTCAATCCGCTTTGAACAAAGAAGTGAAGCTCTAGGATCCGATGGATTAGAATAAGTGGGATTTATTCTGCTCGCGGGGTGTGCATCTCCTTCCTAATCATATCTTCAATCCTTGTAAGAAACATTTTTTACCCCTTTTAATCGATTGAATCCATGGTGTTGTAAGACTTCAAATCGCTTGTACGAAACTTTATAGCAACACGATATGACATATCTTTTTTCGAGATAAATCTTGATGAACCGTGTGAATAAAATAGAGTGGTTGTTATCATTCAAGTGTGGTAAGAAACAAGTTCAATCTTAAAAGACAATAAAGAAAAGATCTAGTTTAGTTTCTAAGTTGTAGGATGCAAAAAGAGTTGTCCACTAAGACTATCGTTAACTTTCGAGTAGTCGTTAGAGACGGTTTCCCAGAGCCGGAAACCACGTGGTCGAACCACCATGGGAATAGCATAGTTTGAGCGTTGGTTTGAGTCCCGCTCCATCGCTCATGATTACATTTTCATCTATGTGACAAAATAGAATAGTTATGAGTTTTGTTGGGTTTGTTCCGCCGAGAAAGTTACTTTGACTTATAGGTTGTCATCTCGACTCATAGTCGATGCCACAGCAGTAGAACAGTGCATACACTTTACTTCCCCGCTAAACTCTTTTACCACATGGAAGTAAAAGCCTCGATATCGTTAAATCCTAGTTTCACTTGTCGCGACCATAGGTTGGGTTAAAATTTTATTATTGAAACGCACGGCGCCCACATAGGGTGCGTGTGTCATGGTTGTGATTCGTTTGGATTAACAAAATGAACGCATGATGTTATGTTTGCAAGTCCAAAGAGGTTACTCGTAGGACCGCCTAGGTTACTCGTGGAATCGGCCAAACACAAAGGTGGAGGCACTCCCCAAAGAGTATTATTATTATACTGCTTTAAACATAAGACCACCAGGTGATCATATCAGATCTATGGGTCTAAGACTTTCACTGATCTACATGTTGGGTTGAGAGTCTTGCGCCAAGATCACCTTGCAAGGTCTAAACATTACCAAGTATATGTCAAATAGAAATCTAGTGTCACACATTTCTCCCTTATTCCTCGAGCATCACAGATTAGGCCACAGCCCAGGTGGACTAAAATGAGTGTTTGTTGGATCTATTGGTCGAAGCCCATTTATAATACCCAAAGCTACATCGGCCGCAAACCCATGTTAAATCTAAAGGTGTGTCCGTGTGGGCGTAGAGCACAAATTAGTCCACACCAAAAATTTGTATCAAAAGTAAAACAAATAGGAGTTTTTCCCAAGAGCCAAACAGGTGTGGTCATGGAATAATTCGAGTCCCATGTCGGTTGTCCAAATCGTTAATTGCATCTTTTATTGTCTTTCGAATCTACTTCAAGCAAAGGCAACCTATCCTTATGTATACATAGGTCAATAAATTCAACTACAAGAAAAACTTGAATTAAAACTGGGAAAAATTAGAACATTGATCGAAGCCGTAAAAATATGCCTTCTTGTACTACGTAAACCTTAATATTAAACATAAACGGATACCTTTCAGATACATATAGCTTAAAATAAAACATTTTCACACTTATAAAACAAGTTGTTAAAGACACATCTTACTTAATAATTTGTGTCACAAGGGTTAACGGCAATGGGTAAACAAATATATGTCAATAAAGTTATTAGTTGGGAACTATAAATATTAAGAACCAATCTTAATAATTAAATGGAGACTACTATATCACTTTGCCAATATATAAACTTGAGAGTCTTCAAATTCAACTTAAGTATTTTCTAAATACAATTAGAAAATAAATCAATTACATTTGATTTTGACAATACTATTATTTGTCAACTTAAATAAGTGTATATACATTTATATACTTACAAATAGAATATGGTAATTATTTTACAAACCAAATTGTTGGATTTTAAGACCATTATAGCGTCAACATGAAAAGTATATATATACTTTGATACTTACTAGTAAAACCAATTAATCATTTTCTTACAAACTAAAGTTTAGTTTCAATAAAATTGTAAAAACAATTGAACTATTTTAAGTAAGTGATACTTAAAACAATGAACTAGAACATTGCCCTCCTTATCTAGGTCGCGTGTCGGTGCCGCATCACAACATTCACTAAATCCCACTTTTGGATTGCACATTTGCTAAGGTGAGTCTTCATAGCCCCACTTTTACTTAATAAATTGTTTTATACTTTTGGGGTGAGAAAATATGCAAAACCTTTTATGGACCTAAACTATTGCATGATTACTATTACGTGGTTTAGCATAAGCCCTGATGTCCCTAGAGAATGCCCTTTTTCATGAACCGTCAATTCCCCATTGGGAAGCGCAAATGTTATAAATAGATCTATTGAGGGTGACTCCTCCGCTCGGTTGGCTTAGGCAAGGCAAAGTAAACGTATACCATGTTGGAACCGAGTGTTGAGGGACAAAACACTCGCTATGGGCCCCTATATTGTATGATATCCGTTAGCATACGTAAACCGCGTCGAGTATCTTGCATGAACTTAGAGCTAACGTAATAGACATTCATCCATATAACATTATATTCATTGTAATGATTATATGACATTGCTTTGGTCCAAACTTACGCTTTTAACTTAAACCTATGAACTCACCAGCTTTTAGTTGACCTTTTAGCATATTTCTCGTGTGCTTAAGTTATGTATCATGGAGGCAAGGCAAGAAGCGGGTTAATGGTCGTAGTAGTATTAAAGAAGTGTTATTACACAACCGATGTTTTTAAATGGGACTAATCGAATTATGATGTGCCCATTTATCTAAACAATGTTGTAAGAAAAAGTTTTAAAACTATTTTATGAAGTCAAACCAGTATGTATTCCCGCTCTTATTACTTGTGTTGTGATCACCAATTTCGTAACGCTCCCATATAACACGTATGCTTCCGCTAAACAAATTTGGGGGTGTTACAGAAAACAAGAGATGTTATGATACTTTATTAGAATTGTGGTGGATTTTTCTATTTAATGGAATATTGTATATAGCGATATATAGCGATTTGAAAATATCTATGGTGAATCCGAAACTAAATAAGCTGCGAAGATAGCACACATCTTTATAAACAAACCGAAAAAGCTCAAACGACTATGATATCACAAGTAATATCACCTCACTTGTGTGTACCTTGATATCATGTGTGATATTACCTAATTTATAGCATGTGTGATATCATAGTTTATATCACGCGGTGATATATTGTGATATCACTCGTGATATCATGTGATATCATCAAGTGAGGTGATATCACCGTGATATCATGTGTGATATCACGCATTTTGACTACTCAGTTTGTTTATAAAGATGTGTGCTTTCTTCAACCATAGCTTATTTGGTTTGCTGATTCAACCATAGATATTTTTAAATCCCGCTATAAAACCTATCGAAACATGCACAATGTATCCATTAATAGAAAAATCCACCACAAGTCTAACAAAAGTTTCATAACGTCTCTTGTTTTCAGTTAAACACATTTTCTAATATTTCATATTATCTTAAAACACAAAAATCTTCCTAAATATTTTCAAAAAAACAAATAAGAAAAATGAATATAATCATCACAATAATATAATAAGTGATGTTTATTATCATTTCTTTCATATATACTTGGTAAAATACTAAATTCTTATCACATTTGATATGAATTTAATATTTCACATTCTTAGTTGAGTATCACAACTGATAACACATACATGATGAAGAGTGTATCTTTTATCTTTCTTACAAATGTTATATCAAAGTGTGATAAATAAATGTCACTTAAAAATATCAAAATGAATAAAAAGGAAGCAAACTATGAAAATAGAGACTTAACATATTCTTAAAATCAAACAAGTGTTGCATTAAATTAGCATTTTTTTGAACAAAATAAGAATTTACCTAAAGAAACTTTAACCCTTTTATTTCTATTAAGGGTATAATATCACAAGTGATAGATAACATTGGTTGCATTAAAAAAATATACGCTTATCAATTGCGATGAAAAGCACAAAACTATCTTGAACTCGAAAATTATAAAAATATTATAAAACAGATAGGTGATCATATATAAAAATATACAGAGCAATGAAATATCCCAAGTGATATTAAAGTTTAAAAAAACATACTTGTTTGTTTATGAAATATCACAAGTTATATTAGACATTAACTTTTTTTTAATAAAATATCACAATTGATATTAGACATGTAATATAATAAAGTTTAATAGTAAGCACGCAAACGTATGAAAATAAATGAAAACATAAAACTTCAAAAACGGACGAAAACGTATGAAAACGGACAAAAACGTATAAAAATGAATGAAAAGCGTATAAAACGTATAAAACGGAAAAAAGCGCCCGAAAACGGATGAAAATGGACCAAACGATGAAAACCGACGAGAACGTTCGAAACGCACGAAAGCGCCTAAAAATGGACGAAAACATAAAAATGGACGAAAGCGATATAGACCTATGAAAACCGGCGAAAACGTAAGAAAACGGAGAAAACGAAGAAAATAGATGAAAACGCATTAAACGGACAAACGTAGTAAAGCGTATTAAAAGATACGAAAATGGACAAGAACGTAAGAAAAGCGACGCAACCGTTAGAAAACGGGTGAAAACGAAGAAAACGAGCTAAAACGATGAAAACACGTAAAAACGTAAGAAAAAGGACGAAAACGTATGAAATCGGACGAAAACGTAAGAAAACGAACGAAAACATAAGAAAATGGACAAAAACATAAGAAAACAGAAGAAAACGTATGAAAACAGACGAAAACGTAAGAAAACGAACGAAAACGTAAGAAAACAGACAAAAACGTATGAAAACGGACGAAGATGTAAGAAAACAGAAGAAAACATATGAAAACGGACGAAAACGGATGAAAACGTATGTAAACGTAAGAAAACGGAAAAAAACGTAAGAAAACGGACGAAAACGTAAGAAAACAGACGAAAACGTAACAAGACTGACGAAAACGGACGAAAACGTAACAAAACGTTTGAAAACGAACGAAAATGTAAGAAAATAGACGAAAACGTAAGAAAACGGACGAAAACGTATGAATACGGACAAAAACGTAAGAAACGTATTAAAACGGATGAAAACGCGTGAAAAGCATCTAAAACGTATAAAACGCGGAAAAAACGGACAAAAACATATGAAAACTGACGAAAACGAAAAAAAATAAATAAATAAAAATAACAAAAATAACAAAAAAAAACGTGAAGTTATAAAAAGTGATTAAAAAAGAGAAATAATAAGAAAATAAATAAGAAATATAAAAAGAAAAGAAAAAGACAAGAAAAAAACATGGATTTAGGTTTAGACATATTAAATCTTAGGTTAATAACCACCATTAGATCAAATTAGATGAAAGGTGGAGATTTATCCCTTAGTATGCAAGAATTTTTGAGTATGCAAAATAAAGTGCCTCTAGGAAACTATTCATATAAATATAATAAGGTAATCTCACGTTGCTAATTCACAATATAAACGGTAATAGTGTGAAGTTAATACAAAAACCCGATTGGAAAATGCCAAAAATTGCGTTAATCCAATTATTGAAATAGGAAAAAGAATAAGTCTAATAATCTTTCCCATAATTAAATTAGTGTATTTCCAAAAAGGTCTTCAAACTAATGCTTTTACCCGGGCATGATCTTAATTTTCACAAGATACAACACTATAAGCTTATTCATCTCTTATAAAATATTCTTATAAACAACACAATCTCCTCCTCTTCTACTACTCCACCCCATCCAAACTTACCATTGTCCCTGCCGCCTTCCTCCACCTTTAACCACCATCGATCCACCGCCTGTTATATCCTTACAGTGGTAACCGCATATTTCTGGCTACCACCGTCAAATATCTGACATCTATTGAGTTTATAATACATGACATACAATAATAAATATGTAGACATCAAGTAGTACAATAGACTAAAGATCACAAATAAATTAATTAACGAAAGTATGCGTAACGCACTCCTCTTGCAAATGTCGATTCTTGAAAAAACAAAGAAGTGGTTTAAAGAGTTGTCCCTTACCGTTTTACAACTCAAACCAATTGGTGTAAGAATAGTGTCTTACTACCACGTTTCTTGTACAACATTAACCAACTAATCAAGTGATTGCTAGATCTAACACAAGTCCTCGTTTTATGGAAAAACCAAAACCAAACTCCCTAACTAGGGGTGTTCGGCCGAGAATTGCAAGAGAGAGGAGAGAGAGATCTAGGTTAATTCAATGCACAAAGTTATGAAAAACCCTAGAACCTAGCCTTGTTTATATAGTGTATGAAAACCTTTAGGAACAAGTTAGGCTTGGGTTGAACCCTTTGGCCGGCCATGAGACAAGCCCAAGAGAAAACCCAAAACTTTTCCATTTCAAGATTTTCCATTACTAGTCCTTTCTCTTTTCATTTAACCGTCGTTAGTCATTTTTCCGTTAAATACTTAACGATCGTTAAACGGACTTAATGTGCAATAATTAATCGTAAACATTAACATTAATTATTTAACTTTAATTCTCATTCGCTAATGTGTGTAATCCGTGGTCACGAGTTCAATCCGACATTTACGTGTTTGTAAATATATACATTTCCAAATGGCTCCCACTTGGATATGTTTAAAACGCGTGAAATGACATTGGTTAGCGCCTAGCAACACGCCAATGCCCCCGTACAACTCGTATGGTTTTCGAGAAAACAAAGTTTTTAATGATTCATCATCATATTCATCCTTTTGTTTCTAATACCATGTTAATAAGAATATGGATCTCACCCATTTCTTAATTAACTATTCTGCCGCTTTATGTGATTGATCAAGATTACCAATTCTTCCGAACATATTCCGAAGACCTGGCATGGCCATGCAAACATCTTAACAACCCTACGAGGCCCAGAGTATTATACTTCAAAAATAAATTTGAAGGAAACAAATCCCATTTTGACTACAAGCAGGATTCATAGATGTCGAACACTTCGAAAACAACCCTTATAACTACCGATTACGTATAGCATTAGATTGCTTCACAAAATGCACTATATCCATGACATATCTCTCGGTATCTCAAGTCGAGGATAAATATTCATGATATACTTAATGACTAAGATCCATAAAGTATTTATCGCGGGTGGGATAAGTCCTATACTCAATACATTGAATATCATCCGAATTAGTCATCTTTGCATCAATATACTTTCAAGTATACTCTAACTAATACTCAGATTTGTCTTAATTCAATATCATTCCCATGTTATTGATTGACAACGGACTATTTAGAATAACTTAAGTTATTCAAGAATTTAAACATGCAAATACAGGATAACATCATAATAAATGAATTATAAACATAACAAAATACTTTATTTCATTTGAATAATAATGTTTATAATATCCTTTATCGAAATACTAAATAGATCAATGCATGATAATTCTTAGTTAATGAATTTTGCCTCAAGTCATGATAATCATACTTGTTGACAGGGCATAATTTCAACTAACTTTGATCTATAGGAATTTTGAGAATACTTATTTCAACAATTCAATAAGTGAATTTCTTGTATGTGTTTACACATATTTTGATATTGTCATATCATTCCATAAGGTGCGTGATAACCAGAACCACCTTGATGACAATCATCTTTCAAAACTTTTAAAGTTTAAAGTATTCTTTATTCTTTAATATATAATGCAACTATGCTCTTAGTTGAGCATAACTAGTCAACATGGTCATTATCAAGGATACCATGACTAGAATTGAGTGTCATCTCAATTATACCAAAGATCATTGTGTACAACATTATGCTCTTTAAACATCCGTAAACTTTGAATATTATTTGTTTGGTGCCATTCAAACTTCAAGTTTGTTGACTATAACAATTACATAACAATTGTTGTATAGAATCGGGAGCAACCAGTAGAGGAATGCAATTCTATATCCAAACATAAATATTACAATGTTGTTAAATCATCTTGTAATCAAGCATGATACAACAAACTTATACACAATATGATGTACAAAATGAATCTTCAAGTTAGACTTTAAGATCTCATTCATATTCTATCTCGTCAAAGATATGTATTCATCATATTCTATTAGACTCATTTATTTACCGCATATGTTTATAACAATAAACATATATTCCAAGGTTGTATGTCTTATTTCCAAATCTTACAGACGAAGTTTCATTCCCAACTAAAACTTAATTTAGGTGGAACGTAGTTGCCCATACAACATATAAGATTTAAGAAAATAAAAATAATACTCCCACTAGCTTTCAGGAATACTTATGAGCTATCTTATTTTAATTATTAAATCAAACATGGATTTAATATTAAACATAAGAATTAGGGGTGGAAACGAGCCGAGCCGCTCGTGAAAAGCTCGGGATCGGATCGGTAAAAGCTCGAACGAAGTCGAGCCTAAACGAGCTCGAGCCTAAGTTTGGGCTCATTTAATAATCGAGCTCGAGCTCAAGCTCTATACAAAAAGATCATTTAGGCTCGCGAGCCAAAACGAGCCCTAGAAATAAATATGTATATATATTTTCTATATGTGATAAACGTGTTAACGAGCTCGAGCCTTGTGTTAACGAGCCGAAGCTTGTGTGTTAACGAGCCGAGCTCGAGCTTGTGAAAAATTTCACGAGCCGAGCTCGAGCTCAAAAGGTGAGCTCGAACGAGCTCGAGCTCGAGCTTCGAGCTTTATATAAACGGCCGAGCTCGAAGCTGGCGTGCTCCTGCTCGGCTCGGCTCGTTTTCACCCCTAATAAGAATCATCTCCTAGATGCTTGCATATATCCATTCATGGATTCTTGCAGTCTGTACATATTCAAAGATTATTTTAATTCATAAAAACTCCTTTGCATTACTTATCGTCCTCGCAAAAGTAATTTCAGAACAAAGAGTTTTGATATTCATTGTCAAAATTTCATATCAATGAAACTAATTATGACAATTATAATCTTTATACTTCTATTTAATGTATCTAGGAAAGAATATTCAATCATAGTTAATTGCTTAAATATGATTAATATTATTATCACTAGACATACATTAAATACCTGTACAATATTGTCCGTATGATTTCTACACAAAGATTTAAACCACTAGGGTTTTCATCCTTTGAAGAAAATCATCTTCATTTAGATAAACCAAATATCTAAAATTGATTATCTTTATGGACAACATCTCTACATTCATAGTATGATTGATTTACCACAATTCAACATCTGGTAAATTCATTATTATGATTAAAAGGCTTACCATGATCCTGTATCTCATATCCCTCAGCATATTAAATATCTAAGATATCCTTACGGATCTATGAATGACAATTCTATCATATTGAGGTCTATCATTTACATGTTTAGCCTCATCATGATATTTGCTAGTGCATTTTAAAAGATTATGTATTTTGTAATTAATCTTTCAAGATTTAAACAAAACTCCCACTTGGCTTTAATAATTTAAAGATTACCTTTAAATAGTTTAGCAAGTAGAGCAACAATACATTGTTCTCTTTTAGGATATTACAAAAAAACAATGACAGTTCCTGACATTACTTTGTTACAACTCACTCTACAAGTAGTTTAACAAATTCAAAACTTCATTTATAAGACTTAATGTGATTCATCACATTCCATAAACAAATGGTGTCTTATCAATCTTCTAGGTTGGAGTCTTATTGAGTATATTCAATCTATACTCAATCTACTAACCTTGATAACATGTGGAAGAAACTATAGTTATCTTGAATCAAACATGCCAATAGATTTTGATTCTTCTAACTGAACATACCATAAGACTATGGTATTTCATTAGAATTAATATTGTAAGATTAATCTAACAATATTTAAGATAACCATCTACTCTTTGGTTTATCCTATTTACCAACAAAGTAAACTTAATGGTACAATAGAATTACCAAAACAATTGCATGCATTATAACTCAAGTATTTTTTACCAAGTCAAAAGACATAACAGTTATAATCCCACTATACGTTATAAGTCATTGATCAACTCATTGACTTCATGCATATGTCTTAAAACATAGCAAGTTAACGTCTTACTTTATATTGTAAGTCTCGTATTAAAAGACTTTATGTTTGTGACTTTACAAAGAAGTCATAAACATGTATAATTAAAGTAATTATGAACACCACATCGGGTTTCAATTAATAATTTCAAGTTAATATTTACTACATATATTTAAGTTATTCAACGAATACTTAAGATCAAAATAGTATTAGATTACTTCATTTAATTATGTCATTCCATGAAATGTTCAATGTAAGAAATTGCAAAATCATCCATGCTCGTTCTCACGACACGTGGATATTTTACCTTGAGCTACAATCTAGTTCACGTTCTCATGTAACGTAAATTGTAATTACAAGTGTTACTTAAATATTGAATGACATAAATATTTAAAGTAGTCTTTGTTATTATCTTGACACATGTTCTGAATAGGGCAATCATACACATTTAAATGTATAATTCCTATTAGAACGTAACTCTCTTACCTTGCGGTCAAGAGAATCCATTTTAATCATATTTATATGTGTTGTACCTTGCACACAATAAAGATTTCTCCCACTTGTGCATGGAACAACATCATGTAGCAGATAAACAACACGATACACGTTCGTTTATTTGATTAATATGATTTGTGTCATAGATATAAGAAGTAGATGTAGGACTATATTGTATAGTAAAGAAACGCACATGACAATCCTTAAAAACATAAGTGCCTACAATTGGAAAGTAATTATCTACATGATATTCAAGAGATAATTTAGATTACTACACAGCAAATAAGGCATGTAGCTCCCACTGAATTAGAAATCGTTTCAACAACTTCTTATTCAGTAATGCAACACAATGCTCCCACTGAATTTGACAACATTTTAAATGTTTCATAACCAGTGAAAACAACTTGCTTGCTTTTAACTTTCCTACACCTTTAAGAACCATACGTAATCATTACTAAGGTACTAAAAGGTGTATTCTACTTTATGAATGATAGGTTATCCATCAATGTTATTAACTCGAAAAATTGGGTATGCAATTTCTTCCTTAACGGGCCTACCATGTCCATAATGGTATGTAGCACCTTTAAAGGTTAAAGCAAAACAACTAGATAAATAAAGCTAGTTTGTCTTTTACCAATTTTCGCGGTAATTAGTCTAGCTTCTAATTTAGTAACTCATATACATGTTTTCCAGTTAACCAACATTCATGTTGTTACAAAAGGATTCATTCACCAAATGAGGGTAATGAAATCTTTTTGGAAAATATGATATGCAATTCATTTCTATGAGTTACATTAGAATTTAGACAATTCAAATGTTCCTATAATACCTTTCTCATTCATGAAAAGGAATAGGATTGAGCCTCATTCTTTTCCCATGGAAAAGAGACTTTGTTTGTCTTTTCGGTAAATTATGCTCGATCAAACATTTGTTTGAAAGAAGGATGGTTCAGTTTACTAATCAAAGACTAACCACGTTACGGTTAAATGTTGCAGTTATACATTCAAAAGAATTACAAAATTCAATTTTAGTAATTTTGATAATTAACCTTTTCAAGAAAATTAAATACCCATGGTTCATAAACATATAACCATTTAATTTTCACTTGAAAACTAGGATCCAAATTGACATAGTTTCATCACATCAGTTGATCTGCTAGTAATGAAATTATTCAAAATGGTACGAGTCGAGCCTCAATTGCCAATTTTCAAATTGCAATTCCTAGATTTATGGGATTTACATTTAGCCAATTTCAATTGCCATGTAAACATGTTTTATCCCCATCTTATGCCTTGAGTTGTCAGTTCTCACTACAAAGCTCAATTAAGTTGTCCAACTTAAGAAACTGCAAAATCATCCATGCCCGTTCTCACGCCACGTGGATATTTTACCCTTTGATTACGATCTAAATCACGTTCTCACGCAAATAAAAGGTAATCTCAGGTGTTTCCATTTCGTTGGATGGCATACAACTTAAATTAAGGGTAATAATTTTGATGTCAAATCAAATATGTACAAAGATGTCATGCATTCATCTTCGTAGCATAGGTTTTATTAAAACACTTATATCTTGTTTTAATGTATAAGCTTTTCATCATCAAACTTTAATTGATGTATTGGATTCACCAATCAAGAAATTTAGTGTTAATTATCATCCATTATACCGTACTTTTGCATAAGTGTAAACACTTAGTGTTTCGGGTAATTACCACCGAAGTGGCGCATGGAATTAAAACTAATTCGCCCTTAAGATGAGCTTGCACATTTTATGGCTTACTAAGTAGCTCCATTCGAACTTACAGGGGGCAGAGGACCAGGTAAGCGCAAAGCATAACCTTAGACATCCTTTCAGCGTGACTGTGCGTACTTCTTTATTAACCCCTTTATAGTTCATTCTAATGGGTGAGCCGTTCAGACCGTTTGTACCAAAGTCACCAATCAATTAAACGATTATGATTACTATGCTTAAAAATACATGTTTCACCATTGTTTAGGTCAGTTTATTTTTCATGTAAAATACCCTTGTTACACATAACAAACAAGCAAGTATTTGAAAAAATAAACAAATAAACAATGAATGCATAACAAAAAAAAAAGTCATGCATATCAAATAGCCATGATATGTGCTTATTCACATATCTTTTCATTATCAAAACTGACCCAAAACAACCAAGGAAAAGCCGTTTATTGCTAATATTTGTGGTTTTCTTGAGTTTGTGCTTGTGCAGGTATGGATATGTAAAAAACACGCAAAAAGGAATCAAATCAGACGAAAACCGAGCACGAGAGAGAGAAGTGTGCAGAAGCCGATCTTTGGGGATGCTATTTATTGGATTTGAAGCTCAAAAGATCAAAATGCGGAGTTCGGGACATGGTTTGGGAGATTTCACTGAAAACCCGTCATTATATCACACTTTCACATATTACCATTTTCAACCCCTCAAGTTTCCCAAATTACACTTTCAACCCTTTAACTTTCCCATTTTACCATGTACACCCCACTTAATCATTGACCCAAATTCACCCTACACTTTCACTAAATGTCATATTGGGCCTTTGGTTTTGCTAAAAATACATTAATGGTCCTTGGCTTTTGAAAACATGCACTAAAAATCCTTATGTATCAAGCCGGATCCAATTTAATATCCCAAAGGCCCAATCCATTTTCATCACCTGGCCCAAACCTTACCCGGCTACAAATAACACTTCACCCGTTAATACCAACAACCCGAATAAACCCTCTTGACCCGTATTTAACCCCGGTCAAAACACCACCCAACCCGGTCAAACTATTCAATTTATAATTAACAATAACCCCGCGCCCAAACAGTACCCTTGCCCTGCCTTCTTCCCCAAACACACCCCGTACACCCATTCATCACCAATCCCAAACACTCAGCTTAGTACTAAGCATCTTCCCATGTTTCTAGAAGCCTGCCCACATGTCAGAGGGTATGTCAGCAATGGATTGCCAAAGTGGCAGTTTGGAGGCCTCCTATTGGATGAAACACATCATCAAGGTGATCCAACGATTGAAATTAGATGTGATGACAAGAAGGTTGATCAAAGGCCACGATTTAAGATCCGTAAGCATCCCAATGCCATCACCGCCTATTTAAGCACCCATTCTGTCACATTTTAGCTTGTCCAATTTCATGTATTTAGAAATTGTTACCATTAGCTTAATTACATGTCACTTTTATGTTTTCAGCATTGATTTAGTTTCTACTCTTTACTTGTAATCTCAGTTTTTTTTTATAATTCCAGTTTTCGTCTTATTCATTGTCTCCAAATTTCAGTTTCTGTTTAAAGGTTGTTATTACTGTTCACAAAGCTCAAGTCATAGTTTCTCTAAACTCACATAAGCTTATTGAAGCTTATGTGAGTGTGTATTTGTCTTAAATTACTCTTAATTCTCAATTTCTTCAAAAAGTCAAACAAAAGTCAAAAATCAAAAGTCACCCTATTTCATGTTAATCTCTGGTTTTAATTTGTTAAATTGATGAGTTTAAATGTGTTTTGAGTAGTTGGATTAAGATTGAGCTCAGTTTCATTATAATTTCAGTGTTTTAATGCATTTTGTAGTTATAAAGGGGTGTTTGGTTTAGTAATCTGTTTTTGAGATCAAGTATGATTTAGTGGTAAAAGTTATTTCAAGTAGTCTTCATTAGGATCATTTAACTTTTGAGTAGCTTGGACACTGGTCATTTAGTCATTTTTTTCCTCTCTGCATCACTCTTGTTCTGTCCCAAAGCAATTTGTTCCTTAGCTTATTTTCATATCCATTAGCAGTTTCAAGGTCAGTTAATGTTGCTTTTGCCTGTTCTTAGTTAATCCTAGTCTATTTGTTGGTAGCTTACTTGCCTTATAGAATTGCTTGATTGCTTCTTGTTTTGCTGATCTCCTTTCTACTAATATCAGTACATTGAGTTTTTGGTCTGCATCTGCTGAGAAAATTCTTGTATCTGTTTCTGTCCTTTCAGCTTGTAGACAAGCTGATTTGAGGTTTATCTTTTCAATTTTATTGCTGAATATTAGCCTCTTAGGGTAGCTTTGGGACTAGATGTAGCTCTTTTGCCCTTAGATAAGATTCTAGAAGCTTATTCCTTAGCTTATTTTGGCCTGCAAACACTGCTTATCTGTCATACTTTTTCTTGCATCAGCAGCCCTTGTCCTAATAGTCACTTTTTGTTTGATCTATAACATCTTCAGTACTAGACCTCATTAGCTGTAATTTAGGATATTATATCTCTGGTTGGTGGTCTTGAGGGCTGCATAGTTGGTTCTTTGTTTGGCTTATTGGATAATCATTTGCAGTAGCTTTAACATAGGGTCGAAACCTGTTTGCTGCATCAGTTAGCTTCATAGCCATTTTGTTTTGTTCTCTATTTCTTCAATAAAGGTCTTCATTAGCTGTAATTTGGTACAAATAGTCTTTGCTAGGTTGTGTTGAGATTTCCACCTTTTGTTTTCCTGTTAGCTTATTGAATAAGCAGTGCTAGTGCTAGAAAGAAGGGACCTAAATCACTGTTTTGCTTAAATATCAGTTTAGCTTAATCATTGTACTCTGCTTATTTAGATGTTAGGAGTAGGTGAATATAGTTGCCTCAGAGTAGTTTTAGTATAATGTAGCTTATGTTATCAGTTGGTTCACTGAAGTGCTTATTTGCCTTATTTAAAGTGCTTATTTCCTTCTAGTTTACATAGCAGCCTTCATTTCTTCTACATAAGACCATATTTTCTTATTTTTCATAGCTCTAGAATAGCATTTTAGAATTTCCCTGCAAGTTTCATAATTTTTAGTCACTGTTTAGTATTTTTCTTAATTAAAATCAGTTTTTAATCATTTTTAATTAGCTTTAATTGCATTTAATTGAGAAAAAGTTCCAAAAAATAATTTTTCAATTTTAATAGTTTAAGATAAATATAAAAAGCATAAAAAATATTTTTCCTTATTTTTCTCCTTCTATTTGGTATTTTTTACAATTTAAATTAGATTAAAATAATTTTAAATTCATAGAAAATAGGAAAATGATCTGAAAAATACAAAAATAGTTTTAAAAAGTCTTTTATGATATTTTAGATTTTTAGAAAGTAATTTCATATTTTTCCCTCTCTCTTTCATAATTTTTAGATAATTAGTCTTATTTTTAGAATTAATAATTAGTTTTTAATTAGAATAAAATCAAGAAAATTCCTAAAAAATAGTTTTAATTCATTAATAGTTTTCAAATATCATTTTTAGCGTATAAGTAGTTTTAGGTTATTTTTAGGATCTAGATTAGACGTATTTGCTTTTTATTCGCGTTTCGTTTTAAATTCCGTTTTTGCGTTTTAGCGTAGAATTGCGTAGTTTGCCTTAGTTCTTAGGTTTTCCCCATAGATTTTAGTTCCTTATGCTTTCCTTATCCCGTAGTTTAGAATATATCATATTATCCCCTTTTCTTATTCAAATCCCGATTATTGAGACGTGAGTTGGAAATTCCATTCAACCCTCGTTCGGAACGATCTCGGTGCTCAAACCTAACACGTTTGAGTTACCCCACATACTACATCTTCTTATTATTGGTCAGTGTCTGAGCCGTTTTAAGCTTCTTACGGTTAGTCATTCACAAGTGGCTAGCTTGTGTGAGTCAAGCTTGACGTGCCTCTGACAACCGAAATCAAGCCACATGCAAACCTTTTGATAAATCCTATTAATAATCAATTCTAGATCTGTCAATATGCATATATTTAATTAAGACTTTCACCCGTTTTCATCTATGTACAAGGTGAGCCACATGCATCGATTCATCGATTGCGTAAGTCAAAATTAAATACATACCACATAGCACATAATTGATTAAATTAATAATAATTGAGGTCTTCCCCAATTTTAGATCTATCATAATTTAGTGTATATTACTTAAACAAGTAGAACATACAATAAAAGCAGATCCATGATAAAACATGCAGATAATTATCATGGACATAAAATTACACTTAACAATTAATGCAATTAAACAGAGTTACGCAATACACATAAAGTTGCATGCATCCTAGGGTTTCTAATCCAATTAAAACTTTAGTTTACAAAACCCTAATTAGGGCACCCAAAAAAAAACGCCCCCCCTAAAAATTGGGGTTTAGGTTTTGCAAACCCTAGATCTACGCATACAAATAATAACACAATCATGTTTATTTTATTTATGTGTTTCAGTAATTAATTACTTGTTATACAAGGCTCGTGATGCCACTGTGAGTTTATAATACATGATATACAATAATAACATGTAGACATCAAGAGTACACAGCGGAAGACTAAAGATCATAACAAATAAATTAATTAACTGAAAGTATGCGTAACGTACCTCTTGCGAATGTCAGATCTCTTGAACAAAACAAAGAAGTGGTTTAAAGAGTTGTCCCTTACCGTTTTACAACTCAAACCAATTGGTGTAAGAATAGTGTCTTACTACCACGTTCTTGTACACACGAATTAACCAACGAATCAAGCGATTGCTAGATCTAACACAAGTCCTCGTTTTATGGAAAAACCAAAACCAAACTCCCTAACTAGGGGTGTTCGGCCGAGAATTGCAAGAGAGAGGAGAGGAGAGATCTAGGGTTAATTCAATGCACAAAGTTATGAAAAACCCTAGAACCTAGCCTTGTTTATATAGTGTATGGAAACCTTTGGGAACAAGTTAGGGCTTGGGTTGAGAACCCTTCCCTTTGGCAGGCCATGAGACAAGCCCAAGAGAAAACCCAAAACTTTTCCATTTCAAGATTTTCCATTACTAGTCCTTTCTCTTTTCATTTAACGGTCGTTAGTCATTTTTCCGTTAAATACTTAACGATCGTTAAACGGACTTAATGTGCAATAGTTAATCGTAAACATTAACATTAATTATTTAACTTTAATTCTCATTCGCTAATGTGTGCAATCCCGTGGTCACGAGTTCGAATCCGGACATTTACGTGTTTGTAAATATATACATTTCCAACAACATCAACCATCATAAATCCTCCCATAAAGGCCTTAGTCACCAAATTCCAATTGTTTTCATTCTGTCCAACTCAAATAACAAACATAAACCGTAAAACAACCAACCCGAATAACAAACATAAACCGTAAAACAACATAGTCTTCAAGACCTTCTTTAAGGATGTCACGGGTAGGTTTCTTTTGCATTTGCTTTTAATTGAAAGATCAACGATGCGTTGTTTCGAATTCGAGTTGTAAAGATCTTTAAAGGTCTTGCATATCTTTGAAAGATACGAACCAAACACAACATCGAGATCTAACATTTTCCTTTTGAGTCGATTTGTCTGTGTTTGATTAGTTGTAGATGTGAGTTGACGAGTGAAGGTCAGGATATGGGTTTCGGTGTTGATTATTAGTAGTTAGCTGTTAGCCAAGACTTTTTGGTTTGTTATTAGGTTGGTCGCATTCGTTGTATTAAAATCGGTTGGGCACCAAATTTTATCCCCCCTCGACCGATGTTCAAGTCGGTTGGATCGATTGTGGGGATTGGGTCGCTAGATCGGTTGGGGACAAAAAACCACGACATCGGTTGAAATCTCACACGATTTCAAACGCACGTTACCTTCATTTAAATTTAAAAAAAAAAAAAAAAACTTTTTTTTTAAACTTTACCACTTTTCACTTCCCATAAATACCAATCTCAAACACACTTCTTAACACACAATTTTAAACACAATTCAACCTCAAAATACTTCTCAACACAAGATTTAATATGGCTTGCCGTCTCCCCCATTCCGCTGAAGATATGCAAGTGTACGTTCAAAATCAATGCAATAACGACGATGAGGCTCGAAAAAACGCTATTATAAGCGTCATCGAATTGTTTGACCAGCGAAGCGGAGAAGGAACAGATGAGACAAAACTACAAGAGTTGCAACGACATTACGCCTGAACGAAAAGCTGTGATCGACAAATTTTTGAAAGATCAAGCCCGCAAAGATCGCGAGGTTGCTGACAAGTTGTGGCGCTGTGTTCAGAAGATAACGAACAACGTCAGCACCAAAATCAATTGGAGCTATCGGGAGAACAAAAACGATGGTGTTGGTGCATCAACTTCGACTACCAACTTCTAGCTACCGGGGGCACCTCTGCTAGACGAGGAAGATTTGGCTCGCTTCGAGGGATTTGCCGGTTCTCGTACTCCCTCGTATGACTTTGCATGCGGGGAGCATTCAGATTAGATTTATGATTTATGTATTTCGTATTTTTTTTATTTAGCATTGTAACATTTTAATTATTAATGAAATTTTAGTTTATTTTAAAAATGATTTAAAAAAAAAAAAAAAAAAAAAAAAAAGCTTGGGTCATCGACTGGGGCATCCGGGTTGTCCCAGGTCGCTGGAGAGAGAAAGCTGACGTGGCGCTGGATGACCCAGGTTGTCCCAGGTCACGACTGCGACTAGCCTTACTCGTTTCACTTTTATTGGATCTAAGATAGGTTGTTAAAATAGGAGTTGGGTGAGGTTAAGTATGATTACTTTATATCTTTCATAAACCATGAGTTCTTTATATATAAAGATTTCATAACTGACATTTTAATGTATATCAATACTTTTTTACAGTTTTGTATGTTACAAGTATTGATATGGTGGTTACACATTTTTTTATTTAAATCATTTATTTGATCATTAATAAGTTTTAATACTGAGGTTGTTACAAGTTTATATAATTAAGACATTTAATTTTCTTTTTTCAACTTTAATTATGTGTATCATACAAGCTTTGTAAAACACTTCTTTCCATTATAAGTAGTTTGTTGAATCTGAATTTTTAAGCCTTCTATTAATAGCATGTCCCAAATGTTTTATATACTAGTATAAATATAGATATGCACAAAACTTACTTATGGGCGTGTAGCCTCTAATCTCACGAATGGTTAAATTCTAGATTGACACTTGCCCGATATGAAGTGCAAGCACGAGCAAAAAAAACTTACCACACCTGTTGGTTGATTTATTTTTTCAGTTTCAGGATTCTTAAGTATGCGTTTCTACAATTTCTATGGTATTCATCAGTATGTTTAATAACTAAAAAAATTCAAAAAGTAATATATTACATAAATACCTTAAGAGTACTGAAACTGAAAATAAAACAATCATACTTCGGAATTTGAAGTATACCAACCAAACAGATGAGTAGTTTTTACATTAACAACTAGTGGAAACTAATAGCGACACGAAGCTTTAATTATATATGCAAACACGATATACCCAGTTAAGTCACATATATCTGCGTCAAACATTCGCTCACACTAGTTAGAAAACTTCATCTGTTTACCCATTTTTTAAAACATTGCAAGTCTCAGAGTTTTGACCTGCGTGACTTTTCAGTATATTCCCAAAACATCATAACTTAACAAAATAACGTGGGTGACTTTAGAATCAGGATTTTGACTCGTAGGTTCTTATCAAGCACATATACATATCCCAAAACAAACCATTCAATTCTATTGTTGTGCTAACATTGAAAATGTCCTCATATAACATCTCATTGGTTTTGACTGTGTTATGCTAAATTGGTTTTGAATCTTGGACATCACCAAATCATGTCTCTTAGATAACATGTATAAGACACAAAACCCAACTTTACAATAAATACTTGAAAGAAAATGCATGAATTCCTAAACTTTGGGAGCAAGACTAAAATTAAGGAATTATTGGAAACGTGAGTCTAAAAATTCAATGTGGAAGACCATAAACAATACTCTTCAACCATGTGAGCAAGTGTAGTAGTGAAAAAGGTTGTTGAACATATCCCTTAAGACCAGGCCTTCAATCTTAATGAAGAGCGGGTTTCATCTTGACCCGATTAGGTCGGGTCTGGACTTGCTTATGGGTTACCCAAATCGTATAATCAACATTCTTCTGCTAAACTGTTTTTTGAATCTTGGACATCACCAAATCATGCATCTTAGATAACATGTTTAAGACACAAAACCCTGTGAAATAAAAGCACATAATTTGCTTAGAAATAGAAATCTTGTCATAAAACTCTCCAAAAAGTGTGCAATTCACTTTTCTCCATTATTTTTTTCATCTCGAATAATTTTTTGTCTATGCAGTGGTTATAAATAGGGCTAATTAGTTTAAAAGTCATCTAACTTGCCATTTTTTTTATAGTATCACTGATTATTTTTCTCATTATGTGTACTGAACTTTCAAATTTCGATTATGGTGTGTATTTTATGACCATTTTACCCTTACTTTTTTCAAAATTTGAAGGGTAAAATTGTCATTTTACATGGCTAAATACTAACAAAATAGACACAATGATCGAAATATGAAAATTCGGTACACATAATGAGAAAAAAAGTTCAGTACACACGAAGACAAAAAGTAAAGTGTCAAATTAGATGACTTTTTAAGTAATAAGCCTTTATAAATATTTATACTATTTATAAAGCATTTAGCACCCTCTCTCCTAAATTTTTTTAATATGTCATTAATGTGTTTTTTAAACATTACAATTTTTAATACATAATGCACACAATACATAGCTTTTACGAATTTATTTTCCACAACATTTCAATGCTTCATTTATTATTTCTTTTTTAATTAGTTTAGTTTTAATGCAAAAATGCACATATAAATGAATATGATTTTAAAATGCATGCAAAACTACAAAGTTCCAAAACTATTATTATATCGTAAGAGTGTTTCGAGAACCAATCTAAATAAATTTTGAATTATTTTAAATAAAATTAACCACAAAAGTAAAAAACGGGTTTTTGTAAAAGACGGGACAATTTTTTTAAGACAAATAATGCAAAGATGTAAATTTACAAGTGATAATTTATTTGATTTTATACATATTTCACATATCTATACTACTTATAAAGCATTGAGCACCCTCTCTCCTAAAATTTTTTAAGATGTCATTAATGTGTTTTTTAAGCATTACAATTTTTAATCCATAATGTACACAATACATAGCTTTTACTAATTTATCTTCCACAATATTTTAATGTTACATTTATTATATCTTTTTGAATTAGTTTAGTTTTAATGCAAACATGCACATATAAATGAATATGATTTTAAAATGCATGCAAAACTACAAAGTTTCAAAACTATTATTATATCGTAAGAGTGTTTCGAGAACCAATCTAAATAAATTTTGAATTTAAATAAAATTAACCACAAAAGTAAAAAACGGTTTTTGTAAAAGTCGAGACAATTTTTTTTAAGACAAATGATGCAAAGATGTAAATTCACAAGTGATAATTTATTTGATTTTATACGTATTACACATATCTATACTACTTATAAAACATTTAGCACACTCTCTCATGAATTTTTTTAAGATGTCATTAATGTGTTTTTTAAGTATTACAATTTTTTAATGCATAATGTACATAATACATAGCTTTTACTAATTTATTTTTCAGAACATTTTAATGCTTCATTTATTATTTATTTCTGAATTTGTTTAGTTTTAATGCAAAAATGCACATATAAATATAAATGAATATGATTTAAAATGCATGCAAAACTACAAAGTTCCAAAACTATTATTATATCGTAAGAGTATTTCGAGAACCAATCTAAATAAATTTTGAGTCATTTTAAATAAAATTAACCACAAAATTAAAAAATGGTTTTTTGTAAAAGTCGAGACACTTTTTTAAAGACAAATGGTGCAAAGATGTAAATTCACAAGTGATAATTTATTTGATGTTATACATATTACACATATCTATACTATTTATAAAGCATTTAGCACTCTCTCTCCTAATTTTTTTTAAGATGTCATTAATGTGTTTTTTAAGCATTACAATTTTTAATGCATAATGTACACAATACATAGCTTTTACTAATTTATTTTTCACAACATTTTAATGCTTCATTTATTATTATTTTTTGAATTAATTTAGTTTTAATGCAAAAATGCACATATAAATGAATATGATTTTAAAATGCATGCAAAATTACAAAGTTCCAAAACTATTATTATATCGTAAGAGTGTTTCGAGAACCAATCTAAATAAATTTTGAATTATTTTAAATAAAATTAACCACAAAAGTAAAAACGGTTTTTTGTAAAAGTCAATACAATTTTTTTAAAACAAATGATGCAAATGCGCCAAGTGCTAAGTGCTAATTCAATGATTAACCTTTGGTCAAATAATTATGAAGGTAGTTAATCCACGGAAACTGCGGTTGTCATAACAAAAGGAGCCACATATTAAAATAGAGTAATGCTATTTATACCTACTAATCAAGCCTAAATACATGCCTAATGAATAAATCACTTGTACAATTAGATTATGTACTTTATCTCTCCAAATTTCCACCAATTATTTTTTAAAATCAACCAATCAAATCATTAGGTACATTTGTAGGCTTGATTAGTAGGCACAACAATCATTTTTCATTAAAATAATTGATGAGTCCCTGGTTATATACTAGTAGTTCATAACCCACATTTTTAGTTACTTGGTGAGATCTCTACAAAAAGTATTAAGTTGTATCATGCAATGGAAAAAGAAATGTAACACAGTAGTTGCACATGTTGATGAAAGACTATGGAGAGTTTGAGATGAACTGATAATATATTAATTGAGATCTAAAATGGTTGCTGGCCCAAATTTAATGATATGTTATGTCGTTTATCAATGAAAGGCTTTTAAATAGGACAGAGATGAAAGAGGTACTTTTGATCAACATCCTCAAAACATTCAAAGTTATTCATGCTCAAACCAAAGTAAAAATTTATCAAAGGGAAGATAAAGATGAAAGTGACACATGTAAATGAGATTAGTGTAAAATTGATGTAAAGTATTCGGAAGTCCGGAAAGAACCTAAGGTATAAGTCCGGAAGTGACATAAAAAGGACTAAATTAACCTGGATATCACATCTATTATTGTGAATAACAAGTCAAACATATAAAAATGACCGTAAAAGTATCACACGAGAACTTACCATTGACTTGTTAAATCTTGATTCACAATATCCACTGACAAGAGGGACAGAAGTAACCAAGACTCTTGCTCTGCGAGACTTGAACTTAATCAATGGGTCTTCTTCACCTCTCATAGTAGGGTCAGGTGCTTACACAACGACCTTTGTGCGAGCATTACTAAGTTCAGGCCTCAAATTTATTGTATTTGCACCAGCATTGGTGTAAACTATAATCTGCTCGTCAGGGAACAACAAGCCTATATAATCTTAACAACTACAGCTGCATTTGAATGTAAATGAATGAAAACAAGTCTTTAATTATCTGGCTATATTAATCGCCCCATCAGCATAGCAACAACTTAACATCTTTAACTTGAGGTGTCTATTATAACAAAAGAAAACAAATATAATCTTTAACTTGAGGTGTCTATTATAAAAAAAGAAAGCAAATATAAAATATAAAAGTCAAAGTCGAATAGAAAGTGTTAACGAAAGAAGATCACGTAAGCCAATTAATCAGTAGCTAGTATTACTATCGTCTTTGCTGAATAAGTGTTTATCTTCTTAGTTGTGACCATGAGGTGATGTATCGTATCGGGCACACCAGCAATAACGTGAGATGTTGGAGAAAAATTAAGTGGGGCCTTGAACAACTTCTGAGCGCAGAGTCGTGAACTTTCCCATCTCCACTAAAATAGCATTAAACTGTGAAAAGAGTTTGCACTTAATCAAAAGAACTTTATTCAGGTTTAAAACACAAAAAGGTTACACATAAGAGTACACTTATACATGTTCGGATATTTCGACGGTTCGGCACATGATAGTGGCTTGGGGGTAGCGGCTGACTTGAGGTCTCACTACTACACAAACTGGCTTTTCTCACGGTAAAATCCGTAGGAAACCCCGTGGGTAAGGGCCCCTTTTCACGGATTTCACACGGAATCATTCCGTGTGTAAAAACCCCGTGGGTAAATATTTTCCCACTGATTTTCCCACCGAGCGTTGACTCTTTTCCCACGGATATTACTGTGGATAATCCGTGGTTTAAATTTCCCACAACTTTCTCACAAACATTTTCCGACAGATTTCCCACATCTTTTATATAATAAATGAATTACATCATTTCGGAGTTATTTTATCCATTCATTCTTATTGAAAAAATAATTGGGCCAATAGGAGAGCTTGATTTTGCCACGTAAGCAAAATCGTGTAATGTGATTGGTTAATAAAAGTCAAAATTAAATTGATTTTGGTCAACATTTAATTAATTTGGTGGAGAAATTTGGTTGAGAAGAAAAACACATAAAACTATACGTGTCAAATTTGTGAAAACAAAAACTTAAAAAAAGATGGGGTGATTTATAAAACTTTAGTGGTTAAATTTTCAAAAATTTTATAGAGTTAAGTGTAATATTACAAGTTTCCATATTTTTTAATAACTTTAAAAATTAAACAAATACCCCCTTATACTTTATAACTTAAAAATACAATATATATGTTATTTTGAAACTCTAACATATAAATATACATAAGATTATAAATATAATTTTTTTTACTATATATGTTTAATAAGGACTCATTTATTTCATATTAAAAGTATGACAAATGTGGACAAGAATTTGAATATTAATACGGCTAAATTATTGAAAACGGGAATATAATTATCAAATTGTAAGAACGAGCTACTGTAATATGAAAAAAAAATGATTGTACTTATAACAACTACTCGTGTAATTTTTATTTATATATATAAAAATATGTAGAAAAACATTTTTAAAAAACTTTAAGAAGCATATATTAACTTTATCAACGTTTATTATGTGCAACTAAACTCGCATTTTGTGTACATCATAATATCAATAGTGAAATTTAAATAAGAACATCAACATCTATATAAGCTAAATATAGTTGAATCTTGAGTTATCTAACAATTTTTTTTTTTTTTTTACAAAATTTGATTATACAAAATTATAATGGATATTAATGGATAATGAAAAACTCGTGCATAAGTATATAATTATATGTATTACTTTTAAAGACACAATATTTAGCATTGATACAAAGTAATTTTTTTTTGTCAAAATATGCATCGACCTTTTTTTTACCACAGATTTCCCACTGATTTCTCACAAACATTTTCCCACCAATTTCCCACAGTTATTTCCGACGATTTTATCACAAATTTCCCACAAAAAGATATATTTTCCCCTAATAATTCTGTGAGAATTTTGTGATTAATCCGTGGGAAACCCCGTGGCTAAATTCTGTGGTATTCGTATTATAATCAGAGATTTTCCATAATCTAGAATCTATAAATATGCAAAACTAATATTTGAATAAAAAAAAAACCATTAATAAATGCCAAAATAAACAAATATGGTACCTAAAATGTATAAATGTGTCGCCAATGGGCATAAATCCGTAATCCAAAAGACATAGGGTAGCAACGTATAATCGGATGAAACAACATCGAAATTGTTTTCGACATACTACAACCCAATAGTTCTAACACAAAAACTAAAGCCTAATGCCAAATGAGACTAGACTATCTAAACCAGGATCTGATCTGATTCAGTAGCTCGGGAGAATAATTCTTAGAAAAAGACTCCAACCTATCATTGAGTGTTTTATGCCAAGACAGTTGGTCCGCTGCTCTTTGAGCCTCTGCAACTACCCTCTCATCTTCCATCTTTCTCTTTAGATAATTGTTTTGCTTTTTCAGAATTTGTATCTCCTGTTACATCAATTACACATTACTGTATTAGAATAACTCATCAGAATAACAAACTCTAAAACGATGCGAGAATAGTGAAAATAGACAAACCTCGTAAGGTGAACACGTGTGTGTGGCATAGATACTCCCGGATCCCATTGTACCTGTTAGCAGAAAAGCTGGATCTGTCGTCAATCCTGCACCAAGCCCGGGACCTCTGTTTGACGTAGCAATGCCCTTCCAAACTTCAAAATCATCCGTGAGGACTTAGAACCATTCTCATCAATTTCGTGCAGACTTCTGTAAGCAATTCTACAAGCTTCACTCTACGTCCCTTTTTCTTTTCCTAATAAAAAAGAATGTAAACGTTAATGACAGCATACCAGAATTCTTAAGATATCTATATCGTTTTTTAATTGTAAACCATGTTTCCTTTCCGTGCAAAAATCTTGTAACTTTCACAACCATGTTTCGAGACTTGTTATTTAGGAACATGTTGACTGAATAAAGAAAGAATAAGGCGGCATAGAGATTTTGAAAAATAGCAGTGGTATAGGTGGCATAGAGATATTGCATCAGGCATTTTTCTTTATCGGCTCTTTAGTTTATTATAGTTGTTTGAGTAGGTTAGAAGCTATTGCCCCTTTTTAGGCACAAGGTTGCGGGTCACAGTTTTTAGGTCCAGCAGGTTGATAAAAAAGATGAAATTCACTTACTAGCCCATGGGTCGTTTATCATTTTTTAACACAATTGTATACTTATAAGTAGAAAAAATTAGAAAACAGCAGGCCAATCTGACCCGAACCACCTGACCAGTGACCCATGTGACTTGGTTTTTCAAATTATTATATACATATATATACTTACATACTTTTAAAACATATCCAACCCACCCGTACGAAAAATGGTTGATAGTTTCTGAAGTAGTCGCGTATTTTCATTGCGAAACACCTCCTAAATCATTTGATTTTTGAAATAATTAAATAAAACTAAATCATGTTTGAGGGACTATTTATTCCTAAAAAACTGATTGATTTTGGACACAAGTTCTGGGTCAACCTAACACGTTCCATTTTGACCCATACAAAATATAATTGTTTTAAAACATATCCAACCCACCCGTTCTTACAACTATACTCTGATTAAAATACAGGCAAAGCAATTTGTCTTTATCATACCTGAAGAACCTTTAAAATTTCCATATTACATATTAGTTAATGTCGTCTTTGTTGTCATCGGGATCAGCTTCTTCAAAATCTGGAACCACAAGCGGCACTTTTTCTAGCAACTATTTCTGGTTTCTGTAGGAATGCCCTTCTTTGCAGATACTTAAACAACGTATAATAGGCACATAGGTTAAGGACCACAATACCATTTCATTATCTCATATTATGTATCGTTCAGAAATGTAAATTTCATTAACTATTAAAAAAAGGATATTCTTTTCTCCATCCTTTTTCATTTGTTTGATCAATACGGTGTTTCAATAAAGCTAGCTCTCGCGGAAGCACTAATTGACACAAATAAAATGATTTTAGCAGAAACATGAAGATATGATTAACAAAGAATAATAAATACTTGTTTCATTACTTACGTGTGTTTTAATATCTCTGTGCAAACTCTTAGCCTTTTCTTCAAGTTCTACCTGCCATACAAGTCAATTTTGGTAAAAAAAATTGTACCTGAAACGTACACACACATGAAGCAGATAAGCAATACACTAACTGTTAGTGGAGTAAATGATTACGCATACCAATTCATACTAAAGTTACATCTTGATACATTTATACGTGAAATACATTTATACATTCCTTTCGACCTTGAGGGTTGCTATATTATATCGAATACAAACATTAGCTAGACAAAATTTCACAACAGAAGAAAGAACTAAATGTCAAAAAAGTTGCTATTTTTTGTTTAACTAAAATTTTATACAACTTGCATCACCTTTCTTACAAATACTATCTCATATAGGGGTGTCAAATGGGTTGACCCGACCCAACCCAAACCCGATAAGACCATATAGGGTCGGGTTGATTCGGGTCCAACTTAGCTTATCGGGTTTATCGGGTCAATCCGATATACCCGATAGCCTAATAGGGTCAGGTTAGGGTCCTAATTATTTTCTTATCGGGTTATCGGGTCAACCCGATAAACCCGCTAAGATATAATGACATATTAATGAATTTTTAATTTTTGAACAAAAGCCCAATAACAAGTGATTTTTTTCTTCCTAAGTTTAATGCTAAGCATGTTGTTGCTCATTCTTTATTAACATGCAACACTTTTTTTTCTAGCATACAACTTCTCATTACTTACTGCACTTCGTTTTAATAAACATGAAGCACAAAATGGTACAGCAAGATAGATCGTATATATGTACAAAAAAAGTTGGTTTATATACAATATATTCTTCTATAACAGATAGCAATCATAGCATTATGATAAACTTGCTCCAAAGTCCAACATTCCCGTCGAAATCATTAGGATTTTTTGGTTATCGGTATTTTTTTTTCCTTAACAAGTAACCCGATAGACCCATAGTTGTCAATAGCGAATAGCGATAAATAGCGACGAGCCAGCTATATGCTACGTAGCGAATAGCGATAAATAGCGACCGCTATTTGTGTTTAGCGATAAAATATTAGCAAAATAAAGATATGTTTTACCATTCAACACATAAACATTTGTAAACATTCAAAACACCAAAATAGCTAAATTAGTCTATTAGTAATCATCTAAAACTTGGATTGGTCGAATTGGCGCAACTAGTCCCTCGGAATACTTACCAAACGCGCCCCTATATTTTGGATTTGACATTTTCGGTCCCTCCTGGGGTATAAAACCCCCACAACACACACATAAACACACTTTTACACACACATTTCTCTCTCTCATCTCTCTCTAAAATTCTGGTGACCGGAAACCTCCACCGCCGTCTTCTCCGGCCAATATTCCGGCCACCCGTCACCGAAAAATTACACCACCTATACCAAATGATAGATCATCGAAAGGAGATCATTTTGACATAGGGTACGTGTGGTGAAACCCACCGACGCGCCCTAGATCTACATTTTAAGTTTCAGACTTTTTGGGTTTTTGTCGCTATTCTGTCGCTAAATGGTAATAGCGACACATGACCGCTTCGCTACGTAGCGCGCTATAGCGACCGCTATCGTCGCTATTGACAACTATGGATAGACCCGACCCGAATGAGTGAAATTAATGCTCACAAATGAGTGAAATTACAAAGTCAATAAGTGAAATTAACGCTCACAAATGAGTGAAATTACAAAGTCATTTTCCAATGCTAAGACGACACCATTTAGACACCAAAATACATCAAACACCTTGTAATTTTCAAAAGGGCAAGCACTTTAATTTGTCATTTAGATAACCATAATCACAAATCTTCATAAATACGCATACCATACATTCAATCAGCAACAACATACAAAAAATTAACAATGGAAACAACACTAGTCGCCTGAAAAAACATATCAAAAGTAATTAAAACAACAAGATAAATTTAAGAAAAACGTCATACACATAATTTTAAGATAAATCGCATATGTAAATTTGGGGCACAATCGATTTGTGGAAAATTATAAAGTAAAATTGATGGATCTGAGATGTAATTAGGTTTCGGGAGAGTAGCTTATATTGGTATTGAGAGTAAACACCAAATCGATTGTGGATCTGAGATGTAATTGGGTTATCGGTATAGTAAACACCAACAAGAAAGAAAGGTAAAAGAAGAATTGAGGGGAACTGGAGAGGATAAGGAAAAATATGAATGGGGATCTGAGGAAGTGAAAGAGTTTTGATATGGGAAACCAAGGGCGGGATGACATAAAAGATTAGGGCTCTTATGTTAAATTTTTAATTAAAAGAATGACTAGAAGTTATCAATTTTAAATGAGGTTATTTCATAAAATAGCAATATATTTTTTTCAAATGTACCGATTTAGTACGTGATATTTAAAAAAGTTGAGAAATGTAATGAATTTATATAAGTGTTCCAATTTGATACGTGATGTGATTATAACGTGTCATGTTATAAATGGTGTCACATGTCAGACTTTCAGGTATGACACGTCATCATCACATATCAATTTGGAACACTTACGAAAGTTCGTTACATTTACACAACTTAAGTTCACGTACCGAATCGGTACATTTTAAAAAGTACATTTCTATTTTTTGACCTAATCTCATTTTTAATTAAATGAAGACCGGAAACTATATATTTAGTTCATTACTCTTTCGATTTCTTTGGTGTATTACGTTTGGTTCAAAGGGTTGGTGATCACGGCTTGTGTTCAACGAACAAGTGCTAGATCCTGGAATGTCGGGTTGTTCAACAACTGCGCAAACTTAAATCGCATAAATCATTCCCCTTCATGAAAGTGTCCTATTGAATGTCGCATCATAAAACCACACCATATAGTCGTCCTATAAAATCAAATTTAATAAGGCACATTTACATGTGTTGTATTAGACTATATATAATATAACCCCCACGGCTAAGAGTCCTAAAAAATTAAGATAATAGGACCTAAATATCAAATGTCCTATAATATTATATCATAATGAGGCTAAAATTAGTAGGTGTCTTATAAAGTTCATCTAATAAGACCTACATATGAAATGTCCTTTCAAGTTCCATGATAATAGGACTCATATACTAACATGTCATATCAGATAGTCTATTAGGACACTGCTTAAAAGTGTCGCATGAAAAGGTCATAAAAACCCTCTTTTGTTGTAGTGACGTTCACGCATATACATGTCCATATACATATATACATAACATCTAAATACACAAAGAAGGTCATAAACGGGCATACAAAACATATACGTGTAGATATCCACATATATACATAAATGTTAAACCTAAACCAACACATACACTTGTTATACTCTCATAAATAGTTACATTAATAAACAAATACATATAATATAAAACTACAAACACATATGAAGATATACTAAGTAATGTGAGAATATGTAAGAATATACAAACATGAAAACGGTATTCTTTGTGGGAAATCCATGGGTATTTACACACAAATTTCCCATGAATTTATCAAATTGGTAGGTAATTAGTGAGAAATTAGCGATGACTTTACTACAAACATAAGTGTTTTCTTTTATTTCTTCCTATAGTTACACGTTCACGCATATACACGTCCATATACCTACATACTAAACATCTGTATATACAAAGAAAGTCATAAACGGGCATACAAACATATACGTGTAGATATCCACAGATATACAATGATTTGTTACACATAAATGTTATACCTAAACTTAGACATACACTTGTGATACTCGCATAAAAAGTTACATTAATAAACAAACACATAAATATAAAACTACGAACACATATGAAGACATACTAAGTAATGTAGGAATGTATAAGCATACACAAACATCAAAACGGTATTTTTGTGGGAAATTAGTGGATATTTACAAACATATTTCCCACGGATTATTACATTCATGGATAATCGGTGGGAAATTACCGATGACTTTCCCACGGGCATAATCGTTTTCTTTTACTTTTTTTATATAGGTACAGATATACACGTCCGTATACCTACATACAAAACATCTAAAGATAAAATGAAGGTCATAAACGGACATACGAAACATATATGTGTAGATATTCATACATGTGCAATGGTTTGTTACATAAATAATTCATACCTAAACTTTTACATACACTTGTTTGTGATACTCGCATAAATAGTTACATTAAGAAACGGACACATATAATATGAAACTACAAATAGATATGAAGACATACTCATTAATGTGAAATGTGTTGCATACACAAACATAAAAACGATAGTTTTGTGGGAAATCCGTGGGTATTTACATATTTTCCGCGGATTTATCACATTGGTATTTACACACATAGACCGTGTGAAATCCGTGAGTAATGTAGCTAAAATTTGCCACGGACTTTTGGCCGTGGCTAATATGTGTGAAATTTGCGACAAGTTTCCCACTTAAGTTTAATCAACACAAATAGTGTGAATATTGTCGCAAATCTGTGGGAAATTTACGACGGATTTACCACAAAAACTTGGTCAACTATTTAGTGTGTAAATAGTGGAAAATCCGTGGGAAAATTACGACATATTTCCCACGGAAATTTGGTCAATAATTTAGTGTGTTATTTGTGTGTATTCTGTGAGAAATTTCCACAAATGTTTTTCCGTGTGTAAAGTTTTGTGGGTAAAACCCTTTTGTGTAGTAGTGTCTAACTTATGTAATATACCCAAAACAAAGCATTCCTGGATCCCCGAGCTCAATCTAGCTTGAGCAATCAAATGGGGGCGATCTCTCGCACTAATGTATCCCAAAGTTTTTTTCCTGCAAGCGATTCGGCCTTGTGCCTTACACATGGGGTCAGAGTACAATGCTTTTAGGACAGGGATGGAAAACTTTAACTCTTGGAACGATTCGAGATACTCGTGGTTGACTCATGCGTGATCCTACACCATAATTCAACAATAAATAAATAAATGCACATATATATTTAAAAACTATGAAATCAATAAAACCAAGATATAGAGCCTTAAACTAGGAAATAAAAACAATTAACAAGCTCCAATTTAGGAATATGTTACTATGTATTAAATAAGCATAGATATAGGCAATTAATGATGATAATTAGGTTTTGAGTGTCTATAAATATATCTTACTTGTCACTTATCTTTTTATATGTTCCGAATTAATTTTTTTGATATTCTATGTACCAAACTTGTATTTTGCATTACTTGTGTGTATTTTGTGATTTTTTTGCCCTTCAATTTATTAACATTGTTATTACTAGAGAAGGGCAAAAAAGTCATAAAATACACACAAGTTGCAAGTTTAGTACACAGAATAACAAAAAAAATTAATTTGATACATATAAAAAGAAATGGTGACAAATAAGATACATTTATAGGCCATTATCCCTAAACTGAAATTATGAAAAGGTGAAACTATACCGCATATATACTCGGATACCCTTCAGCATGAAGGAAACTATTCAAATTGTACTGTTCATTGCCGCCCATTTTGCCCTAAATTTTACTATGATCTAATAAAAAACCTTACTAAACTTTTTATGATCTAATCAAAACCCTAAATTTAGAATTTCAATAAAAGAAAAAGAATCAATGTAACTATTGTGTTTAACGATTAAATGATTATAATATTCACCATTTGAGCAATTTAATTTTTTCTTTAAACTAGAGTTTAAAGGATTTTTTTAAACGCGCTATTTGTGAATAGATACATGTGTCAATCAAAAAGTAAAAAAAAAAACTGTAAGACTTGAGATTAAAAAAAAAGAACAAAAACATATTTGTCATACGATGGTGTCTATGAATATTAGGCTATGCACAATGGTGAACTAGTTCATCGGTGCCACATCAGCTTTCTCTCTCCGACGACCTGACGACGACCTAGTTGCCACAGTGGTGACTTGAGAATTTTTTTTTTTTTTTTTTTTTTTTAATTCAAATATTTTTTCTATTAGTATATATATACGTGTAAGAAACATGCATGTTAAACACTTTCATCTATTCTTGCATGTTAAACACGTACACATGCATGCATACCATGCATGTTAAACACACATATATTCTTGACAACTAAAGTTACACCAACTCCACAGCACCATTAATCCCCAGAACTTGCAAATATCAGAAACATAAAATCAGCAACATGCACTACACAGCAAACCATACATACAAACGGGACAATTTTTTGGAAGTTTGTGGCTTTGCCACTCGGTTGAGGAGGCAACCGGGTTCCTCACTTCTCTTCCCCCAACCGATGCCAACCGAAGCCTCCACAGCGGCTCAACCTTGCTCGACCGACGCATGCAACCGACGAAGACCCCTCTCATTGTGCATAGCCTTAGAGGTTGCGTAGTTATTGATGAACAAAAAGGTAGTAACAAAAATTCAGTTTAAACTTTTTCCTCGTTGAAGGGACCTACTTTGCTAACTAGAGTAGCCAAGCCATCTGATTGAGGGTCACCTAGTGTTGCCTGGGACAAATGAAGTCTTTCTTTATCAGCATCATGGATAACCACATATGAATTACTTTGTAATTGAAGTTCCTAAAAAAACCATTGTTGAAGACAAAACCACTTCTACTAAAACCCTAGAAATCAATAATACTAGGATCATGGCCGTAAAAAATAATATTTCATTTTTCACCAACGTCAAAACTAAATTCTTAAAGCCTAAATAGAAACTATAAGCTTACAGAATTTAGTTAAATATCTTAGTAATCGAATTAGTTTTTACAAAACTAAACCTCTTAGTAATCGAATTAGTTAAATATCTTTTAAAGTATCTCTATCCCTAAATTATATAAAGAGAGAACATTTTTTTATAAACTTAAAACATAAGTATAATTCAATTACTAATATACCCTTTATTAAAAATGGTAACAACTTCTTTAAACCTTTATCGTTTTATGTTTCTTACCTATAGACATTTTTCCCGCAATGACTACAAATTGAACCTTAAGTGTAGTAATAAAGGGTCACACTAGAACCAGAAGTTCGCAAATATAATTATATTACCTGTATACACCGTCGATATCACGAGCATTTTTTTAGTCAAGAACAATTCATGGATCTTTTAATATTTCTCAAGTAATATTTAAAATAAAATGTAAGACTTTCAAGACAATAATATTAAAAGATGAAATGAAACTAAAATGAGATGATTTTACATACGTTAGCATTCCGAGACCACCTATTCCAACAAGAAATTATATTCTTTGTTTGTGCGTCAAAAAGTAGAAGCAGAAACAATTTATGACCTTTACTAAAGATTAATACTAGAAATTTTGACAACCACCGCCACTTGCCAACATTGGTCATCACGAGCATCACTACAAAACATGGTGTAGTTGTGTTGTTTTTAGTATACTTGTATTAGTGAGTTTAAATAAGTGATAAATGACAAAGGATTGGAGTAGAGGGTAGATATACCTTATAAATGAATATTAAATATGAAGAGATTGTTGAAGGCATTAAATTTACAATTTATGTTGAATTCAAAACCAACTTTGAAAACTTATTGATCCAACTACCTACTGCAACAAAGTACAAACACACTTTCTTTATGGCTTAAAAGTTAAACCTATTAACTCCATATTTCTTATTTAGAGGAGTCCACTTATTTCTAATAATGCATTAGAAGCTTATATTTAAGTCAGAGATGCGAAAAAGTAATATAAGTAAAATGTATTCAGGTGTTTATATTTTCGAGGTTCTATTTAACCAAAGAAATTTTTAGAAATCCAATTTTCATTTTGATCCTATATACGCAATGACCTTGATCCAGTGATGAATCTCTCCTTATCAAGAACAAAACAAAAGCACGACTATTGATGGTCGTTCAACCAAAAACCCAATAACATCTATGGGAGTCACCCCTGTATGTCTATATATTAAAACCTACTTACCATTCCCGTAGCCGAAGTAAGCAGGGTGTGCATCTTGTGCCAATCTGGAGAGAGATCTGTTTGTGTTTGGCACGACTTGTACATTCTCTCGACCTTATTGTGCACTTCCGAGACCACCAACAACAATAAAAGGTTTCTTTCCTCTTGTATGTCATAAAATAAAAGCATAACTGAAAATGGTTTTGAGCATGCGCGGTGTGATTTACGCCAAGGTTTACGGTTTAAAATGTTCCATGAACTAACAAGATTCCTTGAGGATCAATCTTGAAACTATCATACTAATCGAAGGTTGATAGGTAAAAACATTGAGAGATATATTTCTATCTTGTAAACTATCCTATACAGATACTTCCGTACTTATAGAAACATGCAATGCCCATGGCAGTTAAGTTTGGACAACTTAATCAATGCATGGATGAGTTAGGTATCTAATTGATATGAATAGGCTAAAATGAGGAGTGATATGGTCTGAGGCCGTTTCTCAGTATCTAATTTTGCAACTCATCCCAACATCTTTTTAACTTGTTAAGCGGCAATACTAAGATCACCTTGAGTGATCTTGCTTAATTCCCTTTCTAGCTGATAGATCAATGAGCCATTAGTCTTTCCATACCTCTCCACAATTCACATGCAGAGGCGTCTGATAACTCATAACTCAGTAACCATGGAATTCAAGATCCAACAAGTGACCATATAATCACAACAAATCCATCTTTGCAAATTCGCATCTGTAATTGATGCATGTTTTTTGAGAAGAACCATCAATGAACCCTGAACCAAGTGCCATCTTCACATTACGGCTCCAACCAAGAAAATTTCCCCCATTTAATGGTGTATTGGATGATCAAAACTTGCAATGTGTAAATGATCATTGATTAAATTTGCATTGTTTGATTTGTTTTGATCGATTGGGACCGGAATCGCTACTATTGTTAACAATCAAGATCAAATAACGGTTTTGTAACAAAAATGGAAAACCTAACTTTAATGAACACCAAATGATAACGAATCAAGGAGCTGTTTATCGATTGAAGAACACATCGTTGAACTTAGATCACAACGATACTAATTGTATTCTACCATTGATGCTCAAAGCTAGGGTTTCTGATACTGTATAACATGCGGAATTGAAATGATTAACTCAATTTCATTAAGTTGGAAATGAGGGATTACATGTTTTTTAAAGAGGGAAAATGCCAACTAACTAACCAACTAAGATACAAAACATTTACACTTTTAACCCTCAACTATTAACAACTATTCAAAATGAAAACAAAGTGTGAAACTAAGTATATACTTAGACATAAATTCTTACATTGTCTTTCCAAATCATGCTAATAAATTTTGTTACATTTTATCCAGATCCTAGTTTCTTACTCGACATGGACGAACAAAGTGAGCACCTTTTTTCGTGAAAGCTTGAAGTGTGTTCGTGTTTGGAACAGGATCTTTGTTAACTCGGAGGAGTATTCGGTGTTCCATAGTCGCCTGCATAAGCTGGTCCTTGATGGTGATTATTCCAAAGCAACAGCAGTCGGTTAGAGTCTAGCCTTGTTGTCCAATGAAGAGCAAGTCATAATATATGCCAGACCTGGTGCAAGTAGGGACATATTGAGTTCTGAACTTACTAAGTATAGCACAAGGCGCATTGTGTATGCACCTGACCCTGCAATGAGAGGTGAAGATGACCCATTGGTCAAGTTCAAATCTGGGGAAGCAAGAATTTTGGTTACGTCTATCCCTTTAGTCAGTGGATATGCTGAATCGAGATTTTATGAGTCAAAGGTAAGTTATCTTTTGATATTTTTACAATCATTTTCATATGTTTGACTTGTTATTGACAATATATAGTTATTATATCCAGGTTAATCTGGTCATTTTTTATGATCTTCCTCTGGCCCGGGAAGGCGTGGTTGACTATGAGTGCTACTACCGTTTGGCCACAAGGGCGGGCATTAACTGTCTCCCAAGCAAAGGTACGGTTTATTTTGAAATTGTTTTTATTTGGGAAAACCATGATTTAGCCAGGCAATACATTATAGAACAAGCTTTCATGCTAGTTTTTGTTATGCTCTAAATTCCAAAATGAGAGTTGTTTTTTTCTTTTCTTTCTGAAACTATTTCAAAATTTTATTATTTGTTATGCATTTGATCTTTGACACTTACATTTCAAAGTAGGAATAAAATGCTAATCTTCCTGAGATTTACATTGAATATGAAACTTTTACTACTACTGAAAGTAAAATATAATAGGCAGATTATCTTTGAGATCTTAAAGACTTGTCTTTTTACTATGTGCTACATTATAATTAGGTAAGTTTGTTGTTCAGAGTAGACTACTGTTGTTATTTTATTACAGAGTATTACTACCTCCGTCCCATATTGATTGTCCTGTTTGACTTTTTTAAGTCTTTCTTTGTCAACTTTGACCTTAAATATATTTATTTGTATTATATAATACTTGATCAAAGTTATATCAATAAAAATACATTTAATCTCTTATTCTATTCATATATTTTGCGTAAAGTATTATATAACACAAATAAAAATATTTAAGGTCAAAGTTGAATAAAAAAGACTTTGAAAAGTCAAACTTGACAGTTAATATGGGACGGAGGGAGTATTATTAATAATCTATGCTATAATTGTAAAAGGGTGCGTGCTACATCTGACTAGCAAGACAGATGAGCCGTTAATGGCGCAACTTAAAGCATATACAGGGAGGGTTGTACCGTGGTATTACGATCCAGGCAAAGAATTTGATGGTGAGCGCAAAGTTACTCAATTGCTTGAAAGTTGTGGTCTAATTGCTCCACATTCTGCTTGATCGTTGCTATGCTCTAATTGCCCCAAGTTTTCAATCTAATTGCTACGCACCAAGTTTTTGTTATAACTAGTAAACCAAGGGGCCAACTCTGTGTGCACGGAGACACGATGACATTTTCTGTATTGGCTGCATGGGTAAATGAATTTCTGTTTGAGTATGAAGATGTTAACAAGCTTTTTAACGGGTCCTGAGGTTGGGCAAGTTCGATTTTGCCTTATATTGAAGTGCTACGAAATTTTGTGATTATTGGAAATCAATTAGATATTTTCCTAATTCAGTATACATTTGTCAAATGTTTGGTAATGTAGTTCATGCATATATAAGATCGGCTCAAGTAATCGATAAGTGAATCATTTGTGCGAAGTTTCTTTTTTCCAGCATGATATGTAAAGTAACGTGATTATTTCTCGACGGCTATATACATAACATACAAGTGATTATCTATTATGTGTCTCTTTGAAAAACCCGTGAATTTCATTGGTCTTTAGCTAGTCGAAAATATAATATAGATTTTATATGAGTATGCATATTTTTAACAAAAGGTATCATTGATAGTGAAACCAACTTGCAAGAGCCGTGTACATATTTTTGCATAACAATTAATGTTTCTCTTCTATTGTTGATATTATTGAATTTGCTATGTTAATAGGTCGACATAAAATAAAAGTGTTATATGTAGGTGATTGTGATAAATGCCAAATGTCAATTTGTAATGTTAACAGATTTACAATTTGAAGTGACCAAGTACAAACACAATAAAAAGATAAATTGAAAATTTTGAATCAATAACTGTGTTTTACTTAATGAGTTTAAAAGCCTAAGAACTTAACCTTTTGTTTTGGTTGGTGGAAAGTTGGATTTTTAGTACCATGTTAAACATACCAAAATATCAAATGTTAAAACACGTTTTAAAAAATGGTTAAATTTGTTTTTTGTTTAAGTTGCCAAATATAGTTAATCGAGATTCTTAAATCTTTAGCTAGCAATTCTTAAAAGATTAGTCAAAAAGCTGTAGGACCATAATAACTAGCTCAAATTTTCTTTATTTTTTACATTCGTAGATATTAAGAATTCTTTTTGGTTTTGTGGTCGGTTAATAAGGTGAAAGTTTTTTTTTTTTTTTTTTTTTTTTAGAAAAATAAATGGTTATGATTAATTCATTAGATCTATGGTAAATTTGAGATCTATATTAAACTTTTGCCATGTTGAAAAACCTTTCTTTTTCTTATCATATTAACATCGAAATAATAATATCCAAGATAATATACACAAGCAAAACGATTAACGAATGAATAACCTGTGTTCAAATAATTATGAAGGCAGTCTAATCCACGGACAAGACCGTTGTCAAGACGCATAGAGCGGCATGTTGAAACCGTTGGCAGATTTTCATAGTCGCCGGTCGTGTAGCACATAGCCTTCGTGTTTTAGCTTACAGTTATTGAAATCTTAATAGAAAATTTTGACCTGTATCATGCAATAGGAACAGGAATGCAGTAGTAGTAGTTGCACATGTTGACTGGTTTTTGATAGACAATGGAGATTTTGATCGAGATGAGGGTGAATATATAGAGGACCCTAATTTCATTACATACTCAAAATTTAAGATGGTTGTTGGCCATCTTTAATGACATCTGATTTCTTTTTCTTTGTTTCTGATGGTCGTAAATTGATGGAACAAAACAAAACATTAAAAGCAAAAACCACCGAGCCTGTGATTATTTACTATGTGGATCAGAACCGTTGGGATACAATATTGATTGTAAAGTTACTTTTTTTTTTTTTTTTGAACAAAGATTACATTTCATTTCACTCCTCACAAATGGAGGTAATTTGAACACAACAAGTTACATCGAACATAAAGGGCAAAATCGGAGCCGACTTGCCAAACAAAATACACGAGGCAACAAGTTAAGCCAAAAGAAAGCATACACCCTAATAGTTGTGACAGACCACAGCAACACCATACAAGGGTGGGGGGAATCACCAAAGTGAGCTTTAGGAAGACACAACCATACAAAGATGTAGCTTGACAAAAGTACACAAAGTACAGAAAACATACATAGAAGATAAAACTAAGCATCCTAAAAGGAGCCAGAGCAAAACTCAACAGATCTAGAATCAAAACCCAAGGCTACAACAAGCTATCGATGGCGGACCACAACAGATCTGAGCAGACTGAGCAGGTGGCGGCAGCGACAGCAACTGCAGCGGCGAGAGATGACAGATCTGTGAGGAAGGCTTTTATTGTGAGAAAATAAAGTACAAGAAAGGATCCGGACGGCCGGTCGAAACCGACCGCCGGAGAAATGGATTGGATTTGGGTGGATGTGGTTTAGAGAGAGTTTGGAGAGTTTGGAGAGTTGTAGAGAGAGAGTTATAAAAGTTTTATTTAAAGTTACTTTTTACTGTATTAAATTGATGGGGTGACAATGCATGGGTAAAAAGGGAACAACTACGTACTGTGTTTGCGACTTCATGTGATAGTGCATCTTTTTAATTTACCCATGGGTAAATGTCAAAGTATAAACTAATTAATGCTGACATTTTAGTAACTATTTCAGATGATTGAGACTTATCTTTTGTTACTTTTGATTTGTGAAGAAGATTTGTAGGTCAATGCAGTAAAATGGATGATCATGTTTATCAACCGTTACTAAATAGTATAATACTGATATGAGATAAGAGCCATAGGTACAATAACGCATGATCCGGCGTTAAGCTGAGCTGCCAGCTTTGAGGTGGCGTTGCCATAACAGCAAGCGGGCATTGAATGCCGCGTTACAACGTGCATTGCTACACAAACGTAGCATGCAACGTGCAAAAAAACACTAAAAACAAAAAAAAAAAACAAAAACAAAACTCCACCCCCCTTAAACGGCTACTTTTGGATTTCAAATTCATAAAAAAAATAAAATAATAAAAAAAATCACCCTTGGACACATAACGGCTAGTATTTAAAAAAAATAACAATAAATAAAAAAAATCAAAACCTTTAATAACTCAATATAAATACCCACTTTCACAACTTTTTTTTATACACTTCCACTACTCAAACTCAAATTCATATACTTCCATTCTTTCAAAAAAAAATCTCGGGATTTCCTAATAACGAGAGTTTCTTGAACCTCCTCGGTTTTAATAACCCGAACGCCGGGTCTTCCTCTTCAAACTTGAACGCCTGGTCTTCGATCTTCAACCCCTTTCCCTAACCCACTCGGCATGACTCCCGAGCAACTTTACCAATAACAACAAAAATTTCTTATGTGGCAACAACACCAAGCAATGTTAAACGCCAATTTCCAAAATCTACAATTCGAGCAACAATCACAACCGCCATCCCAATCATCAAGTACACAATTTGAAACCCAAGAAGAATCCGAAGCACATGCGTCTCTCCAAAAGCCCAAAAGTCGAGGTAAACAAAAGGCAAAAAAATCCAAAGATCCCGAACCCTATTCCGAAAGAAATCCCGATGTGACCGAGACTACGTTACGTTGGCAACCAATAGAGGAAATACTACTTGCATCGTGTTACGTTGCCATTTCCAAGGATTAAACTGTCGGAATTTCACAAGTGGGCGAAACTTGGTATCGGGTTATGCACGTGTTCAATAAAAAAAATTTCAACTACGCAATAAGGATATGTTGACAAGCAAGTGGCATACGTTGAACCAAAATTGCCAAAAGTTCAACACGGGTCTACAAACGTGCAAAACGTTTGGAAAAAAAGTGCGGAAAATGAGTTGGATAACATGAGACGGGCTAGACAGATGTACCGTGGCGAGCATAGAGGAGCCTCGTTTACCCAAGAGGATGCGTGGGAAATTTTGAAAAGCCATGCAAAATGGGACGCACCGGAACCGGTTGGTTTAACCGGCGACGTCCCTGGGCAAAGCAACGAGGCGCTATTCGATCACGATGCAAGACCACGTCCGCCTGACAAATGAGCTTAAAAAAAATTCAAATCCAAGACCACGACGAGTATTGGGGAAAGGGCTTGTCAAGCCAATTCAGAGAGTATATGTCAAGCGAACTTCATGCTAAACGAGAAGCAACCCAATCGGCGTACAAGGTCGCTAGGCGTTCGATTATGAGTTTGGAAGAGATGAAATTTCTCGGTATTAACATGAAGGATATGGATGCGGACACTGCGTATTGGATCTAAATGGAAAAGCAGAAAATCGTCGAAAAATATAATTTGCAATGCCACCCCGAGTAGTTCCCTTTATTTTATTTCCGTATTGTATTTTTACTTCGTATTTTTTTATGCCGTGCTTTCTTTTTATGTCGTATCTTTTTTTATTTCATAACTGTCTTTCGCAATTTTTATTTTATTATTATTTTTTTCGTATACTAATGTTTAAGGTTACTAATATAATGTTAGGTTGTTCAATGAATGAAATATTAGTTTAGGGGTTGAATTTTTAATTTTTAATTTCAAAAAAAAAAAAAAAAGTAACCCTTAAAAAGTGGTGTTATGATAAAATGTGTTTTTTGTGTGTGTTAATGTTAAAATGTTAAAGCTGATGTGATGCTAGCATGGCTGAATTATTTTTTATAACTCAAGTTATTGTACCTTGAGCTCTAAGAGGATGATGCGTTTATGAAGAGATTGATTAATACAGAATATTAGGAGTAGTTTACTAAAGAAGCAAATGTAATAATTTATCAGGAGTGATGGAGGTTGTTGTTGGTGCATCGTACCAAATGTCATAATGATGATAATATGGTATTGAGCGAGACAACTAACAAAATCGAGATACTTGTTTTGAAAACTTGAGCTTGAGCTTTAACTCATAAAACTTGCATACATTGGGAAATTGATGACGATGTTGACAAACAAACATTGAGCTTGAGTTTAACTCAAAATTTTCTCTAAAAAAACTAGGTCGTCCAAAAGGTTAGTTTTTTTGAAAGGTTTTGCTAACAACATGTATTGATGTATACACTATCAACACTTGATTTTGATTAGGTGAATTATTTTTTTGCAACTAATTATAATAAAAAAATATGGGCTTTTACATATATATCCTACTAAAAATGTAAAATTGCATATATATCCAAAGCATGCATAAAAATCATCGTACTATGTGCATAAAAAATTTGTAAAAAAGATATATATGCAATTATTCACTTTGGAAGGGATATACTCTATTAACTATAGCCCAATGGCTTATTAATTAATAGAAAATTGTAATCCTTAAATGGAATCATGAGAAAAGATATGCGTATGTAAACAATAAAAAATGGGTTAGGATATCCATAACCTCATAAAGTGATTTCAATACCCTCTTATTTATTTTTATTTTTTTACTTTTTTATCATGTTTTTATTTTAAAACTACGAAACATAAAATATAACGTTTGACAAAAACACGGAACTTAAACCGATTAAAAAATACGAAACATAATGATACGCTTACACAGCGTGTTCGGGGTCAAAGGAACTTCCTTTTAGTCGAGCAAGTTTTTCAACACCCTAGGCAGTGAACCTAATCGTTGTAGTGTAGTATTAGGGTAAGCCACGGGAATTGATATCGTTCTCTAGGGGAATAGGAATGCTAGTGAGAAGTTACTACGCTAAGGTTGGGGTTGAAGAAGATTATTTTTTTTATCTTTTTATCTTTTTCTAGAAAAGGAAAAGTACGAATCTCGGGGTTTGGATTTGGGGGGTTGGTATTTCTACCGATTACTCTAAGGTGGTGGTAGTCTATGTCTAATTATTGTGTGCTCGTATGATAGTTTAAAGATGTGTTTACTTAGGTTTTACTACTCCTTAATTATCTCCTATTGGTGGTTGAATTGTCACATCCTTATTCCTAGTTGCGTTGTGTGTCTAAAGTTGTAGGGTATGCGTTTCTCCCTACTCTTTGAAGTTACCAAAGGGTCTCGTCTACAAAACCCACTAGGGATGATAAACTCTAACTCTAAGGCCTCTTTGGATAGTTTAGCTTACAACAACTCATAGTGCTATAACGTAAGGTTCACAAAGATTAATCAAGCATTAAGTACACAACGAATGACCTATCGCATTACTAGATCATTAATCAACTAAGATAAGAAACAACCAATCAATATTCAATAATTAAGTTTCATATTCCCTAAGCAAACACACAAGTAAATTAGCGGACATGGAGAACATGCAAGCATACACACAAATAATTGAAGACATAATTAAATTAATGAAGTAAACAACTTATCTTGGTGTAAGATAGGGTTTAAAACCCTAAAATACGACCTTGGTTCGGTTTAGGTTTTACTCCAAAAGTTTACCCAAAGGACTACTCTCTAAAACTGAAAAATTCGGATTCTATATATAAGATTACATGTGCGACGGCGTCACCTTATGATTTGTGACGCCGTCGTATCGCCGTCATTAGGGTTTCGTCTTGGCCAAGTTAATCTTGCGACGGCGTCACCTTATGCTTGTGACGCCGTCCTCTTTAGCTTCTGACGCGTCTGATTGAATCTAGGCCGTCTGAGTAGCGACGGCCTACTCTTTTAAAGTCCGACGTCGTCCTCCAAAAACTAGCAATTTCTCTTAGAGCCGTCACAACTTCCTCCGACGTCGCAGATAAGCAAAGTGACGCCGTCCCCTTGTAATTTAGCTTGAGTGTCTCGATTCTTGACTTTGGCCATTTTCTTCATATATCCGCGCCTTTTCGTCCAAATAAGTGCCATTACAGCAGTTTGCCTTCAAGAGACCTAAAAAGTGAAAAGGAACGATATTAAGCAATAACGGATACAAAAGTGATCAAATAAGGGCTTAAACGACCCCTCAAAAAGGTACATTTTAAATCCTTATCACATAAAATGATAAAAAAAAATTATTTTTATACACTCAATGTATGGAGTAAAGGTAGAAAGGGTACCCATAAAATATATGTTGGATCATATAGTTTGTTCCATGAACTTATTCTACTTTTGTGTCTTTGTTTTCTTAAACATTTGTTTCTTATTAACTACAGAAACTTGTAGAGGTGGATCCGAGTCTATCGCATAATAAATCCCACAATTAGTTAGTCAAAACTACAATTAATATATACAAACAAATTCTAATCAAAACTGAAAACTCATTCAACAACTTTCATTAAACCAAGCCCTATCACATACATAGCATTGTCACTTTAGGCTGGACGCACTCGAGCCCAAAAAATCGGTTGGGCATCAAAATTTTGGTTCGACGACCAATATTCATATCGGTCATGTCGAGTGTGGATCGTAGGTCATCATATCAGTCAGAGGACATTTTTTGGGTATCGGTTGAAATTACAACCGATATTCAATGCTCCCTTTATCCCATTTTCCAAATTTGACCGTTGCCATACCAAAAAAAAAAAAAAAAAAAAAAAAAACTTTAACTTTTCCTATAAATACTAACTCAAACACATTTCTAAAACACACAATTTCAATCAACAATTCTATCTCAATACCTTCAAACACATTCTTTAATATGTCGTTCGAGCTTTTATTTGGTTCTTCTTCGTCTTCCGACGATGAAGAAGTTTTTAGTGAGTTTGTGGAGTTTGCGGATTTTGCTTGGAAGTCTTACAAAGCATCACAGCCAAAAGTCCGACGAAGGTACATACGTAGGGATCATGAGGGTGCTCATAATCGTTTAGTGGCGGCAAGAACATTCCGTCAACGGTTGCGAATGAGCCAAGAACTATTCACAGAAATTGTTCGAGAGGTAACCGATCATTCTCCTTATTTTCAACAAACTCTTGATGCTAGGGGCATACCTGGTATTAGCCCATTGGTCAAGTGTACTGCGGCCATTCGTCAATTGGGATACGCGGCCGTTCCTGATTCTCTTGACGAGAATCTGGCAATGGCTGCAACAACATCCCGTGATTGTCTCCGTAAGTTTTGCAAGGTTATCATGGAGTTATATGGTGCTGAGTATTTGCGAAAGCCCACGTATTCTGACCTTGAAAGATTATATGCTCATCACGAGCATAAGCATGGCTTTCCTGGGATGATGGGAAGCATTGATTGTACAAGCTGGGAGTGGGAGAATTGCCCAAATAATTTGAGAGCTCAATATGCTAGGGGTGATCACGGGCCACATCCATTCATTTTATTGGAAGCGGTCGCTTCCCAAGATTTATGGATTTGGCATGCGTACTTTGGTGTCTCCGGAATGAATAACGACGTAAACGTTTTACGTCGTTCCCCTGTTTTCAATGATATCAAATATGGGAGAGCACCAGACCTTGAATTTGAGGCTAACAATGTGGCTTATAAAAGGGGATATTATCTTACTGACGGGATATATCCACAATGGTCCGTTCTTATTAAGTCCATTTCAAATCCTCCCACGGATGATCGTAAAAGAATATTGTACAAGATGAGGCACGAAGCAGCAAGGAAAGATGTGGAACGGGCTTTTGGTGTTTTGAAGAAGAAGTGGAAATGCTTAAAATTCCTGCTCGAGGGTTGTATAAAAATAATATCCAAGATATTATGTATACATGTATCATATTACATAATATGATCATTCGACACAAGCAGCGAGCGATATGTCCTACATGGTTCAAAAATGAGGGACACCAAGATCATGATCCCTTAAGAACGCATGAAGAATCGTTAGTAGTTACTCAAGAGCTAATGGACTCATCAACTCATCTAAACTTAAAATCTAATTTGATCGAACACATTTGGAGAAATCGTCGAAATAATGTCAATGAAGAGAATGAAGTCGATAGTGACGATGACGATGAGGAAGACGATGAAGATTTTTTGTAATGTTTTAACGTTATTTGAATAATTTACGTAATGTTTTTAATGTTTATTTGAATTTCGTACTGTAATGTTTTTAATTGTAATGAATTTAAATTTGTTGTTTAAAGTGTTTGAGGGGAAAAAAATCGGTCATCGACTGTGGCAACTTGGTCGTGTCTGGTCACCAGAGAGAAAAAACTGATGTGGCACCTGATGACCTGGGTCACGAGTGTGCCCAGCCTTATGCAACATAAGATTTCTATAGGCCTATATTTTGCACTCTAGATTTACCTTTTACTGCCTTACTGGTACTACATAAACTCTCTCCCAAACTTATGCATATGTAGACAACACCTTTTATCTTTTTTTATAAACTTTTAAAAACTACCGTATCTTCTTAAAGTAAAGATAGCTAGGATGAGTAGCATTTATTCTATGTCAAGTAAAGTGGGATACAAGGTTAGTTGTAAAAGAACTAGAAGGTAAACTATTTGGTTGAGAAGAAATTAGAGCAAAGATCTACCAAAATAGAAACAAGCGACAAAAAATTGGGCATATCATCCACCAATGGATTTTGTGCTCAAAGGCTTGCGAAGTGAATTTTCAATAAAATGACTCCTTGTATTATTGTTGGTGTTGGCCATAAACTTTAATAAATTAACTCTTTATACATTGGTTAATTATATAGTCAAAAATCTCCTTATACTTTGGTAGTTGATGGCCATAAATTTTATTACGTTTACTTATTAATCTCGGCACTTGGTTAAGAAATTTGAAAATTTTTTGTTTCTTAAAAATTAATTCAAAGTATCGTTTTTTTTTTCTTCTTTAAAAATATTATTCTAATTCTAACTCAAAAAACCATTAATGTGAAGTTGGAAAATTGTTGAAAATTGGTTGAAGATGACTTAGTTGAGCAAGAGGTAGATATTGCTAACCTATTGCTTAAGCTAATATATCAATCATATTGCTTGTAAGTGATAAGAATAAGTTGAGAGTTGGTTAAAAAGTTATGACAATTAGAGTAATGTCTTGTAAACTGTTAAATTTTGGGGTATTAATCTGTGACAAACATGTCATTCTATCAATTGCTAATGGCTTTCAAGTTATGTTCTGTGCAGGATTATTACAGGGGTTAATCATGGACAAAGAATAAAAGGTTTAAAGTTCCAAGATGCTCGTTTCTGCAAGCTATTCTCATTTCTGCTGATGAGTAATTTATAGCCGTTAGAGGGGTCTTAGTGTAACTTAATCTCCTATTTAATAAGTCCCTTAATCTAGGGTTAGACACACTTGTGTGTGCAGTCATTTCTCACACACTTTTCTCTTCTCTTTGATCATTTCACTGATCTTGTCTCTTCTTTGTATTTGTATGATTATTGTCATTGACATTAATCTAACCTTGTAACATTTGGATACTATTGTTGATATAATCTAAAATTGACTATTAGGTTTGAATAAAAAGTTCTGTTTACTTGTTGTTGTGGATACTTTAGTACATGGTATAGAGCTTGGGCTCATAATTATTGATTCTACATCCAAGGGTTTCTTTGTGGAAACTTGGGGACATCTCTTCAACAACAACTTGGTGGTTTGTGGTTATTGCTATTGGCATAATCACTGGTTATTTCTTATTATGATTTGTTCTTCCATTTGCATATTGCTCTGTAAGTCTAAGTTTAATCTCTTCTTCAAACAAAGCAGTACTAAGTCTTTGTGGGTCAAACGGGTAAACTAACATCTTGATGCGCCCTAAGGTGGTATGAATACCGCTATGGTTTACCCAGTTCACAGCTTGGTGCTTGTTGTTTCTTAATTACAAAGTCTTATTTATTTCTCTATATGTCTATCTACTCTTGTCTTTATTTCGTCAATGCCTTGTCTATCTTATCTTATCTTCCATTTATGTTTTGTACTATAGCTATTGGTGATGATAATATTGGTGGTGGCTCTTCCACTGAGAAAAGCTTAACCTTTGGTGATGCTTTGTATTTACATCCCAATAACAAATAGGTACACCCATTATTACTATCAAACTCTTGAACTAAAATTACAAAATATGGAATATGGCCATGACCTTTGCCTTGAGAAACCATAATAAGTTAGGGTTTATTGATGGTACTTGCATAAGAGATGATTCAAACCCTAGTCTTGCTAATCAATGGGATACTTGTAACTCTGTTGTGGTTACTTGGATTCTTAACTCTCTCATCCTGAACTATTTCTGGTGCTATATGCTAAAACCTTATGAAATGTGGAATGATCTTAAAGATACTTATGATAAGGTTGATGGTTCATCTATCTTTAATTTGCATAAAAATATAAACTCTCTTAGTCAAAGTGGGTCCTCTTTTGCTGATTACTATAACAACCTTAACTCTTTATGGAAACAATTTGATTGTATGATTAGCTTGCCTCCTTTGCACTTGTGAGGTCCGACATTTGAAAAACACAATCAGTGAATCAAATTAATGCAATTTCTTATGGGTCTTGATGACTCCTATGTTCCCATCGGAAATATTTTAACCAGGGATCCTTTGCCCATGTCAAATGCTTTCTCTGTTGTCTCGGAGAAGAATCTCACAGAAATGTTTCATCAGGAATAGCTACATACAAATGATACTACGACTTTCGCTGCAAAAACTTGATTGTGGAAAATTTTTGATAACAAAAAGGATTTAACAACAACAATTTTAAAAATCTGGTTTTAATGTTTGTAAATAGCTCAAACAAAGAGGACCAAACATGAATCTCAAATGTACTAACTACAAAAAACCTTAACACTTTGTTGATAGATGTTATGATGCGTTGGTTATCCAATTTGGATATGTTAAAAGAATTTTAATTCCAAACCACTTGGCCAGTAACAATGTTTCAGCGACACTAATCTTTCACTAATAATGGAACTACTAACTCTCCTCTCTTTTGTCTAATGAATGCTCTCCGGACTTATGAGTACCTTGACAACAATGTGTCTTACGCTAATGCCAACATAGCGGTAAATTTTTCGGAACCTTCTTTAATGGCAGTGTCAAGTTTAACATAAACTTTGATAAATTCTTTAACAACAACACTAAAACCTTATCTGAAAACATAAGTCTTGGTTGGATTGTTGACTCTGGTGCAAATCAGCCACATGACGCATTCTGCAAATTTTTAATTAATGTTGTTGATATTTCAAATCTTGTCTAACCGTTGGTCATCCCAGGTACTTTTCGAGGCTTAATTACTAAAATTGGTGATTTAAAGTTCAATAATGACCTAACTCTTTTGATGTTAAGTTTGTTCCACGAGTACAATGTCGGTCTAGCTGTCTGTTCATAAGATTGCTAGAGAAAATAAAATGTTTGTTGGCTTTAATGAATCTAATTGCTATATCTGAGTTTTCATCAAAAAGGATTGTGGGATTGGAAACAATGCAATGGGTTATATATGTTTTGATATTGATTCCACATGTAAGATTGTTTCTAAAAGCTGCATTGCTGTTTGTCATGTTTCTAGAAATCTCTCGGCATCAAAGACTTGGTCATCCTCTGACCAAGTCCTACATATCTTAAGTCCACGCTTAATCTTGATGGAACCTCCTGAATCGACCATCTTTGTGATACTTGCAATAAAGCTAAAAAACGGGAACCATTTCCTTTAAGTGAACATAAATCAACTAAAATTGGTCAAGCTAGTCATCTAGATGTATGGGGACCATATAAAAAATCACTAGCAGAGATGGTTACAAATATTTTTTTACCATTGTTGATGACTATTCTAGAGGCGGTCCAGGTTTATATGCTTAAGTGGAAGGATGATGTTTATGTTTCCATTGTTAACTTTACTCATATGCTATCAAATCAGTTTGAACACAATGTTAAGATATTCAGAAGTGACAATGGGACAGAATTTGTCAATAACAAACTTCAACACTTCTTTCATGAAAAGGAAATTTTACATCAAACCTCTTGTGTTTACACGCTCAACAAAATGGTATTGCGAGAGAAAGGAAACATAAGCATCTCTTGAATGTGGCTAGATCCCTTATGTTTAGGGGGATTACCTCTATATCTTTGGCCGAATGTGTTCTAACTACTGCTTATGTCATAAAGCAGGTTACCCTCTACTGTGTTGTACGGCCAAGTCTGCCTTTTCCTTGTGTATGGGCATGACCCTTCACTCTCTCATCCTTAGAGTCTTGGTACATTTATGCTATGCCACCATTCTCGACATTTCGAAAAATTTGGTAGTAGGTGCGAAAAAAGTGTCTTTATTGGCTATTGAATGAGAAAAAGGTTACAAACTCTTGAGCTTAGAAACAAAAAATATTTTTTATTCGGAGATGTCAAATTTTATGGCTGTTTTTCACTTCAAAATGAAAAATTCTTTGTCAAAACCTTTTGTTGAAACTTATGTGCCTAAAGATTTAAATCACCAAAATTTCTTTGACTCACAAATAAGTCCCAATGATGAAGGGAGAGTGACATCCTATGATGATGGCACTTTGTGGTAAAGTCATCTACTAGGATTGATGAACCGGTTGCAACATCTATAGATGATAATACACACCCCGAGGGCACCATATCACATGAATCACATCCTGGATGCATCTTCCGATTATCATGTGATACATCTCTGATTATTGAACAAGAAAAGAGGCTTGCCACATCTTTATGTTAGAAGGTCAACCAGAGTTTCTAAGTTGCCCAGTAACCTTAATGACTTTATTGTAGAAGGGAAAGTCAAATATGGTGTTGAAAAGGTTGTTAATTATTCTAATTTAAACAAAGATAATTACTTGCTTTGCTAGTCTTAATAAAAGTATTGAACCTACACCGCTATGAAGAAGCTATCCTGGATAGTAATTGGGTTGATGCTATGAACTCTGAAATTGAGGCCTTAAATGAAAATCATGCTTGGGATATAACTGATCTTCCACCCAATAGAACTCCCATTGGTTACAAATGGATCTTTAAAATCAAATATAAAGCCAATGGTGAAGTTGATAGATACAAGGCTAGATTAGTTGTTAAAGGTTACAATCAAATGGAAGGAATAGACTATGATGAAACATTTTCTCCTGTTGTGAAAATGTCTACTGTTAGATGTCTTATTGCTTTAGCTGTGAAAAACAAATGGCCTCTTTTCCAACTTGATGTAAACAATGCCTTCTTGTATGGAGATCTTGAAGAAGATATCTATATGACCATCCCTAAGGGGTTCTGTAATGAGAACAATAAAAATAAAGTTTGCAAACTTGTCAAGTCCCTATACGGCCTAAAACAAGCTCCCAGGAAATGGAATGAAAAACTTGTCAGTGTTTTAAAGGAAAATAATTTTGTTCAATCTGTCAATGATCATTCCTTGTTCACCAAAACAGAGAATAACAAGTTTATTGCTCTGCTTGTTTATGTGGATGATATAGTCCTCACTGGAAACTGTATTGATGAGATAAACCTATTCAAAGAGTTTCTAAAATCAAAATTTCATATCAAAGACTTGGGGAACTTAAAATACTTTTTTGGTATTGAGGTTTTAAAAACTGGGAATGACATTTGTCTCTCCCAAAGAAAATATTGTCTTGAACTCCTCAAAGAATTTGGTCTTCTTGGGTGCAAACCTGTGTCTACTCCTATGGAACCCAACTCTGTCCTTCCATACATTCCCACTGCATGATCCCTTCTTGTCAACATCACTGGTTATCAGAAGTTACTTGGGAAACTTATCTATCTCACCCATACAAGACCCGACATCTCATACTCGGTTCATTTATGCGGCACAATATATGCATTCCCCATTAAAATCTCATCTAGAATGTGCCCTCAATGTTCTGAGATATCTAAAAGGAGCTCCGGAAAAGGTCTAAGGTACAATTTAAAGCAACTCTGAAAATCATCTTGAAGGATATAGTGATGCAGTTGGGCCAAATGCAAGAAAACCGAAAAATCATCACGAGGTTATTGTGTTTTCTTCAATGATTGTTTGATCTCATGGAAAAGTAAAAACAAAACACTCTTTCAAAATCTTCCCACGAAGAGTATAGATCTATGTCTACTGCTGCAGGAAATCATTTGGATTCAAAAAATCTTAAAGGATCTAAAAGTTGATATCAATCTTCCCATGTTAATCTTTTTGTGATAACAAATCGCTTTACAACTTCTTTGTCAATCCTGTTTTTCATGAAACATCAAAACACTTTGAAATTGATGTCCACTTCATCAGGGAAAAAATTGCAAGAGGTGTTATAAGTGCCAAAAAGATTGGCTCTTCAAACCAAACTGCAGACATACTTACTAAAACCTCCTGTTTATAGCATAAATTCTTGTGTGAAAAATTGATATTGTTTGATATGTTTGCTCATCAGATTAAGGGGAATGTTAAATTTTGGGGTATTAATCAGGACAAACATGTCATTCTATCAATTGCTAATGGCTTTCAAGTTATGTTTCAGCAGGGATTATTACAGGGGTTAATCATGGACAAAGAATAAAAGGTTTAAAGTTCCAGATGCTTTCGTTCTAAGCTACTTATTATCATTTCTGCCGATGAGTAATTTATAGCCGTTAGAGGGGTCTTAGTGTAACTTAATCTCCTATTTAATAAGTCCCTTAATCTAGGGTTAGACACACTTGAGTGTGCAGTCATTTCTCACACACTCTTCTCTTCTCTTTGATCATTTCACTGATCTTGTCTCTTCTTTGTATTTGTATGATTATTGTCTCATTGACATTAATCTAACCTTGTAACATTTTAGATACTATTGTTGATATAATCTAAGCTGACTATTGAGGCTTAGGTTTGAATAAAAGTTCTTCTGTTTACTTGTTGTTGTGGATACTTTCGTACATAAACATATCAAGGATGTTCGAATTTTTGGCGTTTGGGGAATCGTTTTAGGCTCAAAATAAACTTAAAATTTCTACATCTAATACCTAAAAACTGATACTCAAACTATTAGAATTAATTTGTCTTGGTAACCGTGCAAGCTTTGAAGGTTGATGTCAAGAGTTGCAGGCTTGCTAGTGATTTATCTTTGTTGGTAATACTAGGCTTTGACTCATGACTTGACACAAGGCTTCATTGCTTAAGATGAATCAGTAAGTAAGCTCACAATACATGAATATTTGTGAATGAAGGTAAAATAGAATGGGCTAATTATGGCAACACACTTTTTGCTCAAGGTGCCAACACTTTTTAGAAAAAAAGTTGGCGTATCTCTTAAATATATCTTGAGACTTGCGACTTTTTTCTTCCAATCAAAGAGCGCCAAGTGTCCTTCAACTTTTCAGAACCCAATGATTGAAATTTGCTTTTCGTACCTATATTTTCTAATCGACTTAGATCCAGCGAATTTTTAAGATTCGAGCGAAATTCTTTTTTGTTATTTTCGAGAAAAAAGTCAAACTTTAGAAACTATTATTTTATTCCTTTAGTGCCTTACCAATGCTGAGTGACTTAAACGAATTACTTTGAGCGTCTTTTTTAACTTTGTATTTTTGTAATTTTATATTTTTTTTACATAATTTTTAAATAATTTTTAAATTACAATGACTATTATACCCTTAACTATTTTAACATGTTGAACACATGCTTCTTTCCTTTAACAAAACCAAACCCATTGATGAATTAGCTTATTACTTTTTAAACTAAAAACTATAAAACTAAAACTGTAATCGGCAACTGCTACCAATTCACTTTTTAAACTTTAACGAAACCAAACCGCCGTCGGTCAAATGCCTAATTATTTCTATTTCTACCAATTTCCTATGGTTTTGGGTATGATGAGACAACTCATGATTACAAAGTGGTTAAAATGAGTCGTTGTAACCAAACTAGGCCATACTGGGCTATTATGGTATATTCGTTAAAAGGTGGAAGTTGGAAGGAAATTGATCGTTTCCCTCAGTTTAATACTTGTACTAAGGGTAAGTTTTTAAATCGTCGGATTCGGGGGTTATAGTTTCTCTTGATTTGGGAAAGGAGATGTTTGGTGAAGTTTTGCAGCCAGAGTATGATGGTAAAGGTTATAAGAAATTGAATTTGGGGGTTTTGGGAGAATGGTTGTGTGTTCTTTATAATTATCGCGAAAGTCGCGAGGTGGATTTATGGGTGATGAAGGTTTATGGAGTGAAGGATTCTTGGACTAAGCTGGCTTGCATCCCATATGAGACTGATATTTTGTGGTATAAGACTTTGGATCCTTTGTGTATTTCAAATGATGGGAAAGTGTTGTTGAAATTTGGGTCGAAATTGCTTGTCAATGATTTAAAAGATAGTTCATCCACGATGATTGACAACTTTGATAGATGTAATTGTGTTGATGCTTGCATTGTTGTTGAGAGTTTGGTTTCACCTTTTCTGCCATTAGGCCTTGCCGATAACAATGATGATGAAAATTAAGGTAAATTTTGCTCTTCCAACTTTGTTTCATTTTCCTGTTAGTTATAATTACCCATAACTTGTTCATATAAGTAAAGTAGATGCACATGGACACAGAAATCGTTGAACTCATCAATTATTTCAGTGCTAATAAACTATTCTTAACGTTTTGTAATGGTTGCATTGAGTTAAATGAAACACTAGTTTGAGAATTTGTGACGATATGTGAATTGGTGGGAGTAATATTTTAGTGCTAATGATTAACATCGTGTGGATTGGTTGGCTAAAGAGGTTGTTACGCGACAGAAGTTCTCCCTTTGTTGATATACTAATAACAGAACATGTGCTACATTGTAAAATCTGGTATGACTCTCATCATTTGCACTTGTCATTGATCGAGTAAGAGTCAATGTAAGGTGCCTATATGTCATGCACAAACATATAATGATGTGGATAACCAAATTTTTGTTTTTTATAACCTTTAACCTCTGACCTGAGTTCTGTCTTTGCTCTTTTTGCTTCCAAGAAATATATTGTGGATATAAAAGTTTTTACCATATCTAATTCATTTTGTTATTTCAGGAAAGGGTGAATTCTATGGAGTCTTTTACATTTATGGATGCATATTAAGAAACCTGCAAGCCAAGAACATCAATTGAGCTTTAATCGAACTCTAGTAGCTTAGAAAATGAAATACTTCTACTTTCGTACGTTTTTATTTCCTTAAATTAGATGTATGTTACTACCCTTCCGGTTTGATGAAATTAAAAGTTTGTTGAAAAACCATGCTCCCGTATATCAACTGTGTGCATGACTTTGTGAAAAACCATGCTCCCGTATATCAACTGTGTTCTCAGATCAGTCAAGTTTTAGCAAAAATGCAATAAAGTTGACTTTGGTTTCACCTTATGGTTAGGCCTGAGCCTCGGGTCAAAACCGCCTTAACTGACGAAAACCGACCAGACCACAGACTTTCTGAAAAATATGAAACAGAAAACCGATTCGAAAATACTTGGTCGGTTCGTTTCATAACCGACTTTAACTGAATCTAAAAACATTGCCTTCGATTTGTTGGGCATGCGTTTTGTTCCAGTACAATATTTCAGTTCTCTTTTGTGCTTTGCCCCACTTATTCAGACGCTCCAGTGGTTTACTTATTCGAGTCACTCATTTTTTTTTCCCCAGTTTAATCCGACCAGAAAACCGAAAGTCACAAAACCATAAACCTGAATCCCAAGCCAAAGGTCGGTTGGTTCGGTTCTCAGTCTGAAAAGCTCACCCCCTAATGGTTACCACATTTACCCCTAATGTGTGTTCTATAATAGTTGACTTTGACCAATTCGGGATTGAGTTCGATATCCTGAAAAGTTTCCTAATGGTTAATTCATCTGCATTGCTGTTCTACCGACTTCTATTTTTGGATTTCAACCAAGTACAATTTCTGGTCTTCCAAGTGATGTCTTAATCGACATCATCGAGCCCAAGTGTACCAAGTGTCGGTGACACTGACAAAACTGAATTCTCAGGTTTAGGTGATTAGGAAGGTTATATGTATGCAGTTTGGCTGATGAGGTGAGGCAACTCAACTGTTATGGGTTGAAAATCATTACGACGATGAAATGGTTTTATAAGATTCAATTATCCGAGACTTTGGTTTCACCTTATGACTAGCACCATTAATATTTTTATGTCTATATCCATTTGGTTGTACTACTTGTGACTATAGCTTCATGATTCTCATTGAAGCTACAAAGTCAGAGGGCAAAAGAGGAAATTTGTGGACTTCGATGTTCAAAATGATCCCGGTAGAGTTTAAAAGAGGTTACCAGGGTCTAAATTGGAGCATGACGATACCTCAAAGGCAACAGATGGTCCTCTTTCAAATGAGGATTTACAGAGTATCAAACAGCTAAAGGTAATTTTGAATCACAATATTACTCTCGAACTATATGAAGTTAAAAATAGAGATTTATCAAATTCTCAAATTAATTTTTGTGAAAATAGGTAAAGAAAGACGGCTAATCATGGATTGTTGAAGATAGCTTCGGATCCAAAGTCGGAGCCTTTTAAGGTCCCAAGTTCTGATCTACTCAGTTATCTGCCTGTACAACATTCATTTTTCTCATCACTAGGAGAAATATTAGTAAATTATACATTGCAATTTTAATCCCTATATGTATGAAGTGTTAATCTGGGTTGTGATTCATCTCTGAGGTGAAAATTGTGAAAAAATAAAAAATAAGCTAACAAGGAAACATGTAAAACGGGGCGGCCCAAACAGTATTTTTAACGACGCAAGCTGTTAGATTGCTTTGATTAGAAATTTGATTATCATTGTTGCTCTTCCCTGTTTCAACCCCCTGTTTCAACCCGTACAATTTACCTGGTTTGACCCGTTACCCTACAAACCCTCAAAATTTGCTCGATTATGCTTGCAAGCATAAACTAGCTATGATGTTTTACATATAGAATATAAAAATGTAGCATAATTTTTATCACATATATGCTTTGACCGGGTGAACCTGTTTAACCTATTTGGCCCGTTTCCTGTACTTAGACTATTCTATATGACCAAGCTAGTTAGAAATCAACCACAGCCCAAATCGACTCCACGAGCGTCTATGAATCAACAACAGGTAGAGCAATCTGGCACATACCTGACTCCTTTCAGTAAAAAGAACAACATTTCTTGGATCAGCAGCCCATTCTACACATATATCATGTGAAAATCCCACTTATAAACTGGCCACAGATGCTAGAACAATCTGAATAAGAAGTGCAGTCAATACCAATATAAACGTAATTCAGTAATGACACATACACTAAACACGTTAACCTCCAAATTATAAGTTTTACTTACCTTCGGTCCCTTTGGGATATTTTCCAGTTCACTCTAATCGAGATATCTCATCAGATGAAAAGTTCTGACTTCAGATAGAAGGCATTATCACGAGTGTGCTCAAAGGACTTTGCTATTGAATCACTCATCCATTCTAACAATGCTTGATGATACATACGTCATGAAGAAGATAGGCACAAGTACTACAGCATTAAAGATATTCATGGTAAGAATATCAAAATCTTTCACAATATTCAGGTTATGAAATATATGATCTTTGCATATACTCCCTTGCTTCGTGTGAGTCTAAATAATTACTATATTAGTGAAGGGTAACATCTTATGTGTTTTTGTTTCGGTTATCATGACTCACCCATGTCAACATAACCGCTTAGAAAAATAAATTTGTTACACATTAGATTCATTGACATAAGCCAAGATCTTGAACAACGCTAAGTTAAATTCTCTTTTTCATTTCACAACCTAAAAATAAAGAACTGACGAGTAAGATGTATGGTAACCATGGCGATTATTAAACGGATATCACAGAATAACGGATCAACTTAAGAGCAAAGTATCAATGCCATTGATTTGATTTTTAGTGTTGGCCAAAACAGTGTGTTTAGTCTTTGATTACTTGCATTACAGTCTTTTTGGTGCGCCCTGTTCGTATAAATTGAGGTCTACATTTGAGTGTGCACATGCCAATACTATCACATTTGACATAGCAATGGAGTGACGAACGATGAAAAAGAAATTGGAACTATGTTGGGATGCATTAATCAGGTTTGGTTTAATTATGTATGGTGTTGTAGGTTTTGCAGCCTGCTGAAATAAAAGTAAGACAGGAGAAAACCACACCACCATGTATTTGTTGCAGGAAAAAATGGGTCAGCGGGTTCAGGCAAAAAACTTTAATGGAAGTACAAGCTTTAGCGGCATTAGATGAGTAACAGCAAAGTACTTTTTGTTACTCCATTGATTCCTTTGATTGAATGCATTTAAATTGTATACTTTCTCTCCTGTTGTACGTGTCTTTCAAATGTTGGTATGATATTGTATTTGGTTGAATCTTATATGCAAAATACCCGCTACTCAATAACTATGTATCCAACAACCCGCAGCGAAGCGCGGGCTTAAAACCTCGTACTATATATTTATTGTTATTAATAATTGGACAATGTTCGAATACCTACGATGGACTTTTTTTTTTTGGGTAAGATATTAGTACCAACAAAGTTGGTTACTGGACATTCAATTAGAGACGTACTTTTCAATTGTATGTGCAAATATTGTTAGATTGGTTTTTGTGTAGGCCTGCACATTTAGTTTATGTTCTGTTTGAAATCAAATTCTATCGATAGCGATTTCACTTTATTCGGCTTCTATAAAGCCTCGATGGTCAACTGAATTATGTAGTTTATATGATGCTTATAAAAAAAATAGGAAATAGTACTAGATCATATCACTAATAGAACTTTAAGACGAAGAAAACCTAGACTGTGTTCTTCATAAATAAATGGGTCAATATCACTATATTTTTAACATAGTGAATTTAAATTTAAACACCATGTGATATTTTCATCAGGTTATTCATATAGTTATAAATGTCAATATGCTTACATAAGAACAAACGTGTTATGTACAGGGAATGAATGAGAACAATAATTGGTGGAAATGGAAGAGACAGGGGTATAATAGACAATTTAGTTAAAATTATAATTTTGAAAAGTGTAAAAAAGTACAAAAGTATAAAGTAAAAAAAAAGTAATATGATTTATTTAAGTCACTCAAAGATTGGGAAGGAGCTAAAAGTATAAAAATGTTTTAGTAAGTTTGACTTTTTACTAAAGGACAAAATAATTTCCATTGAAGAAACTTAAAAAGTAATCGCCGTATTCGGCGCTGTACTATCATAGCTGGTAAAAGTCAGAAAATAATAATTGGGTACACAAATGACGAGGGACACTTGTCAAGCTTAGATTAAAAGTAGAAAAGTCGCAAGTCTCAAGGTCTATTTAAGAGATACCCCAACTTTTTTCCTACAAAGTCTTGACACCTTGAGCAAAAGGTGTGTTGCCACAATTAGCCCAAATAGAATATCCACTATTGTGCACAACATAATTTCTTAAGAACATAGTAATTCTCAAAGAGAGCATTTTACCATGCCGACCGTCTCATGAATTTCATCAGTTTTGTGCATGAAATAATTAAATTCAAGCTTCGTTTTGTGTATATACATAATAGAAGTGCATGAAATTTTGTGAACCTCCCCACTGTTTGCACTCCCTTAAAGAATTCATTTTACTAAACTCTTTAATACACAAATATACCCAAAACATCATAAACCAACAAAAAAACATAGACGGCCTTAGAATGAGTTTGTTGACATGTAGACGCTCAGTTCTAGAACCAAACTACTCGGTTCTAACGCTCTTTTAACCTTGGAAACACCTAAAGACATCTCATCAGTTATTTTCAATACGTTTCGGCCAAAATGGTCTTGTATCTTTGTCATCAACGCATCATGCTTCTCGGATAACATGTGTAAGACATAATACCCTGTGAAATTAAAGCACAGATTTTGCTTAGAAACAATAAAATCGATAATCTTATCATTAAACTCTTCATAAAGTTGAAAGTCTACTACTCACTTTTCTCCTTAGTTATAAATTTTAAAGTAAATTACACCGTTCGTCCCTGTGGTTTAGGCCAAATCCCTACCCAAGTCCCTGATCTTTTTTTCTTGCTTGTTTGCTCCTTATGGTTTCAATATTGCACGCTGTCCATCCTTATCTCAAACGTCCGTTAAATAGTGACGTTAACTCTTCTAAAGTGCCTTGCACATAAGGGTAAAAGAGTCATTTACAACCTCCTTAATAATTAAATAATATTATTTTTTTAGCAAGTGTTTATATTAAGATGTTGCAGAATAAAAATGGTAAAATATTCTCTCTTTTTTTTGCAAGAATACATTAAGATGTACCAGATTCTCATTCCAAATTTTACATAACAAATTTTTGAATCAAACTCAAAAGTCACAACAAAAGTTCAAATCAAACCCATCTGTCACCATTCACCACCACCCCCAACTCCTTATCTCCAGTCACCATCGCCTCATCCACACAACCCACTTTAACCTCCACCCACAACCCACCACAACCATCGAGAAACACACCGACCACCACCGTAAATTCCCCATCAATCTATCAGACATGTCACACAAAGTCTCAGATCTTCAAGCAAAAGATTTAATTATATCGGTTTCCATCATTTTTTAGGATACCAAACACCAGAAACCCACATCACTATTTATTAATCACTAAACCACCAATTACTTGAAACCCACATCACCATCATTCCGCCGAGTCAGCCACCTACCAACCATATCACCATCATTCCGCCGTCACCCATCTCACCATCCTCTTCTTGTCTTCCTTACCAAAACGAACCACCACTGTCACTCCATTCTAAGTTAATGAATATTTGGGTGTATATCTCTGTTTGGGTTCTTGTTTGTAGTTATTAATTTAAGTGTGTCTTTTGTAGATCTAGAGTTAAAATATGTTGTATTTTGAATGTGTGTGTTGTTATGAAAAACTTGGCATTATTTCTGTTGATTATTTTGCAAAAAAAGAATTACTTGTAAAAAGAGATGGATGTGTATTGTTTTTTGGTGATGAAATGTTCCTGACAAAAAAAAGGGAATCAAATAAAAAAGAAAGGCTAGTGGTAGAGAAAGAAAGAGGAGTATATGTTATGTTTTGATTAAATGATTTTAGAAAGACTAGAGAGTACCTCTCTCTAAAACCTCTCTCTAAAACAAATCCAACCTAACCTTCCAAAACATATCTCCTTCCTCCGGCGGTCGGCTTTGACCGTGCGGACTAGATTTTTTTTTTTCCAAAATAAAAGCCTTTCACAGACGTCATCTCCATTTTCGCCGCCGCTGCGGGTTGTCGCTGCCGCCATTATGATATGCCTGATCCGTTACCATCCGGTCTCTTCGCCAGACTGGCGTGGTCCGTCATCGATGGCTTGGTTGCTGCCTTGGGTTTTGATTCTAGATTCAGGGTTTTGCTCGCCTTTTAGGATGCTTAGTTTTATCTTCTATGTATGTTATCTCACTTTGTGTACTTTTATCAAGCTACATCTTCATATGGTTGTGTCATCAAAGCTCATTTTGGTGATTCCCCACCTTGTATGGTGTTTCTGCGATGTCATCAACTATTAGGGTGTATGCTTTTCTTTTTGGCTTGCTTTGTTGCCTGGAGTGTATTTTGTTTGGCAAGTCGGCTTCGATTTTGCCCTTTATGTTCGATGTAACTTGTTGTGTTCAAATTACCTCCATTTGTGAGGAGTGAAATGAAATATCTGTTCAAAAAAAAAAAAAAAGTAAAGATATGGTCGGAAGAAAGAGTTAAACATGAAAGGACAAAACTACCCTCACATGTCTTACACATGATGAAACTTAACGTCACTATTTAACGGACTTTTGAGATAAGGATGGACAGCGTGTAATATTGAAACCACAAGGAGCAAAAAAGCAAGAAAAAAAGATCAGGGACTTGGGTAGGGATTTGGCTTAAACCACAGGGACGAACGGTGTAATTTACTCTAAATTTTATTTCAATTGTAAAATAAATATTAGCTTCTCATTCCTTAATTTACTCGATTATTATTTTTATACCTATTAGAGAACAAAGATAAAAAGAAATTGTGTTTGTTTAGAAGAACTTTCCAGCTCTCCTCCAGAGCAAGTTCATTTTGAGCGACACAATTTTACTGCGGAGAAGCAAGGAAGAGGGAGAAAAATATAACGAACTAGAAAATCAGCATGATGAAATGGCCGGTTTTAAAGTTAATATATATAACAAAGACAAAATTGTGGGAAATTTAGAACATACAATGAAATGGTACGGTGTCACTTATCAAGTAGAAGATAACTTTTTACACTAAGCATATTAACAAATAAAACTAACAATTAAAATGTGTTCAAATAATTATGAAAGTAGTCGTCCACGGATAACAACGTTGTCAAGAGAAAAATGGAGGCATGTTAAAATACCCGATGACAAAATTTCATAGTCCCCGGTTCTATAGTTCATAACCCACATGTTTTTGTTACTTGGTGATGTCGCTACACACACAAAATAAAATAATAAAATAAAATAATAAAATAAAAATAAATAAATAAATAAATAAAAAGTTGTATCAGGCAAGAGTATGAATATAGTAGCAGACTAGTAGTTGCACATCTTGATAAGTGTTTTTAGGATGCTATGGAGAGTTTAAGATGAATCATGATCATGAATATATAAAAGTGATAAGAGTATAGTAAGGAACTAATTAATGGTAGTACTCTTTCTTTGCAAACTTGTATTGAAATCAATTGTTGGCTGATGTCATTATTATTTTATTTTTGAACGTCGATCATAAGTTTTCATTAACTATTTAGAATTTATTTTATGACCTGCCACTGTAGGCTCTAGTCTTTTGAGCGTTGGGATGATGTAAGAAACCGGTGAGATGGAACAAGAGATGCAAATGGAAACTGTTACTCGTACTAGTCATACAAGAAGATCTCAAGAACCAGACCTTAATATCATAGACAGCATGTAAATTTCAAGTTATGATATTCTCTTTTATTTTGTGCAGGAATGTAAACTTCAAATTTTGAGTTTATTAGAGGTACTTAGGTCAACATTTTTTGAAAAATAGACAAAGACCATTTGTCCATTTAAAGAAAGAAATAGTTGAAAGTTGGAGATTTAGAGGTGTAAATGAGACTAAGGCTCCATTGTACTTTGATTTATTATACTTGATTCATAAGGCTCTCAAGCATTATTGAGCTTAGTCTAAATCAAGCATTTACCTTTTTATATGCATATAATTACTTAATTATCATAACCTTATATATAAATTGTGTGGGAAGTGAATCTAGTCGACTTTGATATAACGATTATTAATAGAACTTGAACTTGAAATGTAGATTCGATCGAGCTAGAGTGGAGTTGCTCGACTTGAAACTCAAAGTTTGATTCGAGTTTTGAGCTCGAGTTTTAGCAGTCAAGCAAGTTCTAGTTTGACTTGACTCGTATCAATTACACCCTTAATATTGAAAGTCGATAGTAGTTAATTATTAGGCAGCCCAGATCAGACGGGCGTAATGGTGTCAAAACAATACTTGATCAAGGTTGTTGAACTCGCCTGTGGCCGGCAGTTACGGGGGTTGCTTCATGCTTGGAGGACCCGATTGTTGGGGAGAAAGGTTGTGGTGACAACCAGTGATGGTGTGTTTTGTGTGAGTGTGTATTCCGTGGATGCATTCCTTCTGTAACCTCTTTGAAGATTAATAAAATAATCACTAAGATGATAATGCAAGTTTTAATATAGAAGTTATAAACGTAAAAATACATCAAGAGCATGAGAAGGTATGTGGATTTCATAAGGGAAAAAAACAGTACAACACCATCGTGGGAGAAAAGAGCCCGTGGGCTTGGACTCCCAAACTTTGTCAAACTTTTTTTTCCTGGAATCCCCCAAAACACACGTTCACAAAATGATAACGTGTTCTTTTTTTCTTCAGTTTCCACTCAACATTGCGAGCAAACTAATCCCATGGCGACTACTCTTCATGATAGCCAGGAGTCGGCGCAGGTGAACCTCTGTGGCCACAAGAGGATTAATTTTCTCCCCGTTGGATTCGAACATTTGACCTCCTCTTTGGAAGGTAGGTATTTTTACCGTTAGGTCACCCCTTTTGATTAAATGATAATGGGTATGTTTGTGCTTGTCTTTGGTGCTGGTGCTGGTGAAAAAGATTATAAAAAGAAATTATGAAAGATTATTTTTTTTATAATCTCTTATAAGTTTTGTCTTCCCAAAGATTATTTTTTAAGAAATTTATTTTTTTTTAAAAATAAGTATAATCTCTTCATAATCTCATGTTCCAAACATGTTCCTCACCAAGCCTATAATCTGTACAATGAGTTTTGACTTATATGCATATAATAACAGTCATTCCACAATTGTGAGACATATGATAATTGTTGGTCTTATGTAGCTAGAAACTTATCCTATATATGCAACATACCCAACATTTACTATCTCATATGTCATATAACAAACTCGATCATTGCACATATATATGAATGCCCATGCCACTATTTCTTGATTGTGATGATAGGGATGAGTCCTCTCGAGCTCAAAGGCTCATTTTCGTGAAAGAGTAGTGATTGACATACCTAATTGAAAAAACCCTAGAACCTCTCTCTAAAAAACGACGAATCTTGGTAATCGACCCTACTATCCCTACACCGATTATCCCATTTGTTTCTTGTTTTCTTATTGAAGCAAGACAATGGGTTTTTTTTAAATAAGGATCTCATTATTTTAATTTGCTTGATTCTCTTATATCATTGGGTTACATTCAATCTTGCATGCTTGCATTAATTACACCGTTTAGTGCTTAACCGACCATATTTTTGTTCATATTTTTTGTTTGGTTCAACTAATTCTTTGATCATATTATATTTATCTGGTGGTGATATGTTTCATAGTATGTGATGTAGCTACACTACTGGTCTTCTTGGTGACTGTCGTGTTTGTGTTGGTGTGATGTTGAAATAAGGGTTTTTGGAGTCGGATGGAGAAGGAGGGAAGAGGAAAAGAAAAATATGATGATGAGAGTGGTGCGAGTTCTGGTCCTTCATCGTTGGAGGCTGAATTCCCATCGCTAAGTGAGTTGGCTTCTAAAGCACGTAAGAATGAATCTAAACCTGTAGGAGCTGATGGGAATACTAGAAAACCCGTTGATTCTGTGATGTATAATAGTGTTTCAATAGGTGACTCAGGTAACAAGGGGGAAGAGGAATCTGGTCTGAATATTCATGTGTCGATCCTGGTTTGGAACCAGTCCTAGATTCGAATGTGTTTAGTTCGATCCCCGCTGTGATAGTGCAACATGTTTCACATGTGGGTACGACTGGATAGGGGATCAAATCAGTGGTTCAGTCCCATTTGTTTGTGTGAATAGTGCTGATTGTAACGAGATGGTCGTGAAGGAGCATATGGAGCCGATTCCATGTGCTATTACAAACAATGCAAGCTCATGGTACTAACGCGGGTGTTCACAACCCTATGAGTTATGCTAATAAATTGAATCTATCACATGAGACTAAGGAAAATATTTGGAAAGTTGATGATATTATGCCACAAGATGCTGATTATGATGTAGGGTTACCTATTGCTTCGGTTTTTGAGGTACATGAGAGGTTGAAAAATTCTTTATACGGGTATTTCATTGGTAAAAGGCTTGCTTTTCCTGTTGTCAAATGGTTTGTATGTAATAATCGGAAAAATTATGGTGTTGAGAAACCTACTATGAATGCGATAGGTTTTTTTTTTTAAATTCTCGACTACTCAGGGTGCTGACTTTGTAATACACGATGGTCCATGGATGATCCGTAGAATTCCTATAATTCTCAATAAGTTGTCTTCTGAGACTAGCCTCTTAAAAGAAGATTTGTCTTATGTTCCAATTTGGGTTAAGTTCCATGACGTCCCAATTGTTGCATATTCTTCCGATGGTTTGAGCTCTATTGCCTCAAAAATTGGTAATCCTATGCTCATTGATTCGTATACTAATGAGATGCACTTGAAAACATGGGGTAGAAGTAGTTATGCTAGAGCTCTGATTGAAATCAATGTGACTAATGAATTTCGTGACACTTTCGTTGTCGTTGTCCCTAATACTAAAGAACTTGCTATGCAAAACGCATCATTTGTGTTGAATATGAACGGGATCCTCCTCGATGTAGTAAATGCTTAGTATGGTCATCTTCTTGAGGAATTCCCTAAAGATCCTCTTAAACGTGTTCTTAATTCTTCAGGAGCTAAGAAGGGGGCATCGAATGATGGGTACACTACCGTCATGTGAAAGGGTCCCAAGTATAAGCGGGTGTTTGGGGTTTGCTAAGACCAAGAATATGGAATATCAGCTGGTTGCTCCTAAGGGTACTACTACTAAGGAGGCATCTACGTCTAAACAGCCAAGAAAGGTTACTGAAGTTATTAACACGGCTAATGCTTTTGACTCCCTTGGTGATTTAGATGAGGATCATGTTGTTAGTAAACAGGTTAGTTGTAATACCCCCTAAAATATCGCAGGGGATTATTGTGTCACTGGGGTATTGTTAGGAATTAGAAAATTCAGTCAGTAAAGTGTCGGTCACCTCAAGTATATGTAATTGTTAGAAAGCTCGCAGTCGTAGTAATTTAATACTAGTTAGTATTTAGTTAAGTAACACCGTGGAGGACGGACGGGTCTTTTACCCCATTGTATGCCTGATCCACAGCCAGAAGGTGGCGTTCTTTGTAAGAAACTATAAATACCCTCTACCTCCCAAGGTAGAGGGTTGGAGCTTTAATACCATCTTTCTTTGTTTCACATAGTTCCCAACTCTCTTCCCTTTCTCTCTCTAAACATAGTGTACGCCCCATATCATTTATGGTTTGATGTGTTTGTGAAATCCTATATCTTACAATTGGTATCAAGAGCCATGGTTTGATCACTCATCTTTCATGCTTTTTGTTTTGGTGGATTTCATAAGGTTTTTGGGGTTATAAGTGTTTAGGAGAGTTTGATTCATTTGGTTAATTTCTAGTGTTAAAGTTTGAATTTTGATTGTACTTTTGTGTTTAGGATCATCATATGTGTTTAGGTTTTGAATTGGAAGGCTTGAATCGTTGTGGTTTGTTGTTATTGATTGATAAAGTGGTTGTTTTTGAAAGTTGTACGAAGCGAGTTGAGCCAAGCATATGACTGGAGACCGTTCGCGGCTCATGAACTTCGTGAGTAAATTCATCGGGACTGTTAGATTCGGGAACGATCATTTCAGTGCAATTATGGGTTATGGAGATTATGTTGTTGGTGAAAGTGTAATCTCCAGGGTATATTATGTTGAAGGTCTTGGTCATAACTTATTTTCTGTCGGTCAATTCTGTGATTCTAATCTAGAAGTAGCCTTCAGAAAACATACTTGTTTCGTTAGAGAACTTGATGGTGTGGAATTGTTAAGAAGAACTCGTGGTTCAAACCTATACACCATCTCTATCGAAGACATGATGAAATCTTCTCCAATCTGCTTGTTGTCAAAGGCTTCGAAAACAAAGTCATGGTTATGGCATCGTCGTCTCAATCACTTGAACTTGGCACCATTAATGATCTTTCCAGAAAGGACTTAGTAATGGGCTTACCCAGACTCAAGTATGAAAAGGATCATCTTTGTTCAGCATGCCAATTGAGAAAAAGCAAGAAGTACGCCCACAAACCCAAACCTACAAACTCGGTTATGGAAGTTCTTCATACCATTCACATGGATTTATGTGGACCCATGAGAGTGCAGAATATTTATGGGAAGAAATATGTGTTAGTTGTGGTTGATGATTACTCTCGATTTACTTGGGTTAAGTTCTTAAGGACAAGGATGAAACTCCAGATATCATCATTAAACTTATCAAACAATTTGAAGCTTCGACTTAACAAAGCCGAATCGTCCAGAGAAAATGGGCGAGTTTGTTAATAAACACCTTAGTGAGTTTTATGAAAGTGTTGGAATCAGTCATCAAAGAAGTGTTCCACGAACTCCTCAACAGAACGGTGTAGTTGAAAGACGAAATCAACTCTTGTGGAAGCCGCAAGAACAATGCTGATTTACTCAAAGGTTCCAATGTTTCTCTGGGCTGAAGCCATTGCCATTGCATGCTACACTCAAAATCGATCCCTAATTCACACATCTCATGGAAAAACTCCATATGAACTTGTCCACAATCGAAAACCTAATCTTTCATTCCTTCGTGTGTTTGGTGCATTGTGTTATCCAACTAATGAGGGTCAAGACTTAGGCAAACTTAAAGCTAAAGCGGATATTGGAATATTTGTAGGATATGCACCAAGCAGAAAAGGATACCGAATCTACAACAAAAGAACCTGAAATATCATGGAAACAATTCACGTTACGTTCAATGAGCTGACCGGTCAAATGGCTCCAGGACAACCCAGTTCTGGACCCGCATCACAACCTTCATCAAGTAGTCCCATCAGTTCTACTCTTGTACAAAATCTCTCACCAGCAACTTCTTATGTACCTCCTTCAGAAGATGATTTGAAGAAATTGTTTGATCTAATGTTTGATGAACACTATGAGCCAATTGCTAATGATCTATCAAATCCATCAACAGAGGCTGCTCCTATACCTGTCAATGAAGTTAACCCTTCAGTTTCTATGTCATTAAGTCAAGAAAGCTGTCTTGATCACTCTATCTCATCAACAAATCCTCAATCATCGAGTGTACATCATGGAATTGTTTCTGGCACCTATGATGAAGATAATCCCTTTGCTACTCCCGAAGATGCTCCATTTGAAAACATATTTGCTCCAGAATCATCATCAGAACCATCTTGATCAGGATAAATTGACTCTGCTACTTCAGTTCCTCAACAACAACCACACGAGCACCTTAGAAAATTGACACATGATCATCCATTGGACAACATCATTGGAAATCCCTCTCGTCCAGTATCCACTCGTAAACAACTTGCAACCGATGCCTTATGGTGCTTCTTCAACTCCGTACAATCAAGGTCGAACCAAAAGGCGTTAAAAGCGCAATGAATGAAGACAGCTAGTTCAATGCCATGCAAGAAGAAATTCATGAGTTAAATCGACTAGATGTATAGGAATTAGTACACGCTCGGCGTGCTATGATCATTGCTCAAAAGTGGATCTTCAAAGTAAAACTTGATGAGCATGGTGATGTATTAAAGAACAAGGCTCGGTTGGTTGCAAAATGATACCGTCAAGAGGAGGGGATTGACTTTGAAGAATCATTTGCTCCGCTTGCACGCATCGAAGCAATCGAATCTTCTGGCTAATCTTTGCAAGTAAGAATATGGTAGTCTATCAGATGGATGTAAAGGCGGCTTTTCTTAACGGAGATCTTAAAGAAGTCGTATCGTCACCAACTGAAGGTTTTGTGAATCCAAAGCATCCTACTCATGTCTATCACTTGAAGAAGGCTCTTTACGGTTTGAAGCAAGCTCCAAGGGCATGGTATGATACGCTATCAAAGTTTCTTCTATCTACGGATTCAACAAAGGCGATTGATCCGACATTGTTCCCCAGGAAGTCAGGCAAACATTTAATTCATGTTCAAATTTATGTTGATGATATTATTTTTGCCTCGACTGACCCCAATGTCAATGATGGGCTCCAAATTTCAAATTTCAAATGTCAATGATGGGACAAATATCATTTTTCTTGGGATTACAAATTTCACAAAGTCCCGGAGGCATTCTTATCAATCAATCTAAATATGCAAATGAAATTTTAAAGAAATTTAGATTTGACACTTGTGACACCGTTGACACTCCCACGGTGGAGCGTACCAAACTGGATGAGGACCACTCAGAGATCATGGTAGATCAAACGAAATATCGAAGTATGATTGGATCCCTGATGTACCTCACGATAGACCTGATATTTTGTTTGCTCTATGCATGTGTGCTAGATACCAAGCTAAGCCTAACAAAAAGCACCTTGAAGCGGTTAAACGGGTCTTCGGTATCTCCAAGGAACCATCAACATGGGACTTTGGTACCCGAAGGACACCGTATGTCACTAACAACCTATGCGGTCATGGACCATGCAGAGGTTGTCAAGATACACGTCGAAATACGCCGAGGTGCTCAATTTAAGGGTGATAAGCTTGTGAGCTGGTCTTCAAAGAAACAAATGAGTACTTCTATATCCTCTGCAGAGGTTGAATACATAGCCATGTCATCTTGTTGTGCTCAAATCCTACGGATGAGATCCCACTTATCTGACTATGGCTTTGAATTCAACAAAATCCCTCTGTATTGTGATAACAAAAGTGCCATTGCTCTCTCTTGCAACAACGTTCAACATTCAAGAGAAAAGCACATCGACATTCGACATCATTTCATTCGGGAACAAGTGGAAAAAGGTGTGGTGGAACTTTATTTTGTGAGGACTGAATGCCAGTTAGAAGACATCTTCACCAAAGCTCTTCCTCGAGAACGTTTCGAGTTTATTCTTCCACGACTTGGTCTAAAGAGTTTACAACCGGAAACACGCAAACATCTTCAAGAGAAAGAGGAGGAGTAAAGGTCTTTCTTCATCTATCTCTTGTATATATACTTTTTTCAAAAAGCAAAATACAAAATTATAAAACCAACAAAAAGAAAATAGAAAAATATAAAATTTTCAAAATCCACAAAAATTTGAAAAACTCAAAAAATTCCAAAAATATTGTTATTTTGTCATTTTTTTTTAAAAAAATAATAAAATAAAAAATATATTCAATATCATCTACGGACTTTGTGTTGACATTCAAAGAATGTCACGGGTCTTTAGATGCTCTTCGAATGTATATATATTGCTTTAAAAAAAACGAGACGGAGAAAAATAGTGGTTTATTGTCATTTCAGGCAGTAACCCGTTTTAAAAAGAAAAAACAGAGCCATGCTTAATCTTATTTTTTCAAATCTCATGCTCTGATTCTTAAAACAAATGTTTGTCACTGATTCGTCCCGAACCGTCAAGTTTTGTCACGCAAGCTAGCCACTTGTGAATGGCCAACCGTAACAGACTTAAAACAAATTTCGGAGGCAAATGCAATGAAGATCAGGAGAGTATAATGTTTCCCCAGGTCGTTATGTCCCAACGAGCTGTGCGATGAATCACCAAACGAATAGTGATCGAGAGGATTTGAACGGAAAAGGATTTTGATTGATTATACTAAAAGAAAAAGTATATAAACTACAGGGGCTTAAATGCAAATTAAAGAGAATTAAAAAGATAAAATATATTAAATAAACGCTATCACTATTTGCAAAATGATGTTTTTGATTTTTTTCTTTTATAAAATTTAAATTAAAAACTACGTGACGTACAAAGGAAAATGTGAAACTGAAGCAATATAATTCCTAAAAATATGAAAATGACATTTTTACAATCCTAATGATAATAGAAAATTTTTAGAAAAAGAAAATTATTTTTAAAACTATTTATCTAATTATTATTAATTAAAAACTATTTTTAACTATTTAATAATGCCCTAAAATACAAGAAAATATGAAATACAGCTAGAAAAATGAAATTATGACTTAGAAAAATCTAAAATAACTAAAGAGAATTTTCAAAACTAATTTCGTATTTTTCTGATTATTTTTCTATTTTCTATGAATTAAAAACTATTTAAAACTAATTAAATTACTAAAAATTGCAAATTTAACTATGAAAAATCTGGAAAAATATTTTTTTGACTTTTTATATTTCTCTTAACCTAGGAAAAATGAAAACTTATTTTTTTGAAACTTTTCTGAATTAATTGTATTAAAAGCTAATTAAATAAGCCTAAAAACTGTTTTAAATAAAGAAAAATAGCAAACAGTGATGAAAAATTATGAAAATTTCAGGAAAAGTCTAAAATAATATATTGAATCTAAGAAAAATATGAAAACAGTGGCTTATGTGGTGGAATATGAAACTGCAGTGCAAGTGCTTATGAATAAGCACTCCAAATAAGCCAAAAGCTACCAATGAACACCAAACTGATACAGAAGCTATAAAATGCTAAAACTACTTAAAAGCAACTAAATACAACTGATCTAAACCTCTGAAATTCAAATTACACAGATATGATGATTTGAGCTCAAGTGCTTAAAACAGTTCTAGGCTACTACTTTGAAGCTTAAGCACAAGCTACCCAATAAGCTGAAATTAAAAATCAGAAGTTGGAACCTAAGCTAGACCTGGCTAGCTACCTATAAACCAAAAACCAGACCTAGAGAAGCTCTAATGAGCTTGTGACAGCCTGCACAAAAACCTGTGCACACTCAGTTTTACAGGTGTGTGCCTGGGACTTATACCCATTTTGACAAGCATTTTTGAAGCTTTTACAAAATTTCTAAAAATCTATAAAATTCATATTAATAGACTTGACCAACTGAAGTATATAAACCCAAAGTTACACTTAAATTGATCCAATGATGAACCAATTAAAAATCACCCAAGGTGGGCTGAAAACTGGTTTTTACTTTTGACTTTTGAGACAATTTTGAAAAGTTGACCAAATTGAGTTTTGATCTTAAACCATGAGCTGATTATGATGTTTTAAGATAAAATAAAGCTAAATTAAACTACTCTACTGATTTCTAAACATGAAACAAGCTTTTGATTTCACAATCTTCCAACATACATGAGATTAAGACAGTGTAAAAGTGATTTTGACTTGAAGCTATGAAGATGCAATATTAAGACAGATATGAATCAAGTGGTCCTATTTGAGACTGAGTGTGCATATTTCAAGTGCAAACCAAGGCTAAATTTCAACTATGCCCACTGATCCAAACACCAATTCTAAAACAGTTTTGGCTACTGATTTACTTAATAGACTAACTGCTTATCTCTGCTTGAAACTTGAATAAATATGACCTAATGATAGTTAAATAAGCAAGTCTAAGCTAAAACTACAACAAATCAAAACAGATAAAGATTATGCAAAAAATAATACACTATTAATGAAAATAAGTAAAACACTCACAAGAATCCAGCTTATTGGCAACTCAAACCAGAACCAATCCTACACTAAACTAGTCTAATCCAACCCAAAATCAAGCTCTGCAACACCATTATCCATTTCCAAGTCTGCTTGAACCAATTTCTCTTCACAGTTGACTTTTGTTGACCAAAAACCAAATTTGCTTGAAACTGAAATGTAAGCTTACCAAAAGCTATAAAGAGCTTAAATAAACTTATTTGAGCTTAAAAATAAGCTACTAAAAGCTTGGGCATAGGAATTTGAAACTGACATTGCAACAGTGAACTTGAAAACATGAAATGATATTAAAACCTTGAATTGATACTAGAAAGTAGATTATACTGACAAAGTGACTTGAGTTTAGTACATTGAAACAAAATATTACAATTTTATACTTAAACTAAAACATTTATATAAAAAACGACATAAAGGAAAATTTTAAACTAAGTACCACCACCTTCTCTCCTTCTTCTTCCTTTATTTATACCCAAAAAGCTTCCCACTTGACCTCTGAGCAATTCCCACTTTAATCCTGGACCATTGGATCACTTGAGGCAATAATGGCCGTTTGATTGAATTTTGGCGCCAAAGTTATTTTTGCCATTGGGGGGGTTGAGTATGCATTTAATGCATCTTGGCTTGGGGTGTTTGGAGGGTAGGAGTGTGATGATGATGGAGTGTTGGAGGTTTTTTGCAGGCGGTGATGATGAGGAAGGGAAACCGTGAGTAGTGTTTTTATTGTTTTAAATGTGGGCAGGTAAAACGTGGGTAACGGGTTGGATATAAAGGGGACCGGGTTGGATCAGGCATAAGGGTTTGTTTGGTGTTGGGCTTATCTTGGGCTTAGGCTTTATTGGATTTGGACTTAGGATTAGATATAAACCCAATTAAAACTCTAGGGACTAAAACTGCCAAACTGAAATTCCAGGGACCAACGTGTAAATTCTGAAAAGGTTTTCCAAGGACTATTATTGACACTCTCCAAAAATCCAAGGGCTAAACTTGCAATTTCTCAAAACTTTTCACCAAAGGATTAAATATGACAATATATGATTTCAAAAGAACCTTTGGTGACTTTTCTTTTGAAATAATTGCTCAGGGACTATTTCTGACAACTTTTGAAACTTGGGGGACTGAAACTGCCAATTATGTAAACTTAGCTCATTTTTCATCTGATTTTAAACATTTTGCATCTGAAACATATAAAATATAATTTTGAGATATTTTCAGTATTTTGATGCATTTCTGAGCGTTTTTAGATGTTTTGCATTTCAGATTTGACCAAAAATGATGAGTATTTACACACTCATCAATCCCCACACTAAACTATTGCTAGTCCCTAGCAATCTTTTGAGAAAAACTTAATGGATTTGAATCTCTTTACCAAAAGCCATTACTTCAGGAGTAGCCAAATGTTTTAGTTCAAGTAAGAACCATGGTACACCGATAACCATGTGATTTTGAGCAAACCACCGGCTTCCAACGGATTTGATTTGTCTTTACCAGAAGCCGTTTGCTCTGGACTAGCCAACTCTTAGATAAATTATCAATATTATCTTTGGTGAGCTGATTACCAATTATGATTTTTCCACTGCCTTTACCACAAGCCATAAACTTGCGGGCTAGCCAACTCTTCACTTTTTAGGATATGGTGAGCTGAATACCATACAATTTTAGGCAAATTGCAAGCCGTTAACGGATTTGAGATATCTTTACCAAGAGCCGTTTGCTCCTGGATTAGCCAATCCTTTTGTTTGTTAGACATGGCGGACTGATAACCATAAGCTGAGTAAGTGCAAAACACTTACTCAAAAAAAAAATTTGGCCAAAAATGGGGGAATTAGGCGGTATAATTACATGATAAAATTCGTGAGAATTCCCCCCCACACTAGAAATGAATATTGCCCTCAATATTCAAAGTACCGGCTATTATGCCGAAACATAGAACGTAAAAGGGAAATACTACGGCCATTATTTTGAAGGATTTATTTTTTTTATTTTTTTTATTATTTTTTTTTTACTTTGAAATTTATATACATACACAACATGTGGGGCAACTCCCCCACACTAGGGTGGTAGAAAATAGAAAGAAGTCAGAAATATGGGTGAAAACCCATATGGCATGCTACTGTTTTTGATTCCCGAGTCGCTAGCTTGACTCGACCCCGAATTCATTTGTTCTTGGGGAAGCAACGTGGAAAACCAATCTCGATCGGACTTTCGTTCACAATGTTAATAAACATATGAACATCAGAAAGTTCCACACCGACGAGATACAACCGCGGTATTGTTAATAGTAGAAACTATAAAGGATGATACCGGGTCAAAGATGGTGTCCTCATTCGAAGAGGAAAGGAAAGAGCAACCACACAATCTGTGAAGAATGGAATAAAGATGTGCATGAGAATGCATGTCCATTCCTCATTAGTAAAGCAAATCACTATTTTTGACATTTTTAAGCTTAAACTTGAAGCTTGTATGGTGATTGTCAACGAATTTCCGTAGGGAGGGTTGGAAACGGTTCTTCAATCAACAGATTTTCCAGAAAAAGGATGTCCCCTTCCGAATCAAAGTAAGTATTATCAATTCCTGTTGGAATTGACTCATCACTAAGAAAGGCATCGACTTCATTCCAAAAGTTGTCATCTTCCTCACCCGGAGTGAGAGAAGGAATGGAAGAGTCGGGAATAATAAGACTAGGAGATGATGGATCATTTTTGAGCAATTCTTCAATGGGGAGAATGTCTTCCATTGGATCACGAACATCATCATCCAATCCAGATGAAATGCGAAGAGAGTTTGGTTTCATCCACATAGTTAACAAACTCGATACGATAAACTGATTCCGGAGGTGGGACAAGTGGTGCTAGCAGTTTCCACCACTTCCGATAAAGTCTCCGATTCTAGATCATCATCATCAAGAACACTCTTGACTTCCTGGGTACATCTTTCAAACCATTTGTTTGAACCAGGGTTGATTTTCAATGCTTTTAGCTCAGCACGTTTTTGGTAACTCCTCTTAACCGTGAAATTTGAGAGTGTTGCATTGAATCTTTCAGATTTTTGATCAATTGTGGCAACACTCTGTTTGGATAGAGGTTTGGAGTTTTGGTTGATATTCAACGTGAGTTCTTCGTTGTCAACCCGTATGGTCAACTCTTCAGCAAATACATCGATTAGAGCACGACTCGTTCTCAAGAAAGCTCTCCCTAAGATGAGGGGAACTCTAGGATCTGCATCAAAGTCTACTACAACAAAGTCGGTAGGAAAGTGAAACTTTCCTACTTTCATCACGACATCCTCGGCTATCCCAAGTGGACGAGTTATGGTACGGTCCGCTAGCTCGAGTGTCATACAAGTGGGTGAAAGTTTAGGAAGAGACAGTTTCTTCCATATTGAGAGTGGCATGAGGTTAATGCTAGCGCCAAGATCGGCCAAGGCGGAGCATTGAACCATCCCAAGAAATCACATGGGATTAAAATCGCCAGGTCTTCAAGCTTTTTAGGAAGCTTCTTGAGAAGGACCGCTGAGCATTGCTCATTGAGAGGGGTTTTAGCCATCTCAGATAGCTTATCTTTGTTGGTTAGTAAGCCTTTAAGCGTGGATGCAAATTTAGGCATTAGAACGAGAGCATCAACGAAGCTTATATCAAAGTGCAGTTCATTGAAAATTTGGAAAAATTTTTCCATCTGCTCTTTGTTTTTGTCTTTGAGCTTCTCATCATGCATTCTTGATGGGTAAGGAAGCTGACTAGACTTTTGAGCAGGGATGGAAGTTATTTCGGCTCGAATTCGTCTTCGAACAGGTTCCGGACTTAAAGCTTGGACTACCGAAGGTGGGGCGTGTCGTACCGTGGGCTTGAAAATGCACCTTGTCCGTTGTATCCTTGGTAACTTGACTCATTGCTCCCGGTGGAGGAGGCATTGGAGTCGAAGGTCCATTGTGCGTCTTACCACTACAGTGGTGGCGGCTTTCAACTTCGGCATTGGGATTAGGAATTGTATTGCTTGGGAGTCCTCCAGAAGATGATGAAGCTTTGGTCATATTCATGTTCATGAAACTGCTCATCATATTCTTTAACTCATTTGTCTGCCGAGACAATGTGGTATCAATTTCCTTTCTTAGCTCAACTCTCATGTTATTGATCTGAGTTTGCATTGAGCGTATGCTTGACTCAGTAATTTTCATGAAGTCATTTGGTAGGGGAGCTTGAGAAGGTTGTTGATAACTCTGATTTGGAGCTTGATATGGTTGGTTGAAATTGTTTCGGTTTTGATTGAAATTTTGAGAGTTATTGAAGTTGTGTCCTTGATTCGGAACAAAGCGACTTTGATTGCCATGGTTTTGCACAGGAGGAAAACAGGTGGTGTCATACCGCTAGGTGCACGGTAGTGAGGATCAGCTTGTGGTCGGTATTGATTGTGGTTTCCCGAAGCTACGGGAGCTTGGTAAAAAGAAGCATCGGTTGCTTGACAATCATATCTGGCGTGTGGACCACTACAAGTTTCACACACCTTGTTTACGGCTTTGATGGGTTCCGGCTTATGAATTTCGCTTTTGATTTCCTTTACCTCTTTCATCATGCAACGGATGACGTCCGTTAGAGCGGCTATTGGAGCGGCTAACTCGGAAGAGTTATTGGATGAAGAAGTAGGAGTGTTTGGAGTATTGACTTTGTTGCGAGAAATAGGAACTTTTGATTTTTGCTCGCAAATCTCAATCACATCTTTAGATTTACGATTCAAGATATTGCCGCTGCGGTGCGTTCAAAGAATCTTGATCGTTACCGTTCAACCCATTGTAAAAGATATTGACTTGTTGAAGCTCCGTGAATTCATGATGGGGGCATTTCATGAGGAGATCTTTGAATCTCTCCCATGCCTCTCCAAAGTTTTCATCGAAATTTTGACGAAATCCGAAATTTCGTTTTAAGATTAGTCGTATTTGATGGAGGAAAGAAATAATTGACAAACTTTTGAACAAGATCCTCCCAAGTTTCGATGGATCGGGGGTTCTTTTCCAGCCAAATCCGGCTGCCCTCAAGTGAGAATGGGAAAAGCATCAACTTGATTACTTTTTGTGGCACATCCTTGAAATTGATAGTTGAAGTCAACTTGTTAAACCAACGGATGTGTGCATACGGGTCTTCTCGATCAAACCCGCGGAATTGATTCGTAGACACAAGTTGGATCAAATGTGTCTTCAATTCAAAGTGATCAGAATTGATTACTGGTAAAATGATGGCATCTCCATAACCCTCGATGGGTGCTTGGAGCATTTCCGCCATAGTTCGTTCGTCTGCCATATTGTTGTTTGAAATAGTACGAATCTCGGGTTCGACTATTTGGGCAGCACGTTAATGAGAACGTCTTCTAGGAATTTCTGCTAGATCACGCAAAGGACTCAATGATCTAGAAGAGCGAGTGCGCATGCACTAGACGTAACTCGAGGAAACAAGAGAATTATGAAAATGGGGAAAGAAGAATCTTTTGAGTTTTACGGTTTTGACAAGTAGATATAACAATAAATCCAATTAAAACAAAATCGAGGCAAAACAACAGTGAACTTAAACCAATAATCACAAGATGAATGGCTTCTTTGAAAAGGTACACCAATCACAAGGACACAAAGGCAAGTTTTAATCTTTGGTTCGGGAACTTATTATGGTCGTACCCCAGTTAGGTAGTACACTGCCTTGGTTTGCGATGGTAATCTTTTATGTTGTTATTATTAAACAAAGAAAGCGACAAATCTTTTTGTATTTTTATCTTTGATATATATATATAAACAAAAGGAAAATATTTTTGTGTTTTATACGTTTTTGGATGTTTTTGGGTTTTTGGATTTTTATAAGAAAATATATATAGATATATATAGATGGATGGTATGAACAAAGAGTGAATATTCAAATTACTAATCTGCTAGACGGAAGATAATTAGCACAACTCCCCGGCAGCGGCGCCAAAATTTGATTCGTCCCGAACCGTCAAGTTTTGTCACGCAAGCTAGCCACTTATGAATGGCCAACCGTAACAGACTTAAAACAGCTCAGGAGGCAAATGCAATGAAGATCAGGAGAGTATAATGTTTCCCCAGGTCGTTATGTCCCAACGAGCTGTGCGATGAATCACCAAACGAATAGTGATCGAGAGGATTTGAACGGAAAAGGATTTTGATTGATTATACTAAAAGAAAAAGTATATAAACTACAGGGGCTTAAATGCAAATTAAAGAGAATTAAAAAGATAAAATATATTAAATAAACGCTATCACTATTTGCAAAATGATGTTTTTGATTTTTTTCTTTTATAAAATTTAAATTAAAAACTACGTGACGTCTGAAAGGAAAATGTGAAACTGAAGCAATATAATTCCTAAAAATATGAAAATGACATTTTTACAATTCTAATGATAATAGAAAATTTTTAGAAAAATAAAATTATTTTTAAAACTATTTATCTAATTATTATTAATTAAAAACTATTTTTAACTATTTAATAATGCCCTAAAATACAAGAAAATATGAAATAAAGCTAGAAAAATGAAATTATGACTTAGAAAAATCTAAAATAACTAAAGAGAATTTTCAAAACTAATTTCGTATTTTTCTGATTATTTTTCTATTTTCTATGAATTAAAAACTATTTAAAACTAATTAAATTACTAAAATTGTAAATTTAACTATGAAAAATCTGGAAAAATATTTTTTGACTTTTATATTTCTCTTAACCTAGGAAAAATGAAAACTTATTTTTTGAAACTTTTCTGATTTAATTGTATTAAAAGCTAATTAAAATAAGCCTAAAAACTGTTTTAAATAAAAAGAAAAATAGCAAAATTGATGAAAAATTATGAAAATTTCAGGAAAAGTCTAAAATAATATATTGAATCTAAGAAAAATATGAAAACAGTGGCTTATGTGGTGGAATATGAAAGCTGCGAGTGCAAGTGCTTATGAATAAGCACTCCAAATAAGCCAAAAGCTACCAATGAACACCAAACGTCTGATAGCTATAAAATGCTAAAACTACTTAAAAGCAACTAAATACAACTGATCTAAACCTCTGAAATTCAAATTACACAGATATGATGATTTGAGCTCAAGTGCTTAAAACAGGTTTCAGGCTACTACTTTGAAGCTTAAGCACAAGCTACCCAATAAATTTGAAATTAAAATCAGAAGTTGGAACCTAAGCTAGACCTGGCTAGCTACCTATAAACCAAAAACCAGACCTAGAGAAGCTCTAATGAGCTTGTGACAGCTGCACAAAACACATTGCACACTCGTTTTACGAGTGTGTGCCTGAGGACTTATACCCATTTTGACAAGCATTTTGAAGCTTTTACAAAATTTCTAAAAATCTATAAAATTCATATTAATAGACTTGACCAACTGAAGTATATAAACCCAAAGTTACACTTAAATTGATCCAATGATGAACCAATTAAAAATCACCCAAGGTGGGGAAATTTGGCTGGTTTTACTTTTGACTTTTGAGACAATTTTGAAAAGTTGACCAAATTGAGTTTTGATCTTAAACCATGAGCTGATTATGATGTTTTAAGATAAAATAAAGCTAAATTAAACTACTCTACTGATTTCTAAACATGAAACAAGCTTTTGATTTCACAATCTTCCAACAGACATGAGATTAAGACAGTGTAAAAGTGATTTTGACTTGAAGCTATGCAGATGCAATATTAAGACAGATATGAATCAAGTGGTCCTATTTGAGACTGAGTGTGCATATTTCAAGTGCAAACCAAGGCTAAATTTCAACTATGCCCACTGATCCAAACACCAATTCTAAAACAGTTTTGGCTACTGATTTACTTAATAGACTAACTGCTTATGCTACTGCTGAAACTTGAATAAATATGACCTAATGATAGTTAAATAAGCAAGTCTAAGCTAAAACTACAACAAATCAAAACAGATAAAGATTATGCAAAAAATAATACACTATTAATGAAAATAAGTAAAACATTCACAAGCTATCCAGCTTATTGGCAACTCAAACCAGAACCAATCCTACACTAAACTAGTCTAATCCAACCCAAAATCAAGCTCTGCAACACCATTATCCATTTCCAAGTCTGCTTGAACCAATTTCTCTTCACAGTTGACTTTTGTTGACCAAAAACCAAATTTGCTTGAAACTGAAATGTAAGCTTACCAAAAGCTATAAAGAGCTTAAATAAACTTATTTGAGCTTAAAAATAAGCTACTAAAAGCTTGGGCATAGGAATTTGAAACTGACATTGCAACAGTGAACTTGAAAACATGAAATGATATTAAAACCTTGAATTGATACTAGAAAGTAGATTATACTGACAAAGTGACTTGAGTTTAGTACATTGAAACAAAATATTACAATTTTATACTTAAACTAAAACATTTATATAAAAAACGACATAAAGGAAATTTTTAAACTAAGTACCACCACCTTCTCTCCTTCTTCTTCCTTTATTTATACCCAAAAAAGCTTCCCACTTGACCTCTGAGCAATTCCCACTTTAATCCTGGACCATTGGATCACTTGAGGCAATAATGGCCGTTTGATTGAATTTTGGCGCCAAAGTTATTTTTGCATGGGGGGGTTGAGTATGCATTTAATGCATCTTGGCTTGGGGTGTTTGGAGGGTAGGAGTGTGATGATGATGGAGTGTGGGAGGTTTTTTGCGGTGATGATGAGGGAAGGGAAACCCGTGAGTAGTGTTTTATTGTTTTAAAAGTGGGGCGGGTAAAAGCGTGGGTAACGGGTTGGATATAAAGGGGACCGGGTTGGATCAGGCATAAGGGTTTGTTTGGTGTTGGGCTTATCTTGGGCTTAGGCTTTATTGGATTTGGACTTAGGATTAGATATAAACCCAATTAAAACTCTAGGGACTAAAACTGCCAAACTGAAATTCCAGGGACCAACGTGTAAATTCTGAAAAGGTTTTCCAAGGACTATTATTGACACTCTCCAAAAATCCAAGGGCTAAACTTGCAATTTCTCAAAACTTTTCACCAAAGGATTAAATATGACAATATATGATTTCAAAAGGACCTTTGGTGACTTTTCTTTTGAAATAAGTGCTCAGTGACTATTTCTGACAACTTTTGAAACTTGGGGGGACTGAAACTGCCAATTATGTAAACTTAGCTCATTTTTCATCTGATTTTAAACATTTTGCATCTGAAACATATAAAATATAATTTTGAGATATTTTCAGTATTTTGATGCATTTCGAGCATTTTAGATGTTTTGCAGTTGATTTGACCAAAATGATAAGTATTTACACACTCATCAGTCACCAAAAAGACAAATGTTTTCTTTCCAAATATTTTTTTTTAGATCTAATGATTCTTCTGAAGAATATTTGTCATCTAATGAAAACAAAATTGCTTTGAAAATACCTCGGACTCTATTTTTGAAAATCATCCGGGCTTATCTTTGTCAAACTCTCTAACACTCAATCAACAACTCATGTCATTGATTGAAGGGGAGAATGATTTCAATCGAATCAAAAAGGTTATTTTTCAAACAATTAGCACGTAAAAGAGCAAGGTCTATTTTTGGAAAATCAAAAAGAACAATGTTTTATACAATTGATTCAAGACCTTGGCTAATATTATGTTTTCAAAATATAGTTATACATGATTGGTCAATGGAGTTTAAAGTCTCAAAATCTAATCCTTATCAGTTAAAATGTCTTTCAAACGCAAGTCACTATTCTCCTCAAAAGCTCTCAAAATTTAATTTAAATCAATAGAGATCACAACTCTCAAAGGATTTGAAAATTGTGATCGGAGGAGAATTTGTGATTTAAATTGGTTTTAAACTGATAATTCGATAAATGGTTTAATACATGATTAACAAGCTCTCCTCCCTGCATGTGCCAAACGATTTTAAATTTTCCATGCACGTGTAAAGGGGGAGCATTTACATCAAACCAAAATGGATTGAAAAGTGATTGATTTGTTTATAAGTGCAGGTTTTCCCTAATATGTGCTAAATAATTTCAAAATCAGATGCACATATGGAGGGGGAGCAAATTTTTGAAAACCACATTCTTTCCCGAAAATATCTTTAACTGTATGTGAAACACTGATTTTGATCGGGAAAGTAATGTCGATATTTTTAGAAAATAATTTATCAAAGAAGTGAATTCTTCCTCTTGCCTCCATGTGTCAAACTAATTTCAAATATACGATGCACATGTTGAGGGGGGGGGGGGCGTTTTCTAAAATATCAAAAACAATTCAAGTACAAAATGCTTTGATAATATATCACAAGTACCGGGATTGATTTTTTAAATGATTTTCAATTGGTTCCAATGGCTGATGAACAATACCAAAAAGACCGACCAAATTTACTTTATGTATTGTGATATAAGGATGGTTAGGTTAGGTATTCGTTCCCACGATCCCGCCAGAGGGATCTACCCAGGGACAATCCACTAGATAGTGTAGAGTCCTTAGGTATGATGAAAAAAAAAAGGAGAAAAGTGAGATATGGGAAGAGTGCGGACTGAGATAGAGCTAGAACTGGAATAAACCCAACAAGGTTCTAGTAATGAAGTCTCGGTAAGCTTCAAGGGTTGAAGAATGAATAAGAAATGAATAAGAAAAGGGTGAAAAGAAATAGCCCTCCATTATTTCAACCTAAGGGCAGAAACCGGGTTCAATTCATATGCTACTGGTGTTTACCAAGGTAACACCGGTATTGAAGACAAGACGTCATGGACCCAGTGACGCAATGCACTACATCTTCCCAAGCTACTCAAGTTCCTCTTAAAAGGACTTGTTTCATTCTCACGGGGAACCTACATTATCTATCGACTTTCTCTTAGAGATGGTTGATATTGAAGAAGGAGACCCTCTCCCTAGTCTCCGGCATAGGAACCAAATGTGCACTATTGAGTCTAGAGCCACGAGATCATCAATAAATATTATTAAGGAAACAATCAATGAAGACTCTCTGTTTCACACAATGTGGAAAGAGAGAATATATTTTAAGAGTCCTACGCTTTATCCTTGTGGTATTGCCAGAACATCTGAGTGATATGCCAACATATTCACAATGAAGATGGAAAGCCTTCTAGAGCCAATATCAAACAAGCTTTTGGTAGTTGGCATGTGAGATCTATCTAATAGATCAACCATGTGACAACTGAACAGAAACAACGGGGCGATTCAAAATTATGAATCAATCCTGGTTCAGGTTATGGATTGACGGATACCTTTGAAAAACGGTCGTTGTGCTTAAAATTCTTTTCTCTAGCACATCGACTGTGTATTAATATTTCAAAATTAAAAGGTGTTTATGATTGATAATTGATTTTCCTTAAAACCTTCGTTGTATTGCAAAAACACTTTATTTTGAACAGTACACGATTGTTTTTCAAATCTCTTTTCATCAATGGTGAATCTCAAATTATTTGGTTCACTCACTCCGTGTTGTCTTCTTTGAGACGTTCGGTTTGAGAACGGCTAGAAGCATTGCTTGAAACCTGTCAGGATATTCTTGAATTATACACGATCACAGGCGTACTTGTACGATCAACGGGAACCGTGGGCGTGTACCTCAACTCAACAAAAAGTGATCAAAGACACTTTTGGTGCGCTTTATTGCTAACTGTTGTATGCGGGTACACCCAACGTTTGCGTTGTCCGAATGGAGAGAGTCAATCCATAGCCGCATGCTCACACAACACATTCATCTCTAAAGAAATCATCATAAAAGCATCAACGACTCTGATATTCTCATTCCATGCTTACGCTACATCTCGCTACGCCACGCAAATATCATGAATCAATTAAAGCTTCGCTACTCGATGAGAAGAAATCATAATCCAGAATGTGCGCATGTCGGTCCACTGTCACAACGTCACATAATTTCAACACCACAATGGAAGAGTCAGAGATTTATGCAAGCTGATGATCTCAAAGCTGGCTCAAAAATTCATCATCGCGTAGATCAGTTAAAGACCTCCACTTGAATCATCCAAACATGCAAAACATGAAGAATCAAAGACTACGAGCTACTGAGCAAAGAACTTAATCAAGCCCAAGAACAATCTAATATAATATCTGTTTGTATTCATTGTAAATTGAGGTGACCTCCCTTAGGGGGAGATTGTTCGGAATTAGAAAATTCAGTCAGTAAAGTGTCGGTCACCGCAAGTATATGTAATCGTTAGAAAGCTCGTAGTCGTAGTAATTTAATACTAGTTAGTATTTAGTTAAGTAACACCGTGGAGGACGGACGGGTCTTTTACCCACTGTATGCCTGATCCACAGCCAGAAGGTGGCGTTCTTTGTAAGAAACAGTTAATACAAATAAACCGTAAAAACGTTTATTAATATTTTGCGATCTCTTTGTGTTTTGTTGATAACAAATGTAATGTTATCTTAAGTATAATTATAAGGATACATGTTATTTTTGTAAAGCATTTACATATAGCCATTTAAATACAAAAATGTAATAATTAAGCATTTGTTGTAATAGTTTATTAGGATGGGTAAAAACCATAACCCATGGATCTTAACCCATACCAAAGAAGACTTGATACAATGTATACTTAGATACATTGAATCTAAAGAAAACCCATGGACCAACCCATAACCCATGACCCATAACCAAAAACCCATGGGCAAAGAGGAGCGTACCACGGATCCCTAGGATTACACTAGCGGATCCCAAGTGGAAGGGATCCGTGGGATCCGTGGAACAGAGGAGAAATTTGCCTATAAATAGAGAGCCATTTCTTCATTCTAACTCACCCCTCTTCTTACTAAATCTCTCATACACTCTCATTCTCTTCTAACATATAGATCACTTGATCTAGAGAGTTGTTCTTCTTTATTTCTATTTGTGATCCTCATATAGGTCCTTCTCTAAGGCGAGATCACGAGCATTCTACAAGTTATCCAAGCAAGGGGTCCTTGATTGATTTGTCACTCCGCATAAGATTTCATGTAGAAGATCTTGTATTTGAAATTTCACATATTTGTTGTGTAATAGTTGTGTTGGTTTGGTCCACCGTGCTACGGACTCGGTATCTAGCTTTGTACCGAAAAAGTGTAAGCAACGTTGTGAAGGCTTCTCCGCCAAGTGAAGGAGTTTGTTGACATAGTGCTTGAACTCTCGAGTAGGTGACTCGGTGGAGTGGGTAGGGCAAGGAAGGTAACCTTGTAGCCGAACCACTATAAATCGGTTGTGTCATTTCTATCCCTTAACTTTATCTATTTGCTTGCATTATCATTAGATCTATACGTTCTCAACATCCATACGATTTCACATAATATCGAATCTAAAGTTTTGAAATCAACTTAAAATCGGCAAAACTATTCAACCCCTTCTAGTTTTCCACAATTGGCATCAAGAGCTAAGTTTATAAAAGTTTTAAAATAAAATTGTATTTTAAAAACTTTTCGATCACTATGGGTTCAGAAAATTATAAGGAAGGGCAATCTATGCAACGACCACCACTACTTGAAACTAATGGTTTTATATATTGGAAAAATAGATTGGAAACATATGTGAAGTCTAAAGATATTGATCTTTGGTACATTATTGTTGAAGGTGATTTTGAGGCTACCTCAAATGATGATAAAGGAAATTTAGTTCACATACCTCATGATAAACTAAATGATGAAATGAAGAAAAAGCTTTCTAAAATAGTGAAGCAAAAATGGTTTTATATAATGCTTTACCGAAAAAGGAATTCGAAAGAATTTCTATGCTTAAAACCTCTAAAGAAATTTGGAATTCTTTAGTTGTAACTCATCAAGGCAACCAACAAGTTAAAAATAATAAAATTGATTTATTTGTTCAACAATATGAACAATTTTCAATATCGGATGAGGAAACTATAGATCATTCATTTGCTAACTTTAATACTATTATTACATCTTTACAAGCACTTGATGAATCTTTTTCTAGCCGTAACCATGTTAGGAGATATCTAAGGGCACTTCCATCGAAGTGGAGATCCAAGGTGACGGCAATCGAAGAGTCAAAAGATTTGACAATCCTCACCCTCGATGAACTCATAGGCAACCTAAAAGTGTCTGAGCTTGTCCTTGCTCAAGACTCCGAAGCCTCAAAGGTGAAAGAGAAACACAAATCTCTTGCCCTTAAAGCCAAAAAGGCCTCGAGCTATGAGGAGAACTCATCTTCGAGTAGTGACGACGAAGAGTACGCTATGGCGTTAAGGGACTTTAAAAAGTTCTTTAGAAGAAAGGGTAGATACGTCAAACAACCGTATGATAATAAGAAAGGCTTTCGGAAAAGCAAAGAGGACGAGAAGCCAAAGGATGATCGTACTTGCTTTAAGTGTGGGGACCCAAACCACTTTATTAGTAAGTGTCCCAAACGGGATGATCAAAAGCGTTCGTGGCGGCACGTGGGGAAGGAGCGACGAGGAGGATGAAGAAATTTGTCTTATGGCAAATGACGAGGTATGTCACGAATACTATAGTAGCTCATCACTTGATGACGACTCATTGCATAATGAATATGATAAACTATGCAATATTAGCTTAAAACTAGTTAACAAAAACAAGCTTTTAAAGAGTCAAAATAAACGTTTAGATAAAGAAGTCATAGAATTAAAAGCAAAACTAAAACGTTTAGAGAAAGGTAAAATAGCAAGTGGTGAATGTGAACTTTGCGTTCAACTTCAAACACTAGTGGATCACTTAGATTCTAAAATTGCTAGAATGAGGACGAACACTTTAGATACAATACTTGATAGCGTTAAAACTGGTAACAATCAAAAGGGTCTAGGTAGTCAACAACTTGATCCATCAACTAGTAAAAGTAAAGAAACAAAATTTGTTAAAGAACTAGAAAAACCACTTTGTTGTGGCGGATCCCACGGATCCCCTAAAAGGGAACCGGCTAGTGTAGAAAAAGGGATCCGTGGATCTGCTGTAGCAAACATTAGTAATAATGTAACTTCTTCATCTAGAACTGAGTTTGTCATAGTCAATAGGAAGAACCCAAACCATGTCACCACTAGACAACCACCTCCAAAATATAATCCTACTTTTGCAAGAAACAAAGCTCCATCTTTTTCAAAACCTAATTCATTTAGGAGACCTAATAACGTTTACTCGAAAAGTAACCATCAAATGGGATGGAATCAAAACATGCAAAACGGTTTCCTTTTTCAAAACTTTGCTCCATGGAATGCATACTCATCTTATCCATACATGTCTAACATGAATGGAATGTTTAACACTAATGGACCCATGAACAAATGGGGACCAAACTTTTGAGTTTATTATTGTTTTAGGTGTGCTTAAAGGTCGACCTAGACCGCGATGAATGGGTCAAGGATAGCGGGTGCACAAGGCACATGACCGGAATAGGGATCTATTCTCCACATATGAATCCATTAATGGAGGTAATGTGGTGTTTGGAAATAGCAAAAGTAGAATCATCGGTAAAGGTACGATTTCTAACAAATCTCTAACCATTAACGATGTGTGTCACGTAGAAAACCTAAACTTTAATCTCTTAAGTATAGGACAAATATGTGATAAAAATGCAATGTACTTTTACCGAAACCGTAGTAAGATACTTAAATATGGCATAACCATAGGAAGAGGAATTAGGAAACATGGAGTCTATGTCATTAAAATCGGTAATGAACCTAAAGACAAATTATGTCTTACCTCTATGGATGATACTTTGACCTTATGGCATCGAAGATTGGGTCACGCCAACATGCGACTTCTTCAATCGCTATCATCCAAAGATCTAGTAAGAGATCTACCTAAGTTAAAATATGAACATCATTTTTGTGATGCTTGTAATATAGGAAAACAAGCTCATTCGAGTCATAAAGCTAAAAACATGGTGTCCACAACTAGGTGTCTAGAATTACTACATATGGATTTATTTGGTCCATCCGCTATCCAAAGTTATGGAGGCAACTACTACACTTTGGTAATAGTGGATGACTACTCTAGGTATACATGGACAAAATTTTTAAAGAACAAAACGGAAACCTTTAACTATTTTGAAATATTAAGCAAAAAGATCCAAAGACAACTAGGAAGTCCCATAGTGTCTATTAGGACGGATCATGGTAGGAATTCGATAATGAAGTGCAATTCAGAGCTTTTTGTGACGCTAATGGTATTACTCACAACTTCTCGCTCCACCACTCCACAATCGAATAAGGTAGTAGAAAGAAAGAATAGAACTCTACAAGAAATGAGTCGAACCATGCTTAATGAACAATCCATACCTCAAAAATTTTGGTGTAATGCCGTTGATACTTCAACGTATATACTCAATCGAGTCTTGATTAGACCAATCTTAGGAAAAACTCCATATGAGTTACTTCGAGGCAAAAAGCCTACGTTAAATCATTTTAGAGTCTTTGGTAGTAAATGTTTTATTCTTAACACTAAAGATTACCTTACAAAATTTGATCCTAAATCAACCGAAGGTATCTTTTAGGTTATTCGCCAAATAGCAAAGCTTACGTCATATTAAACAAAGAAACAATGAAGGTAGAAGAGTCATTAAATATAAAATTTGATGAAAGTCCACCCAAACCCTCTCCACCTCTTGTCGATGACGAGATTATAGAAAGTGAAGCCATAGTAATAAAGAAAAAGATAAGTGAAGAAGAAGAACCTCTAAGTGATGAAATAGTAAACATTAAAGAGTCCAAAGATCACCCGTAGATAAAGTCATAGGAAAACTAAACGAACGAACATTAAGATCTCAAGTTCAAAACCAAAGTAGCTTGTTTTGTTTCGTTTCAACCTTAGAACCTAAGAATACACAAGAAGCCATAAAAGATGAAAGTTGGGTAATGGCTATGCAAGAAGAACTAAATCAATTTGTTTCTAATGATGTTTGGACACTTGTCCCTCCACCTAGTAATCAAACCATAATAGGAACCAAATGGGTTTATAAAACAAATTAGATGCAAACGGAGTAGTGTCTAGGAACAAGGCTAGACTCGTTGCTCAAGGGTATAACCAACAAGAGGGAATAGACTTTGATGAGACCTCGCCCGGTGGCTAGATTAGAGTCTATAAGAATACTTCTTGCGTATGCTTGTGCTAATGATCTAAAGCTTTATCAAATGGATGTCAAAAGCTCTTTTCTAAATGGTGTCATAAATGAAGAAGTATATGTAGCTCAACCTCCGGGCTTCATTGATTTTGAAAAACCAAACATGTGTATAAATTAAAGAAAGCCCTTTACGGTCTTAAACAAGCTCCAAAAGCTTGGTATGATAGACTCAAGTCATTTCTAGTTAAACACAACTACACCATGGGGTTAGTTGACAACACACTTTTACTAAGAAAAGAGAGTCACATATAATCATAGTACAAATATATGTAGATGATATTATATTCGGATCCACTTGTCAAGACATGTGTGATGATTTCTCTAAAATCATGCATGACGAGTTCGAGATGAGTATGATGGGAGAACTTAGTTTCTTTCTTGGTCTACAAATAAAACAAGTAGAAGATGGTATCTTCTTTAATCAATCTAAATACATCAAGGAGATGTTAAAGAAATTCGGTCTAGAAGAGTCAAAACCAATTAGGACTCCAATGTCATCCGACACCAAACTCACAAAAGCCGAGGACGGAGAATCCGTAGATAATACTAAATATCGTGGCATGATAGGTAGCCTTCTCTACCTCACGGCAAGTAGGCGGGATATCATGTTTAGTGTTTGCTTATGTGCTAGGTTTCAAGAAGACCCCAAAATATCACACCTAGAAGCCGTAAAAAGGATATTTAGATATATTAAGGGTACAACACAATTAGGATTATGGTATCCTAAGGGCACGGGAGTAGAAACAATTGTATATGCAGATTCGACCATGCGGTGATTACGTTGATAAAAAAGTACAAGTGGGGTATGTACTTTTATGGGATGTTGTTTAACATCATGGTTTTCTAAGAAACAAACGGCACTTGCAATATCAACAACCGAAGCCGATGCGTCTCCGGGCAAAGCATGCCAAAAAGCACTATGGATGAAACAAGCGTTAGTAGACTACGACATCCATCTAAGCAACATAGCCATCCTATGTGACAAAAAAGGTGATATCGATCTAAGCAAGAATTCGGTATTGCATTCTCGCACAAAGCATATAGAGATTCGTCATCACTTCCTAAGAGACAATGTTCAAAAAGGGAACATCTCTATTGAGAAGGTAGCATTCGAAGACAATATAGCCGACGTCCTCACAAAACCGTTGAAGCGGGAACAATTCAACCTACTTCGTCTTGGTCTTGGTCTAATGGAACAAACGTCGTAATTTAATTGACTCTACAAGGTATGTAAACACTAGCCTTCTTCTTTCTGAGTCTAGGATTTCTATTTCACGCACAACTCACAAACAATACGGAAATTTTCAAAACCCAAGATGAGTTTTTACACTTATAGTTTTCTTATTTTTAAGCCTACTTTCACAATGTTTTCTAAAAGGATGATACCTTCCCGTATCAATTTCACAAAAGCAATTTCTCACGTCTAGGACAAATCGCTCTTTCATTATTAATACAAATTAAAAACCCGTTTTCATTGCATCTCATGTCTTTTGAATGCTAAAGGGGACACATAACTAATATGTGTTTTTCGGGTACATTCATTTAAGCAACAATGAATTAGGAGCATTGATAACACAAAATTACGTTACTCATGTACTAAATATGTGTTTTCGGGTTATCTCAATAGGATGCTTTTACACTTCTAGTTTATTTTCTATTCCTTTTAGGGGTCGAGATAACCGAAACTCCAAATAGTTTGCATATAGGCACACACTAGGCAAAAATGTTTCCAAAAGGAAAATTTTGTCTTGCTGAAACACCAGACCCACGGATCCCGCCTTTATCTTTGGACGGATCCCTCAAGGGAAGGATCCGTGGGATCCGTGCAACAACTTGTTTTCAACTTCTATATTTTTCACTTTGGATGAAAAATCCACATTTGTTTCATTTTTGGGAGTATGCTCTTTAATGCTTGTGTTCTCATGATCACATGCCTTGAATTCATATCTAATCATTAGATTTTAATCCACATTTTGGGTCAATCATTCATTACAATGCTTTGTTTTCTCTATATATATAACTCCCAAAATGCTTGCATATTCCATCTCCTTCTCACAAACACACTTCATCATGTCATCCAAAACCCTTTAGGAGAATCATCTAGTACAAACAATCATGATATCCAAACCTTTGTACTTCCACCATCCAAAATACCACAATCAAATGCTAGGATATCCAGCGGATTAGTATCCGATCATGTTGTTTAGCAAAACCAACCTCAAATGGTTCATCCTCAACAAATAATTCACCACAAGATGCTTCCATTATAGCACCACCCTCATCACCAACAAGTACACCAACTTCATCACCACCTAAAATAACTCTTTTGGAACTCCTTAAGACTCCAACAAGATCTAACCAACCTAAAGAAAAAGAATTAGTCTTTTCAACACCCCACACATCTCCAAATACTATCTTTCAAGATCATGAAACATCACCACCATTAGCTCCCATCACATTACAAGAACATCTAGGTTCTTTTCCACCACCACTTATTAACATTCCGGATTGTGATCCATATTTTCCTATTTTTCCACCACAACTTCCACAAAACTCAAATCAAAACAACCGGAAAAATTCGCACTCATTACCCACATCATTTACATTGTGAACATTGCCAATCCACTAGGAAAATTGCAATAGAAGTTAGGGAAGAAATGCGTTTCATACTCAACCTCATCCTTGATCGCATCAATACCATTACTCATCAAAATCTCCATCCATAACCTTATGCAAGCATGGAAGGAATCACTACTACTACTTTCTACTTTTAGTATTATTTTTCTTTTGAAGTCATTTTCAAGAACAAGTCTTGTTCTTATTTTTACATGCTTGTAAGTGGCATACATACCACTACAATTTGTTGTTTTATTACAAGGCCTTGTTTACATACCTTGGCTCCCAATCTTGATTCTCGACAACCACAAGATTATATAAGCATGTTACTAACCTTTCTTTTTGTAGGATTTTTATTTTTTTCTTCTCTTGGCCCCAAACAAGGGGAGCTACCGTCAAGGGGAGTTAGAGTTTATTTATTTCTTCCAAGGGTTAACTTTTTTTTCGACAAAAAGGGGGAGAAGAAGTAAAACTTAGGGGCTTTCAAAACTTACATCTATTCTTAAGTTTTACTCATCATAACATTATGTTTTGTCATCAACAAAAAGGGGAGATTGTTAATACAAATAAACCGTAAAAACGTTTATTAATATTTTGCGATCTCTTTGTGTTTTGTTGATAACAAATGTAATGTTATCTTAAGTATAAATTATAAGGATACATGTTATTTTTGTAAAGCATTTACATATAGCCATTTAAATACAAAAATGTAATAATTAAGCATTTATTGTAATAGTTTATTAGGATGGGTAAAAACCATAACCCATGGATCTTAACCCATACCAAAGAAGACTTGATACAATGTATACTTAGATACATTGAATCTAGAAAAAACCCATGGACCAACCCATAACCCATGACCCATAACCAAAAAACCCATGGGCAAAGAGGAGTATCCCACGGATCCCTAGGATTACACTAGCCGGATCCCAAGTGGAAGGGATCCGTGGGATCCGTGGAACAGAGGAGAAATTTGCCTATAAATGTCTCATACACTCTCATTCTCTTCTAACATATAGATCACTTGATCTAGAGAGTTGTTCTTCTTTCTTTCTATTCGTGATCCTCATATAGGTCCTTCTCTAAGGCGAGATCACGAGCATTCTACAAGTCATCCAAGCAAGGGGTCCTTGATTGATTTGTCACTCCGCAAGATTTCTGTAGCGAAGATCTTGTATTTGATATTTCACATATTTGTTGTGTAATAGTTGTGTTGGTTTGGTCCACGGTGCTACGGACTCGGTATCTAGCTTTGTACGGAAAAAGTGTAAGCAACGTTGTGAAGGCTTCTCCGCCAAGTGAAGGAGTTTGTTGACATAGTGCTTGAACTCTCGAGTAGGTGATTCGGGGAGTGGAGTAGGGCAAGGAAGGTGACCTTGTAGCCGAACCACTATAAATCGGTTGTGTCATTTCTATCCCTTAACTTTATCTATTTGCTTGCATTATCATTAGATCTATACGTTCTCAACATCCATACGATTTCACATAATATCGAATCTAAAAGTTTTTGAAATCAACTTAAAATCGGCAAAACTATTCAACCCCCCTTCTAGTTTTCCACAGAAACTATAAATACCCTCTACCTCCCAAGGTAGAGGGTTGGAGCTTCAATACCATCTTTCTTTGTTTCACATAGTTCCCAACTCTCTTCCCTTTCTCTCTCTAGAACTTTCTCTCTCTAAACATAGTGTACGCCCCATATGATTTATGGTTTGATGTGTTTGTGAAATCCTATATCTTACAGGTATTACTTATTAGCATACAGTACAAGTTATAGAACACGACCTCTAAATGAGACGTTTTGAAAAGTTACCATTCGATTAATAAATTCAGAGTTACAAACATGAGGTCCTAAAGTGTAATACATAAATGTTTTCAAAATATTTCGAATGGTAAATGATAAAGCATAAGTCTTTAAAATATGTTGTACGACTCTATGTTCCATGCAACAGTTATCGCCTTACTGACCTGAGATAAACATGCTAAAAAATGTATACAAAAAGGTTGGTAAGTTCATAGAGTTTATTGCAAATAAGATGTAAAAACTTTATGATTTAATTCATATGACAAGTATATGTCAACCTAATCCTGCTACAAATCCTGCCCATACAAGATTTGTAACATCTTAGGTCCACATATAAGTTCATATTTAATAACTGTAAATGTTGACTGCGTTACGAGTAGGACATATGTGTATACGATATATGCAAGTACTTAATGTAAAGTGTAACGATAAGCCAGACCTCGACTTGCTTTCATATACTTACACCCTACACCGGATTATATTCACATAAGGTCATGTATCTTGGACATAAGGGTGGGGGCGTCAGCCCGATAGTACTATCAATACCTCTCCATCGAGAATAATTGAAACAATTTTAACACATTAAGGCATATATCGCAATAAAACTACACATCATGTTAAAAGTATAAAAGTGTAGCATAGCATAAAGATAAATGTTTGAGCACTTGTATCTGTATGTAAATTAAAATCATGTATTTTGATAAATGAGTAAAGTATTTCTAAGCATGTATCTCCCCCAAATAGTTTAAAAAGGGTATTAAAAGAGTAAAAGTGGAGCTATAACTCACCGTGAGTTTAATGATGTTTAAAGATATAAAGAAATAGATGGATAAGCCGGAATGTCTTTACGTACAACCTAAAAATATGATATCGTCTTAGGTTTTGGAATAAAACGCGACAAGTCTATATAGTCACTATATTGATCATAATGTTGTACTTGGTTGGCTACAGTGATTGTGTTTGTCGTAGAAATGGTTTACTAATTTCTGAAGCGTGTTTAGTTTAAATATTGTATCACTGTTCGGGCTATCATAATTTAGAGGTCATGTAGTAAACATTCGAAGAGCTAGGACGCTTTAAATCATAAATCCAGCAACTCGTCAATACGTTTACCTAAATGAAACCACTCACATGAAACTCCCTACTAACATGTTACGTTAATAGTTTAAACGTATATATTTGTACTCATAAGAGTTATAAATGAGACATATGGTTTATTTGTATTTCGTTAATGATTATGGTCATGAATTTATACATAAGTAATTGTTATGAGTTAGGAATTAGCCAAAAATAGTTTTTGGTTATAAGTTGCGGGAAAAAAGGGTAAAACGGTCATTATTCCTGTTTATTTGAGAAAACACTATTCCGAGGGTCAAGTGTATGATTTTATTTTATGGAAATAACGCTTATAGGTTAATAGTGAAATTTGGTAAGTTTGGTAAATTATCAAGTTTGGGAACTAGGTTGTTCGAGAAAATGTTTTTGGAAAATTTATGTTTCGAGTCTAAACAGACCGTACTTCCCAGCCTGCCTCGTGCGTTTTCAGGCCAAGATCTTGCGTAGCTAGACTAAAAATATCATTCCGGACAACTTTTGTATTTTACACTTTTGACGGGTTAAAAAATTGTGGTTCTGAAAATCGTTAGGGGAAATTTGCAAATTCTTGATGAAACGCATATTGTTGATTAAGATAAATTTCTTGAGGATTGAATTGTTGCGTACCATATGGCGACGACGAGTTAGAATTTTGCGACGAGGGGGTAGACGGGTTTGACGAACCCCCGTATTGTGGTGGGTTTGAATTGAGGAGGTTCGTGAAATAGCCTCCTTCATTCGGGTTTTGAGACATTGTTTTTTTTTTGTTTTTTTTTTTGTTTTTTTTTGTGTTGAGATATAGAGAGTAATGATATTTGTTGGTTGAATTGTAGTGAGAAAAATGTATGTAATGATTTGGTATTTATAGGGTGTGTTAAGTTTATTTTTAAACAAAAAAAAATAGCCGTTTGAATTTAAACGGTAATATATCCGTTTAAAATAACGCTCCAACGTATCTATTGTTAGGCAAAATACATGCAGCGATGGGCGTTCTAACAATGAGGACAACCGGTGGGGTGGGGGGGGGGGTCCGCAGCCGAGGGCGACCGAACGTGCCATGTGGCTGCGAGGATATGAATATGACCTCTGGTACTCTAAGCTCAAAATTTTCATATGACAAACTGAGGGAAAAGTATGGTGTTCAAAATTTTGGTCTGTTCTGTAATTTATGACTTGATACAAACCGATTTCCCAATAAGAGACGGGTCTCTTTATTTGTAAGGATGGACTGGGCTTTTTAAAATATTAGGTCTTTTAATTTTCTTTCTAAACCGGGTTTCAACTTTTAAACGGGTCCCGATAATATTTAGAGTCCGTTTCTTTTTAAAAAAGGTCTCCATAAGGGGGTCTCAATACCCAAATGTGTAGTAGTGATTGGAGAAGCTTGAGCTCAAGCTCAGCTTGTTCGGCCTTATTTGTAAAGCTCCAGCTTGGCTCATGGGTTATTTTTAAAGTTTGAGCTCTTTAATATATTTATGAAGTTTACGAATTTTGGATATTAATATTTTATTGAAAGAGAAAAAACATTAGCAATAACATGAGCAATTTTGAATCATTGAAACAACAAAAGAACTATTTTTTCTATAACTTAGAAGATTATACATAAGAGCAATTTTGTTCATGAAAGGTTTATTACACCAATATCCTTGTTAAATATCAAATTACATGTATATCCTTTTAAACTTCAAATTACTCACCTATATCCAAATAAATAATTTAATTTTGATTATATGAAAAGTTCTATTTTAAATATACATTTAATATATAGTTACCATTTTACCCTTGTTACCAAGCTAACAAAGTCACCATATTTGCAGTCTTCTCCATCCAATCATCTTGGGCTCTTTGACACCCTTTTACTTTTCTTATAAATCACAGTAACATTTATTTGTATTTATTTTCATTTTTCTTGTTTTAAATCAAAGCACGGCTTGTACTTTTTGTTGTAAATGAATAATATTTTGAGAAGCAAAAGCTTTGTCTCTCGTGCAGAATTATTCCGTCTTCAAATTAATCTATTAAACAATTTTCCACAAACAAACAAGTTTAAGTATTTAACTTATTCCTTTTAACTTTTTTTGTAAAACCCACTTGGTAAGAAAACAAGAATGGAATTAATTAAAAACAAATGACCACAAAAGAAGAAACGTATATTCTTTAAAGATGAAGACTGAACATGGTGACCATTCATTTTAGGAAAATACGGATAAAAAGGTAATATTGTATATTAACATTAATTTTTCCAATATCAAAATCATTTCATTATAATTAAATTGGGTGTTTGGATATACATGAATATTTTGAAATTTGTAAAGGATATTGATGTAATTTCAAATTTTTGAAGGATATTGATGTAATTTAAAGTTTTTCTAAGGATATCAATGTAATTCGCCCTTTAATATACGTATGACCAGATTCAAACACGAGACTTTGTGATTGCACACATTACGTATGAGAATTAATCTTAGAATAATTAATATATAAAATGTTATTATTAATTATTTAATCACAAAATAAAACACTTAATGAGAGTTAGTATTTAACGAGGTTTGGTTCCGGTCGTTAAATGACAAGTTAAAGGACTAAATATGAAATTAGTGACCGAGAAGGATTTATTCTCATGATATTCAATGAATTGATGCGTGGGACATGCCAGATTCACATGATATTCAATGGATTGAATATAGGACAAATCCCAACTTAACATGATTGTACTTTATGGATCTTTGTCATTAAGTAAATCATGAATGTTTATCCTCAGACTTGAATACAGAGATAACTGTTATGAATGTAGCACTTGTGTAAAGTAGTCTAACGCTATCCGTAACTGGTATTAATAAGGACTGTTTTCATAAGTGTTGCAAAATTCATGAGTTTTGCTTGTAGTCAAGAGAATTTGTTCAAAGCATAATATATTATTTTGGGCCCCGTAGGGTTGACAAGATGATTGTATGGCCATACACGATCTATCTGGAATACGTTGAGATGATTTGGTAATCTTGTTCAATAAGATATAACGAAACGAGAATATTAACTTGTGGAATGACTTGATCCATATTCATAGTTAATGTAGTATTAGTAGCAAAGGATAGTAAAATGATGAATCATTAAATGGTTTTTCGGAGACCATACTCGGTTACGAGAGCATTGACGTGTTAAGCTAGACTAAACCAATGTCATAACTATATTAAAAAATATCCAAAATAACAATTTGAAGAAAGGTTTATGGATACCTTTAATATCATTATGACGGATTTGAACGAGACTTGGGATTGCACACATTACATATGAGAATTAATGTTAGAATAATTAATATATAAAATGTTATTATTAATTATTTAATCACAAAATAAAACACTTATCGAGTTAGTATTTACGAGGTTTGGTTAACGGTCATTAAATGACAAGTTAAAGGACTAAATATGAAATTAGTGATCGAAAAGGATCTATAACCGCTTGGGTTTTAAAACAGGTCGAACACACATAGGCTATTCCTACTTGGACTCCAAGATAGTTTAACTATATATACAAACCCCTTGTATTCATTCTAAACTAATCTTGGTGACTTGCAAATCTAATTTCTCTTCTCCTTTTCCTCTCTTCGTGTTTAGGCGATCGGTTCCACCCTAAACCCTTTAGGGTCGATTTTTCCTAACTCAAAATACTAGTGTTTGGTTTGTTGTGATCAAGAACCTAGCTTTTCACATTAACTCGCTACTAATACGTTGTACAGAACGAAGAACAAACACACTTGTGTTTGGGAATTTCTGGGTATTCGACTAGGGTTTAGTTGAATTATATAAACCCAGATTTTTAGGGTTTATGGTTTCCTTGGTTCTTTGTTAGTTGTGTTGCTTGATTCGCAAAAGGTACGCATATACTTTTAATTCAGTTAATTAATTTACAAGTATTATTCTATTACTTATGTTGCATGCTTTGATGATGTTTATGTGTTTTATATAATTGTTATGAATAGTAGAACCTAACAGTTCAATGTAACTCCGTGCTTTTGTCATGTTTGATTTGAAATGTATATAAGTATATGAGTGTGTGCAAGATGTGTTGCCGCACAAGACCTCCAGATTATAAGGGCCACAAATATTTTATATATCTTGTTATATATTCTAAAAAAGTGACTACAACTATATGATTTGAGAAGTTGCATTGAAAAATGCTAGCCGAAGTACTTTGAAAACGATTATTCTCATTTTATCTCTTTAGAAAATTATTTGTTTTCTTTTATATATTCTGAGATGGCACTAAATGTATGGCCAACAACTACGAAAGTACAAGGAGATTTTTGACTATATAATCAACCAAAGTATAAAGAGTTAATGTATCTTATTAGAATTTATGGCCAACACCAACCATAGTAGATAGAGTTATTTCATTGAAAATTCACTTCACAAGATGTCAGCCATGCATATATGTATTTGAAAAGTTTACAAGGAGTTATGCTCAAATGGTTTTTTTACTTGTTTCTACTATTGATGACCTTTGCTCTAATTTCTCCTCAACCAAATATTTTACCTTCTATTTTACCTTATGGTTCTTTTGCAACTAACCTCTTAAAACATGATCAGCCATTTTGCTCCATCAACCTTAATATCTTCTTCAAAATTCAAAAACAACAAAAGATGACAAGTCTCGATCATCTTAAATGATTAATAAAATGTCGGCTCTATGTGTCTTGATAACGGTCTTATTCGTGGACTAGACTACCTTTATAGTTATTTGAACACAGGTTATTCATTCGTTTAATAGATTTGTTTGTGTATATTATCTTTGTTATTATTATTTCGGTAAGTAGATGTTTTGCCTATGTTTGATTTTGAATCAAATTCCGGATAAATCTATATCCATTGACTGTTTTGTGTCCTCGGGTATATGATAAATAGAAAATTTTGTTAAAATACATTTGTAAAGACAAACTTAACAACCGACTTTGGATTTATTTTTATCATATCTTGTTCTGGTAAACCATTAATCTCTTCTCTAATTGTTTTGAGTTTCATGCTCAATATAGATTTTGCGTGACGGTTTTAAGAAACAAAGCAAAACAAAACAAATCGAGGGTGTATTAGTTGTGGGCACAACCACACAAGACACTCTATTATTAAAGTTCAACAACATGTAACTTTGCATTCATTACCACCATTTACACTGGCAACTGCTCCCTTCTACAACACAAAAAACAAACATATTTTCGTATATTCATAATGACTCATGAGTCTTGAATGCACGTCAGAAAAAAACCCTAGATGTAGCTACTTAGCAACTAGCTAGCTAGCTCATGAATTGTCATTCATGCATTGATTAAGTTGTCCAAACTTAACTACCATGGGCATTGCATGTTTCTATAAGTATGCTAGTATCTGTATAGGATAGTTATCAACAGGGACGGATCCACTTCATAAGAATGGGGGGCAAGTGCTCCCCACGACTAGCCGAAAAAGTCGAGATTTTAGTGTAATTTTTTTTATAATTTTGACCTTTTTTCGAAAGTGCCCCCCAACCAAAACTCAAATTGCCCCCCCACCCAAATACTAAAACCCAACATTCAACGTTCTAAAGCTTTATAAATCTATCATTTCAAAGTAAAACTACTCGATTTATCATTACGATCCTAGTTTTTTCTTCCGTATTTTGTTATTGTTGTCAAAAAAAAAATTTTACCCCCCACATTCTCATTTCCTGGTTCCGCCACTGGTTATCAAGATAGAAATATATCTCTAACAGTTTTTACCTATCAACCATCGACTAGTATGTAGTTTCAAGAGTTGATCACTCAAGTAATCTTGTTAGTTCATGGAACATTTCAAACCGTAAGCCTTGGCGTAAATCACACCACGCATGCTCAAAACCATTTGCAGTTATGCTTTTATTTTAAGACATACAAGAGGAAAGAAACCTTTTATTGTTGTTGCAATAGGTGCTCTCGGAAGTGCACAATAAGGTCGAGAGACTATACAAGTCGTGCCAAACACAAACAGATCTCTCTGCAGATTGGCACAAGATGCATACCCTGCTTACTTTGGCTACGGGAATGGTAAAGTTTTAATATATAGACATACAATGGTGACTCCCATAGTTGTTATTGTGTTTTTGGTTGAACGACCGTCGATAGTCGTGCTTCTGCTTTATTAGAAATAAGTGGACTCCTCTAAATAAGAAATATGGAGTTAATAGTTTTAACTTTTAAGCCATAAAGAAAGTGTGTTTGTACTTTGTTGTCAGTGGGCAGTTGGATCAATAAGTTTTCAAAGTTGGTTTTGAATTCAACATAAAGTGTAAATTTAATGCCTTCAACCATCAATAAGTAGGTTTTAATATATAGACATACAGTGGTGACTCCCATAGTTGTTATTCGGTTTTTGGTTGAACGACCATCGATAGTCGTGCTTCTGCTTTGTTCTTGATAAGGAGAGATTCATCACTGGATCAAGATCATTGCGTATACCAGATCAAAATGAAAATGGAATTTTAAAATTTCTTTGGTTAAATAGAACCTCAAAAATATAAACACCTCAATACATTTTACTTATGTTACTTTTTACATCTCTAACTTAAGTATAAGCTCCTAATGCTTTATTAGAAATAAGTGGACTCCTCTAAATAAGAAATATGGAGTTAATAGTTTTAACTTTTAAGCCATAAAGAAAGTGTGTTTGTACTTTGTTGTCCGTGGGTAGTTGAATCAATAAGTTTTCAAAGTTGGTTTTGAATTCAACATAAGTTGTAAATTTAATGCCTTCAACAATCAATAAGTTTTCAAAGTTGGTTATGAATTTAACATAAATTGTAAATTTAATGCCTTCAACAATCTCTCCATAAATAACATTCATTTATAAGGTATATCTATCTTCTACTCCAATCCTTTGTCATTTACACACTTATTTAAACTCACCAACCAAGTATATCTAAAAATGACACAAGTGCACCAAGTTTTGTACAGATGCAAGTGATGACCAATGTTGGCAGTGCGGTGGTTGTCAAAATTTCTAGTATTAAGCCTTAGTAAAGATCATAAATTGTTTATGCTTCTACTTTTTCTTTACGCACAAACAAAGAATATAATTTCTTGTTGGAATAGGTGGTCTCGGAATGCTAACGTATGTAAAATCATCTCATTTTAGTTTCATTTCATCTTTTAATATTATTGGCTTGAAAGTCTTACACTTTATTTAAAATATTACTTGAGAAGTATTAAAAGATCCATGAATTGTTCTTGACTAAAAATGCTCGCATATCGACGATGCATAGGGGTAAAATAATTGTATTTGCGAACTTTGGTTCTATGTGACCCTTTATTACTACACTTAGGGTTAATTAGTAGTTATTACGAGAAAATGTCTATAAGTAGAAACATAAAACGATAAAAGTTTAAAGATATTTATTTACAATTTTAATAAAGGGTATATTATTAATTGAATTATAGTTATTTTTAAGTTTATAAAAAAATTGTTTTCTCTCTTTATATGATGTAGAAGATAGAGATATTTTAAAAGATATTTAACTAATTTGATAAATAAGAGGTTTTTCTCATTTTTAAGTACTGATTTTTATTTCTGTAAGCTTT